>JAUZTB010000075.1:16024167-16048677 GCA_034780895.1 Rhynchobatus australiae
GTTAGCAGACATTTCCAAAGGGTAGGAGAGTCCAATATTATGGGGCATAGATTAGGGTGAGAGGGGAAAGAGTTAATCGGGACTTCAGGGGCAACTTTGTCCACACAGCGGGTGGTGAGTTTCTGGAATGAGCTGCCAGAGTAAGTGGTTGAGGCAGGTACAACAGTATAATTTAAGTAGCAATTGGGATAGGTACATGGGTGGGATGTAAGGATATGGGCAGAATACAGTAAATGGGGACTAGCTGGGTGGGCACCGTGATCAGCATGGATTCGTTAAGCTCAAGGACCTGTATCTGTATTGCTCTGCGACTCTCAATATCATCTTCCTGACTCATTAACCCTCACTCTCTCTCTCTCTCCAGATCTTTCCCGACCTGCTAAATGTTTCCAGAATTTTCAATTTTCTTTCAGATTTCGAACATTTGTAGCTCTTTGATTTTCATTTATCGGTAATTATTTTCAGTCAGGCCTCCAAATCCATCCTTCCTGTGATAACACAACTCTAGTACATACAGTATTTCAGATGATCTGTACTGAAACCCTGTACACATGGTGATAAACTTCCTTACTTCTGTAGTCCAGCTCCATGCAGTAGATGACAACAAGACATTTCACTTCTTTATTTCATGCTGCACCTGCACAACTATTTTCATGTTAATATTCAGAGGCATGCACATCTCAGTGAACACAAACACTTAATGTTTGTGCTGCTTTTCAAAATACTGAATGCTATTTGTATACATAAAGGAAACACAAGAGACAGAATGTGCTGGAATCCGGAGCAACCGATAATCTGCTAAATTCCCCCAGTAGATTATAGGTTGCATGATAAATTGCCGTGTGGACACAGCCTGTGAATATTTCTATCTCTGCTTTTACCTGTGCGCTACATATATCAGTGAACATAAAGATCAGCGAGGCGGTCACAATATCGGCCAGAAGGCATTGACTTGCAAGTGTCAGTTTCTACACAAGCTTTGGGAGGAACTGGAACCTCCAACCTGCCTGTTCAAGCAACTGAACTGAATTCTGCAAACTTTGTCACATTAATCTCATGATGCTCAACCAAGATTGAGTAAACCTTATTTCCATTGGCAGCTTGCGGAGGGCAATTTCTTTCACAAGCACTGAGCACTTGCTTTTTCCGATCACAAATACGTTGCTCCTTTTGGGGGAATGTATATAACAACAATAAGCGAAGATTGCTGTCAACAGGTTCCGGCCACTTTAAATATTGTCCATGTCCAAAAGGCAAGAGGGTACTTCATGAATGGGCGCTAATCAACTCTAATGCACTTAGAGAATGGAAACATACATAATTATTAAAATCCATCTGCAGCCCTTACCACCCTCTTTACGTTCTCCTGAATGGTCCCTTCCTTCTGCACAAACACAGAATTGTTCTGTTCGTGCCAATTAATTTGACCTGAATAGACAGCAGAGGACAAACATCGAAACACAAGAGAAAATGCTCCCACGCTCATGACAGAAGTGCAAACAATCACAACACAAAATAACATCTGGCATCCGTCCACCTTCCGTCGCATGATTTTCTCCATTGCAATGTTTATATTTCCTATTGTGTTCGACAAAATAATTGCTAAATCTTCCTGATCTGTTCTGTTTCTCCAGTCTGTGTATTAATGCCATTAACTAGCAGTGGCCTGATTTCCAAATTTGCCTCATGACATCGGCATTTGTTTAACACTCTTCAATTTTAATCGTTACTTGTTTCTTATGTCAAAACATGATCCAATGGCCTCGTATCCATTGCTTTTTACTATTCTAACTAGGATTCTCGCTTGTGTCTTGCATTGTTCTTTTGACGTGCCTTTAAATCCACCTCCTGTCCCCTCTGTTGGATTTGCAACACCGTCCCATTACTTCGTGAATGAGTGCATGGCATAACGTGCTAATACAACTGATATCACTTTGATTTCGACGAACCTTGTACAATCAGTGGGATTAAATCAAAAACACCTGACCAACATCTGACCGATCACTCACTGAAGTGAACGAGAGTAACCTCCCTCAGTCCATCTGTGCATGTTTCTCTGTTTCTTTGAATACAATCTTTCAAGAATAATTTCAATAACTTGTCAGATATTATTGTTTGGTTGTCTGCACTAACCCGTATGTACCGATGTTCCTTAACAGTATGTTGCTGTGATATCCATATGCAGTAACACTGGAAACTGACTGTCAGTTGGCCGACTTTCAACAGAACGCCAGAATAGGAAATGGAGCACCATGTTCTTCAACTATATTTAGCGAGCTGTAAGGAAGGAAAGTTTATCAGACTGGGGAAAAAAATAGCATGATTTCTTGAGATATTTTGGACTTTTATGGTTTTCTAATAACCTAATTTGGTTCAAACTTTGATGTAAAGAATGGGAAATGCATGTCGAAGATAGACAGCAAATCGTGGGGTTGATATATTTAACTGCCGCCAAAGTATCCGGCTTGTTCACTCTCTGGAAGATTTCAAAATTTGTATCATGAACAGGGAGAGGTGATTACCTATATTAAATATGATTGTGCGTACTTCATGTATTTATCCTCAGAACGTGCAGTGCGCTTCGCGAGACTGAATCAGTCTATGGTAATAAAGCTTTGCTTCACTGTCAACACATCTTGTACACCTGCTCTCTTCTGGCCCACATGCTGCGATCAATCCAGCTCATCCTCTGCATTTGAGGGACATTTCAGGTATGTATCAGGGCCTCAATCGTCAGCTGTGCTCAATGACTGCTCCAGAACACCAGCGTCAATTTGACCAGCGTCAATGCGAGAATGGCGGAGATTGATCTCCGCTTAGTCTGAAAGCAATTTTTGAATCTCTCTGCTTTCAGTGAATAGGGCGTCCAGGGGCAATTATAATGATTAGAAATATTTCAATATATTTTCATATTTTTTTAATATATTTTGATTTCCAAATGAAAACAACGTCAGCACAGGACCAAGTACCTGAAGTAATTGCACATGGGTAACCCGACAATTCCATTCAAATTAATGTGTCTTCCTGTTCCATGCCAGCCTTGGCTGACACAGGATCGGACTGGCGGCATTCCACCATCCACAACAGAGGGAGAGATTTACCAGCATTAGTCTCTCAGTGAGACCCGGCTTGAAATGTATCCGTGTAAGTCCAGGATTATTTAATTCTGAGTGGCTGAAACCCGATTATTTTACTGGACAGAGTCAGCGGGATTCGGCTCAACCACTCCGCAAACTCCTCACACGTTGCACAGGAAGCAAATATTTGTGTCGTTACAAGGAGTTGAACTGTGTGTGTATAGACATGGCTTCACCAAGACAGCAGTGACAGCAGAGGACCAGATGCCTACGAAAAGATGTTGGAAATGACTCAGGCTGTTCGGAAAGATGAGAATTAACTGTTCCCAGGGAGTTTGGGAAACACAGGGCACAGATGCCAAGACAGCAAGAAGGGAGATGATCTTTTTATTCTCTCATAGAAATGATATGATCTTGAATTCACTGCCTGATAGGGTTGCGTGTGGAAGTTTAATAATAACTCCCAGAAGGGCACTGTGAAAATTTCTCATCGAAGATCTCCAGCACCTTAATATTTATTTTTATATTTAAAAAAAACCGGTGTTTAGGTACTGAAATGATTTGTCACTTGGCGTTACGTGGGCGGAATAATGTGCGATTACAAAACATAAACTGAGTCAGGATTTCAAAGGAAATAAGATGAAATTCGGGCATGTCAGGGTATGGCTCGAGTGGGACAACGGTCAAAACTGGTTGCGAATAAAATGACTCCTGTAATCACACATTTACGGGATATCATCACCTGAGCAATTGAAGGGTTTGCGAACGTGAGTCTTTCTTTGACACATTCTTGAGAGTTGGATGCTGACAAGGATGTTCAACAGCAAGTAAAAGCTTTCAACGCTCTTTCCTTCGAATTTGAAGTACAGAGATATTGAGAGCCCTGCAATGCATAATTCAGAGAGTGACTGCAGATCAGGTGAGCGATTTTACGCTATATATATGTGGCGATGGACGTGGATTTCTTTGAAGTTGGGAGAATGCATAAAAAGTGCATTAGAATCGTAAGAGATTGTGCTGCGGTAGGAGGTGTATTGCGGTGAGTGCTATATTTTATATGATGGGAATATAAGAACTCTGAGAAGGGTTTGCAGACTAAGAATCAACAGTGTTGATTCAATGGCGTTTATGCACAGTAAATTGAGAAAATAGTTGACAGACTGGGGATGGATATTTTGATGTCATATCTTCATCGGATGAATACTGTGTGTCCCATTTTATCGTCGTTGTTTCGCTTGCAATAGACTTAGCTATTAACAATAATGACACCCATATTATCAGGTTTAATATTCTTTGGAGGGTGAGGATAGAAAAACGAACGGAAACAATCAAAGTAGGAGAGAAGATCATTCAATACCGACATGGATACATAAACAGTTCTTAATAATCGAATAAGCTTAATCTCAACCTGCAAATTTCCTTCCCACTGTGGTCTAAATTGGTATTGGTTTGTTATTGTCACTTGTACCGTTATAATCGTTGTAATGATGTTAATTCTTCATATTTGAAAACATACTAATTGAGTTGTCAGTTAAATATGGTTCCGTCCGATATGACAGCACTGAGCTTTTTATCGATTTCCTAATTTCACTTATGATCTTATCCCCATCTGTGATGGAAATTGGCCTTAAAAAAGAACTCCTTCACGATTGACAAGTAGTGGTACTTTGTGGTGCATCATCGAAGGCACATTTATCAAACTGAGTGTGAACATTTATTATCTGTTCCTTGGCTTTAAAAACAGAATTAAACTCTATTTGTTCCGCACTGGGAGAACTGTGTCCAGTTCTGGTCGCCTCATTTCAGGAAGGATGTGGAAGGTTTGCAAAGGGCGCAGAGGAGATTTACCAGGAGGCTGCCTGGATTGGAGAGTATGGATTATGAGGAGAGACTAAGCGAGCTCGGGGTTTACTCATTGTAGAAAAGGAGGATGAGGGGAATCAAGATATAGGTATACAAAATATTAAGAGGAATACATAGAGTGGACAGCCAGCATTTCTTTCCCAGGACACCAATGCTGAATACAAGAGGGCATGGCTTTAAGTTAATGGGTGGGATGTTCAAGGGAGACATCAGAGGGAGATTTTTCACCCAGATAGTTGTTGGTGCATAGAATGCGCTGCCTGGGGTGGTGGTGGAGACGGATCCGTTGGTCAGTTCAAGAGATTGTTAGATAAGCATGTGGAGAAATATAAAATTCTGTATTTGTGGGAGGAAGGGGTAAGATAGTATTAGGTGTGGTTTGATGGACGGCACAACATGGTGGGTCAATGGGCCTGTATTGTGCTATATTGTTCAATGGTTCTATGGTCAATAACTTCTGGTCTATTCCTCTTGCTCATCTTTTGAAATCTTGAAAAAACTATGGGTTTTGGTTCCTCTTCTTGTGTCTCTAGGTTCGGCATGCTCTTTCCGAAAAGATAAGGACACATTAAACTCTAATCCCATCAGAAGCATTTATTCCATTTGCTACATATTTACACTGAACAAGATCAGAATGAAATAGTAACTCGCGGTAACCACAACAACGTAAACCATGATACAACAGAATATCCATTCAATTGAATTCCCTGATATCTTCAGTATCTACACAAAATATCAAAACGGTATAAAATATCAAATGTAAAAAAAAGGCCGAGTTTGTTTTTTTTTTCATCTCTTCACGTGCCGCTCAGAGGAAGGAGGAAACTTTCTTGAAAGTTTTTGAACACGAATCAACTTGACTGCTGCTAATAATACGACGAATGAAACTAACAACGTGACGATCTGCATGATTATCTTTCTGGACATTATAGGATAACGCACCCGGTGTAATTAGGAACATTCCCCATTACTTCAAACTCGAAATGGAAGATGTGAACTTGTGATTTATTCGAATTTTATCTGTGAAACAAATTAATGTTATCACATTATCGCAGAGAAGTAAATATTGGAATTAAATACAAATAGTGTTCAACATATTATTTCTGTAAATGTATTTCAAATTCCAAATTGTAATTACGTAGTATAATCTCATTAGAAGTACACGTATCCTCATATAAATGAATGTCATGCGCCAAGAAAGAATGTTTGCACAAACTTAATGTATTTTACTTCAAAACAAACAGATGCATTGTTGTCCATGATAAGATAATTTCGATTCAGAGTCACTGATATTTGTACATAGTACTCTTTGACTGCAGGAACGTCCACCCAAGAACTGAAACCCGACTAAACCTCACATTACCAGTGAGGGGGTACAAAGAGTGCAGCAAACAAAGAAAAGTGTTCATACCTATTTCACGGTGATGAGGTGAAGTATGGGAAAGAACTGTCGACGCATCCAGGTGCTGAAATTGCGGTGATGGCGAGAGCCGCGCCGAGGAACGTATCATTGTTGTCTGCAGAGCAGGGAGCCGAGGAAGCAGGGTGCTTGAGAGTCTGCGAACTTGATTCTGTGAGAGAGAAAGTGAATGACACCAAGTTCAATACGTGGGTGAAAGCATCGCACGGCGAGCACGAACAAACAATTGAAGATGACGGTTTTCAATTAATACAGCTTCCATGAATCTCCTATCTGTAAACGATCCGTTGCTGGTAATCTGTAATAGGATATTTTTTATTTGTTTTCACTGTCATTTCTGTGCAGGTTTATAACACAGTGGATAAACGAAAAAAGTATAGAGCAACCGATGTCAGTTTATTACGTGTTTCACCGAGCGCTCGGGAATGAAATCTTGACGCATGAGAGAAGAACGATTCCTGGGCCAATTCAGCAGAACAAGTTTTAACCAAAAACAACAATGCAAACACGAGAAATAAATCTGTGGGGAAAAAAACATAACGTGGGCATTTATTTGCCATATAGAGCGTGGGCCCTGAGGTCAGGAAGAGACGGAACTCACCGTCCTTTACGATGTCACCACCGGCAACTTTGTGCATCAGAAGATCATCGGCGTCCATCAGGACTGGAGCGTCCGGAGAATCAATGTTTTTTCTCTCGTCGCCGGCATGAACGGCAGGAAGTAGATCTGACAAGAAATATAAATAAGAATGGTGTTCCTGCAAACAAACGTTGTGCAGCGAATTCTGCGGGTTGAGAGACTTTGTTGTTCTTTTGACAGGTATTTCGATGGATGGCCGGTTGTTTACCGCACCATTCATATGGAATGTTTAATCTCGCACCAAACCTGTGCACTCAATTTATATTTCAAAATCTACACTTCAGAAGCAGCAAAAAAATAACAAAACCAAGAATGTTTCATCCAGTAACACAGTTGGCTGCAGACAAGAGATATTTTTTTCCCATTTTTATACCAGATCACATGCCTCTCGTTTTGCCAATCTCTCGCAAAGCCATGAGATCTGTCTGTCATTTCACGGCGTACATGTCGGGACACAATTCTTCGTCAGGATTTGATCATGGACATCATGAATTAAAGCCGCAGAAAATGGAAACAAATACATACCCCAACCGAGAACATTCAAAGAGTTTTCTTCAGTGCCTTCTGGTCCAAGAACAGTGCCATTCAGCGGGCCGCTGGTGTAATAGTCGATTTGGTTGATGGAATCAATAGAACCAGAGACTAGAATTGAATGAAAGATATCGTTGTCAAAGAAATTAATTTGGCCTTTGGAGGAGAATTCATAATTGTTTCATCAACTCAGTGACAAACTTGGAAGTACTTCAAACGACTGTTTTGCGGAATGTCTTTCAATATAAGGACTATGTTGGTTCAAGAGGAAGATTCGCCGCAGCGATACTTTCATCAAGCAATTGATGTATACAAAATATGTAAACTAAATCCATTCTATTAATGATCTATTGGTTACGGGCTCAGAAAACTATGACCGGCCTGCTGGAGCCGAAGGGGAAACAATGCTGAACTACTGGCTATTGTAATGCTCATGAGTCAATTCATAGGGCGTGTTGAATCACTGAAAATCATCGGAAATCCATTGCACATACGGAGATATGCATAGATACAGTGATAACCTCATTCTGATCGCAATACTTCACATGAGGAGATTTTCTGACCTCTGTTCCTATCCTGCAGATATATTGAGCAAAATAAAACAAACAAGTTCACTGGAAGTCCTCAACCGTTCAGGCAGAAGATGTTGAGGAGCAGCGAGTTGCAGAAAATTTTATTTCATGGGTGTCGGAACAGATAGGAATCGAGGCTGTTAAAATTGCAGAGAATAGTTGCGGTGGATGTGGGAGAGAAGAAAAGGAATGTATCTCACACAGTGCAGACCAAGAGGTACTAATGACACAAACTGGCAGAATGTGGTGAAGGTTTTTAAAAGGATGGAGGGCAACACTGTCAGTAACGTCAGTGCTATTCATTCTATTCTCTTCTCCACTCTAGCACATGCCATCTCTGTGGTCTTCATGCAGCTCAATTTTCTGCAGGAGCAAGCATATCTAATTTTTCACGTTCCCAAGATCTAATTAAAGATCTTTGTCGTGAAACATTACTTTTCTATCCACAGATATTGTTCCATTTCTTGTTTCTGCTGATTGCATTCTTACTGCTTCGAAGTAAATTTTGTTCTCATTAATTAATATTTATTGACAACTGATACCGTCACTGCTTGGAGGATATATTTATCTATTGACGAATGGATGCCGAGTAGAATACACACCTGAATCTTGTGTCTGATTGAACGTCTTCTTCCCAGGTGTATTCTCAATCTCTTCATAAATTGCTTGGTAAAATCCAACAGGTGAGTCCCTGCCACTCATCAGTGCAGCTGGAGAAGAGAGAGTGGGATTACCATATTGTTTTCAAATTTTCGAATGGATCTGCTATCCCTTCATGATTAAAATGACAAATTGGAAAACGTGGGTAAACTGGTGATGGTGAGCTCGGAATCCATCTGTACAGATTAATGTCTCCTTATAAATACCGGTTAAATGTATCAACATGTGCATGATGTTATATATGGACATGAATTTAATATCACATAGGTCGAATGTAGGTTGTGTCAGAATGAAAAAATGTCCCTGATTGCGTTCTGTCACGGTGAACTACTGCAGTTCAGCAGATGAGAAGATGAATACCTTCACGAGATGCGTGTGGAGTGCATCTGTCTTGCAGCGGGTCATGAGGAGATGAAACTTTGGCAGGTTTGTCAACTGAGGAAATGGCAGAGAAGGATAGCCTTCCGTCGAAAAATTGCAAAGAGAAGGAGAATAAGGAATTCCTGGTTCAGAAAACCTGAGTAAAGTGCCTCCCATTAATGTGATGAATGGAATCTAATCAGAATGATTGAGGTTCTGCAGCGGATCCACGAAACTGAACTGAACCAGATGGTGAATGACAGTCTGAAGAACAGTCAAGCTACAAAAGGAAAATTCTAAAAGAACCGAATGCATCGTCTCACTTGATCTAAAATAGAAGTTGATATTGTAAATGTCTCCGGAATTCAAACCAGCTACCGCTTAAATCGAAAAATAGTAGATAATCGACTCCTCCAAACAGACTTTACAGAAACTGCAGCGAGCATCAGTCTTGCTAAGTTATGAAATGTTATCCAGAATAATAATTCAGCATCAATTTTTGAACCTCACCTCTTCTTGCTGACCGTCTCCGTATTATCGTCATCAGTGTGAATAACTCACCGATGAGGAGGATTCCAAGAGTTATGCAGGCGGCAACCAAGATGGAGGAGTTGTCGTTTCCCAATTCTTAAACATAAATTCATGAATAAATTCAGAAGACACTCTGTAGGTCTAAGTTTAAAATCTTTGCAGCGAACATGAATGAATTGCAAGCACTGATTGTTCGACTCAAGTTTTCCCAAGAACCCTCTCATGCATTTAATTGGACGAATGTCTGAGCAGAAAGTGTCATGGAGAATAAAGTGAGATGGCGCAAGGTGAGCCATATAGAGCAGATTGCAGACTGGATGAGACCAAGGCAAATGACAAATTGCTGGCTCCAGCGACTTCATATTAACCACATGCTTGAATACTGAGCAACCAGAATCCCATAACTTCCAGCAAGGGCAGCTGAACATTGTACATCTCAGGAAAATGGGGATTGCCTCCGGCCCTTATGATGGTCTGGATTTTGAAACTTGAACATTTTAATCATTTACCTTTCTCTCTGTATTCGCTGAGCATGTGTTATGGAGATGTCAGGAGACGGGATAGACATGAAATAGTTTTCAACCAGTACAAACTTCGGATCAGTGAGCATTCGATCCTGCTCCGCCTTTGACAATAGTCTGTTGCATATGGAATTTGCTCTGAATTCTGGACTCCACGTTAAATTTCCCGTTTACGAATTGTCGGAGACGTCGGATTTCGGGACACCGGATTCAGCGAACCTTCCCACTCGAGGAGGGCAGGAAGGGGCCGATGGGAGATCAGCTAAGGATCTGATAGATTGATGGTGGTGGAGCTGCGATTTTGGATTCCGGAGAACTGGTGAACAAGTGAAGGCTCCTGACTAGCCAAGTTACCTCGAACAACGGTAAATTTTCATTGAGTAAACTGGATCCAGGTAGATTGAACAACCGGCAGGCCGAGAAAAGAGAGAACTGGTAGTCCACATTTGTAATTGTTTTGAAGAAATAAGGGAGTTGGAAATGCAGAACGAACACCGATGCAGAGCCGTAAACCTGCATGGTACTGACTCACTTTGCACCATCGGAGTATTTGTAGAAAGATGGCAAAAATTCAGTGGCAAACTCCAGATATTGTCACTTCGGATTATTATGAAGACGTCAGGAAAAAAAACTGTTTGAAATAGTGGAAGATAAGAAGATGTGGCGGAGGCAATGCAAACGAACAGGCAAAGAGAAGTAACTTTTTTGTGTCTCGATGGGGGAATGAAAGAGGAGTTTCCAATAGAGAAATGGAAACAGCAGTGCAGTGTTTTGTGTCAGCAATTCACAATGTCTTAGAATATACCGCAAGTCAGAGAGCGCTGGTTGATTAAATGACAGAAATGATTGTTCAAATTACACGGGGGTCAGGAACATTTACAGAAATAGAATGAGGTGACCTGGGTTAAGGAAACAATCCACACAGTTTTGGCTGCAATCGCCACGATGTGAAAAAAGAAATCACACGCTGTCCAGGTTTGACATCCAGGGAAACCTTCTAGCTGACGTGAAGACGGTAGGTACCCGTCCTGGAACGAATACTCACTGATCCAAATATTCCTGTGCTTCTCTACTATTAATATCTATTCCCCCACACCGCCATGTACCCAGCACTAGCCTTACCGCTACCACACATGTTCAGTAAATACAGAGAGCAAGGTGATCGATGTTTACATTGGCAAGCACACCACATTGGCCGGATGCATTCCCCCATTTTGTCTCATGCGTGCAATCTGCCCTTCCTGGAGATTGTGAGATTGTTGACATGTAGTCTCCAAGCATGGGGTTTTGATAGCTGACTAGAGCCAGAAAACTATGTTCGGGATAGGTCTGAGCTGGTTCCAGACATCCCTATCTGGTTCAACATGCATCATCACATTTGTCTCCCCATTGCAGTACCCAATACAAAGACTATTTCTCAATGAAACCTCCTTTGTCAAGGCAATAATTTAGAGTCGTCAGCATTCTCAAGTCACAGATTATTTTGGTTCGGACACATGCTTTGAACTCATCAGTCCCACTCAATTTAAGATTACGAATCCTTACCCAAAACTGCAGTGTAAATTCTTCCACGTTTTAATTAGGCAGCTGACCAACACTTTCTCAAGAGCGTTTAGAATATCCTTAGTAATTGGAAAATGCTAACAGACAAATATAAACATTGTCAATATGGATTCGAACTCCAACAGTCAAAATTATTGGAATATTAAATACCTGAATCTTTGGATCCAGTGGGAATCAAAACGGTATCTGTGGACATCATTGCAAAGACTTATCAGCAAATATATCTATTTAGAATTTTAGTTCTAAGTTGTTTATAATTACGATGCTCACAAATCAGCTGCAGGGAGACGGCATCCGCCCAACGATACCTACCAGAACAAATGACAAAGACGTCTTCCTTGTGATGACAGTCATGTTGACCGAGTGGCGAGGAACGACAGCTGGACAGGAAGGATTCACTTCCCGTGCATTTCACTTCATCCAACCAGATATCTCCAGAACGCTGGGTATTTTCGGTCGCTGCTGGAGTCCACAGAGCAGGACCACATCCCATCTGTCTGCAGACGACACTGGCATCGGCCAAGTCCCAGGAGTCATCACACACCGTGCCCCAGCTGTTATTGGATTGTATCTCCAACCATCCGGAACAATTGCTGACACCACCAAAGAGACGCAATTGTAGTTCTGAGCGTAAAAAAATATATAATAATAATCACTTTTTATGCATCAATCACTCCTTCTAAATTGATGTTAAACTGATATTTTAATATGCGGCATGAATCACCTGCTGACGGAGGAGAATGAGATTCATTTTCTCTATCGCAGGCCTTTACGTTGAAACGCTCCGGCAGTTCGGGCTCTGTTGACAAGAGAAAATATGCTGATCTTTGCATATATCTGCGTTTGAAATGACAGCCGCCAGAAAATAGCTTCCTTGCGTTACCTGCACAATCAACACCTGCGTCATCCGTGTGGCGGCAGTTGGAATTTCTCCACCGGTCTGATTGACACTGCCAAATGGTCGGCTCCCGCGAAGAACATTCCACGTTTTCGAACCATATCGGCCCAGATCCACTTCTATATTTCTCGGATGCACGAACCATCGATTGTTTGGGTCCACATTTCATTTGTTTGCATATTACTTGCGCAGCATTTTCATCTAGTTCGTCGTAGCACACTGTACCCCAGGTCCCATTGTACAACACTTCCACTCTCCCTTCACATCGTCGCTTTCCGTTCACCAAGCGCATTTCTTTATGCCCTATGAAGAATACAAGTGATACAAAGGTCATCACAAAGTTTTCATAACAAAAAATAAACATGATAGATATCTGAAATGCAGAAAAAGCGAGAAATCGCTGGGAGCACTCTGTAGGGAGCGGTAGGTGTGAACGATTAAGAAAACAAGGTAATGGAAAATTGAGATATTCTACCGAATTACTGAAAGTGGAGGGGATGTCTAAATGTGTCTGTTGGTGGAATCGTGTTGGACTTCAAAGAAATTGCAAAGGATCAGGCGTTGAATGCGGAAGATGGTAGGGGCGGAATGTGAGGAACAGGAACTGACCTCCTTGGTGAGTTCTTGAACGCCACCCACCAAATGTCGACAAATGGCACTTTGTGATGGAAATGCAGGAGAATAAGAACAGTCTCTTTCCTCACTTCTTTTCACTCTCCAGGGGCTCAAACAGCCTTTTTAGTTGAAGTAAGGATTGATTTGCACTTCTTCCAAATTTAGGTATTGCACAGTTTATTGTCGGTGTTCACACTGTCATCTTCCCTTCACACGGTGATTGCATTGTCGAGCACTTGTGTTCAATTGGCAAACTTTACCCTCGGTGCGCTGGCGCGGGAAGCGGCATCAGCGGGAGGAGAGCAGAGATTCACCTGATCCGGCGACTTTTTGTTTATCTCGCTATTTTGCTTTGAGTATTTTTTCACCATAAAAGGGAAGTGGTGGCCCGCGGAGTAGCCAACTCTGAAGCGGCAATGGTTGAAGTGGTCTGAGTGTTAGAGTGGGAATTTCGAGGCTTTTAATCAAGAGCCTTCCACTGCAAGAGTCTGAGGCAAAAGAGCAGAGTCGGGAATTGGAGCGAAATTTGGAGCGGGACCTTTGCAAATAGCAGCAAATAAAAGGAAGGCATCAACAAGGGGAGCGGCCATTTTGGGGGCGGCCCTTGTGTGAGTGTGGCAGTGTTGGAGTGGGGAGCCTCGGCTTTGGTTCAAGAAATTTCGGGGAGAAGAGCCGAAGGTAAGTGTCTGGGAAGTTTCTTGCATTCTTTAATTTGGTATTCCATTTAGTGCAGGGCAGAGCAGTGAGAATGGCTCCAGTTTCAGAGGTGTGTTCTGCTTGAGAGATGTGGGAGTTCTGGGAGATCACTCAGCCTGGTCGTGTGGGGCAGAAGGGAATAGGAGAGAAGAAGAAGGCCGGAGTGATCCGGGATTCCTCAGTAACGGGGCAGGCAGGAGATTCTGTAGACATGATAGAGACACCCGGCTGGTACTTTGCCTCCCTGGTGGTAGGGTCAGGGACGTCTCGGATCGGGTTTACAACATTCTGAAGAGGGAGAGTTAAAATGACAGAGTCAATGTACATGTTGGGTCAAATGTCATGGGTAGGAAAAGAGATGAGGTCCAGAAGAGGGAACACAGGGTGTTAGATCGGAAGCTGAGCAGGACCTCAAGGGAAGTAATCTCTGGATTGCTGCCTCTGCCACGTGCCATTGAGGGAAGAATAGGATGAGTTGGCACCTGCACGCGTGGTTCAGAAATTGGTACGGGGGTATGGTGTCAGGTTTTTTGATCATTGGGATATCTTCTGAGGAAGGTATGGCCTGCACAAAATGGACGGGTGACACATGAACTGGAGGCGGACGGATGTTCTTGCGACGGTTTGGCTGGAACTGAAGGGCAGGGTTTAAATTAGTTTGGCAGGGGAATGTAAACCAGCGTTATCGGTTAGACACACGAATGATAGTGAAATGGAGAGCTGCGTGGAAGAGAAGGGTTACACAGATCTGAGAGCATGATAAAATGTCGACACAACATTGTGGGCGGAAGGGCCTGTACTCTCATGTGGTGTTCCGTGTTCTATGTGCAGTTGAGGTTCCGGTTTCCTGTTACTTCACCATTCCGCACCTACTCTGTCCTTTCCTTTTGTTGCCTCATTGGCTGTGACAACCAAACGCAACAGAAACTTGATAAGTAACACTGCATCTTGATCTGAGCACTTTGTAGTTTTGCGGACTCAACATCGAATTTTCCAACGTCAGGTTATTCAATCTTTCTGTCTGCCTGAATCAGAAGTTCGCATTGCTCATCTCATTAATTTGGATTTTTTAAATTTTTTCCTCCAATAATCAGGCCGACTAACATGACTCTCAAAATTGCAATGAAAAATACATTCTGCTCACAGAACACTGTAATATTATCCTAGATATTACCAAGACTACAACATTAATTCGTGTACCCTCGCTCGATCAGAGATGTTTACTTTGACCTAAGCATCACTGCTACATCTTCTATGCTATTGAAAGCATTGTGGATTTATTTTTTTCCTCAGTACTGCCAAAACTTCTCGTACATCAAATTTCAATTGTTGCGTTTCGAAAGATTATTTTTGCCTATTTTTTTTTAAGTAAAACATTTCAAAAAGAAACGAAGGAAAGGAAAATGTCAACCTGGTTTAAAAAATTATTATGCTTGCAATCCTCGTGAGATGCACATGCGTGGCGTTTTGATGCTCTTATTGCATGTAACTTTTAACCATCATATTTCATGGGGCATTCTTTGGAATTATGAAAGAAATCAAAACAGTCAATGTCTTAACACTTGCAGCCGGAGGTATGGAAAGATAATTTGAAGAAGGAAAGGCAAAAAAATCGGTCTCTATTTTTTTCTGAGACAAATTAATCTTCCAACGACTATGCTGGAAATGGTTTTACAATTCTGGCACCTAAAATAAGAGTTTAAATAAATCGCAGAAACGAGAAAGACTCACTTTCCGTTCTCTGAAAGAGAAAAGAATGAACCCGAAAAATAGTTGATTTATATGAAGTTATTTGTTGGTGGATGAAAGGGAATGTCTTTCTCCTTTCACAGACGCAGGTTATGAATGTAAGTTGGTCATATTCAACGCAACTGTGTGTGTTCCGAGCAACATTTCTAGAAATGCAGACGACTTCAGTGAACCGAGAGAATGGGCGCAGGGGCAAGAAGTATAGATGCACGCGGACTGTGGTTGCTGTTGCTCAGTGGCTGAACGATTCTGCAGAGTGAATACTTTACAGGATCATTCTGGGCTACTGCTCACCTCCGGTGTTGCGAATTCTGCATTACATTCCCGCAGTGATCCCTCTCATTCGATGTTGCACAAAATTAGCAGATTGAAAGTATCCTTACCAGAACACATCACTGTTACGTCTTCTTTGTGACTGCAGTCGTGTTCGCCCCACCGTGCTGACGGACATTCCCAGAGAAAGGATTCGTTCCCGGAACAACTCACTTCATCCAACCAAACTCGGCCAGACCTTCGTCCACAGTAACCATTAAGGTTACCTTCCAAAGCATATCCACAGCCGAGTTGCTTGCAGACCACGTTAGCGTCCATCAGATCCCAGAGGTCATTGCACACGGTTCCCCAAGAACCATTGTAATAAACCTCCAGCCTTCCGGCACATGTATCTTCACCCCCGGACAGACGTACTTGCCAGTGGTCTGTGGAACAAAAATACGGGAAGTTAAACACTTTTCTTTGAAGAATTGAACGCATCATACACTTCAAGTTTATGAAGCTGCTTCTGCAATTTCAGTTTGCAAACATTTGCATGATTATACCATCGAAAATCTAAAGCAACAGGTGTTAGAAATCTAAAAAGAAACTGTTAAACGCTGACTATGACTCAGCGTGACATGCTGCATGAATCTCTATCTCCCATTTCAGAGGGCCATCAGTGGATGGTATACCTCTGAACGTAGGTGCTGTCATTCCACTTTCATGCCCTGCAGAGATACTATAAGCTAAGTATTTCCCCAGATGATGTGCGCAGATGTAATTCTATAGCTGTGGCACAGCCTTCAGGACCACACACCGCTCACAGTGGCAAACATCCGCCATGTTGCTCTGAGGCAGTTGTATATCTTTAAATCAGACGTGGTCGCCTCAAGCCATATCGCTCTCCTGGTGCTCTTCGGAGGGTGCGCTTCTGGACAACAGCAGCCGGATGAAGGTATGTACAGGACAATGGGGGATCGAGCACGATATCCCACGGCTTTTGGCCAAAGCCTCCGCCTGATCAGGTGACTCCCCTTCGGATGGAATTGCTTCTTTAATGCAGGCCTGACGTATTCCTCAGGAACCAGACCGCATTAACTGGAGTGATCTTTCGGAAATACGTTCCACACCGCAGGGATACGTTTCTCGTACGGGGTGGTGCTTTACATGCTCCACAGCTCACCCACTTCTTCCTGCTTGACGCAGCATGGCGGTCTATTCTGCCAACTGGAAATGAGGGGCCCCGTTGGATTTCTCTCTCCATGCCACTCCTCGGGCTTTACATCGAGCACTTCGTGCGGAGAGTGCGTACAAGTGTTTCTCGGCCACTTTTGATTGACTGAATCCCAGGGCGATTTCCTGTTTTGCAGCGAGGAAGAGTTACTGTTAAATATGTATATGTAAACTGAGAGGCTGCACCTTCTTTGTGTTTCTTGAAAGGGGCTGCTCCTCAATTTCTTGTTGTGTTTCTGCCCTGCTCTTTGACTCCCCAACGCTGAGAATCAGATAATTGGTTTGGGTCCAGCACGTTGATCTGCTCCTGACCTTGACCGTGTTGACTATTCACAGGTCCAGGCAAAGAATTTTCAATCATTCCCTCCCCCCAGCAAACTGTGCAGCCCTCCTCCAAGGATAACACGGTGCCTTGGGTGCCCCTGACGAAGGAACACGTGGTTTCCACTGGTTCTGTGGATTACTTCCAGGATCGATATCTGTTGTCGGGGCTGGATGGCACCCTGGACAAGGATGGGAATATTTTATTTTGCTATATATATTATAAGTTCTTAACTGAGACAGATGTAAACATTATGTACCCGTGAATAAACATTTTGAAAATCAGTGACCTTTCAGATGAACAAGCCAAAGACAGAAATCTGCAATTTTTAGTGAGTTTTCAAGCAAGTGGGATGAGAAGCAAAAAACCCGGTGATCGAAAAGTGTGGATGAACTCTGCAGTTGCTTGGCGAGAAAGCATGGTGAAGACATTGTTTGAACCGCAGATGATCTGTGCAGAGTGTAAGTAAATAGATGGAGAAGAACAGGACCAAGGGAAGTAAGTGGAATGCTGGAAATCGTCATCATCTTCACAAACGCAGCCCGGCTTGCTGAGTGTTTCGCAATTTGGACTTATGAGCTGATCTATATTGTCGAAGTTCTGATGGAAGGTCCGAGGCCTGAAGCATTTCTCCCTCCTCAAATATTTCCCAAGCTGATGTGCATATCTATTTTTTTTATTCGAAACAGTATCATCTGACAGTTAAAGCTCCAGAACCCTGTATTATTTTACACAGGCACCCTCCATTGTATTGTCTTTCACACCAGCAACTTAACTTTATTCACCAGTTTTCTGTTCTGCCGGAATTGAAAGCAAAGTGATGAACGTGCACTTGAGCCTCACTTTTTATTCACGTTTCGTTAACCGGTACTGGTGGTCCACCTAAAAGAGGTGGTTATAACACTACAGTTGGAAATGCGTCACTAACATATTTTTTCTCCCTCTGGATAATGAGCGATGGTTTCAATGATGGCACAAATAGTGTATTACGGTAATGTTGCATCAAGAGTGACCTCAAAAAGCGATCTGAGGAATATTCAGATGACAATGTGAAAGAAATGAACTCACGAACGCATTCGAGCAGCAGTAGAGGATGAAACGGAGTGTTAGTAGCTGCAGCTGCGGACACAAACCAAGCTGTTGATCACCGTAGTGTGGAAATGAGCTGGGATGTCTATGTTCCTTTTTGATTAATCGATACAGAATTAATGAGTTCGCCTTCGTCTTCTTCTCACGTATCATTTGTTTTTGGGGCAGAAGGTTCAATCAGGTACAATTCTCTTTTCTGGGGGCTTGCGCGCATAATGTTTTGCAGATTCACAGCCAAATTGGTACACATTCTTGGACACAGAGAACCCTTTACCCGACTTTCGTTGGCTGACCTATTCACATGCATTGTGGCTAACTGCTGTAACAGGAATCCCTTCACAAAACTGCCGATTCTGCAGCACCAGAATGACTGGTAAAGGCAGAGAACTAGTTAAGACATTCCCATTGGTCAAGAAATCTTTATGCGCACAACGTGGTAAGTTTCCATCTGTGGGTACTGAGGTCCTCTTCAGAATCACAGACCACAGGCAATGGGCGTTCTGTTTGCCGCGGCTGCGCTGACAGAAACAAATCCACCTGCATCCATCCAATAGTTGCGCCATGTTTCCACTCGCATTCTCAACAACTCCCCCGCCCCCTATTCTACAGTCACTCACCGACGTTCGGAGCTATATACAATTACCGAATAATCTATCGATTAGGATCTTTTAGATATGTGTAAAGCTTGAAGGAGAATATCCGGGAGGCACTTTCTTGGTCACAGGATGTAGCTGCAAATCTCACAAAGGCAGTAGCTGAAGGCAGAATCAAACTTCGGCCTCAGTACCTACGAGGCTGTTCCTTTTAGTAGTTACTGTTTATCCAACAATTTAACTTTCCGTAAATTAAACGTAGAATACATTATTTTAATATGCCCGCAAAGTTTTTCGTTCTCAAGTCATGTAAGTCGGTTAATAACAGAAAAGAAGAGCAGGATAGAGCCACCAGGAAACACAAACCTGTTCTTCCACTTAATACGAGGATGAATCCTCTATGCAGGCCCAATCTTATCTTCCGTTCCAGCACACAGTAACCCTCAAATCAAATATTTAATTACCTCCTCATTACGTATATCAAATGATCCAGAGGCTTTCACCCTTTGTGGCAGTGAAGTCCAGGCAGTAACTGCCTTGTGAAGAAAGACATTTCTCTACAGACCATCGTTCTTTGTTCGACCCCTTAGCTTGTACCCATGCCCACTGCTTTGTGATTCTTACCAATGAAAAATAAACAAATTTTAGCCTGCCTTGTCCATCCGGATATCGAATGTGTGAATAACCCACCCTGTCTCCCGTCTCCAAAAAAAAATCACAATATGTCTAGCCAGTTAAATTTAGATTGTGATTGCACTCATCCCGAGGTGGAGTTATTGCGCAGTATGAATCTAATGACAGATGTTTTGAAGAAATGGTCATCATAAAATTCACGTAAGTACTTGGCCAACATATCATTTATAATTGTTGGATAATCGGTAACAATTCTTGACATTGCATTTAACCTGCTTTAACTCGTCTTTACCTCTCGCTGCCTTGATGAAGCAGGCAGCATAATCAAAGGCCCTACCCACCCGGAAATTCTCTCTTCTCTCCGCTTCCATCAGGGAGAAGATACAGGAGCCTGAAGGCACATACCAACATACCTAAGGACAGCTGCTACCTCACTGTAACAACACGATTGAACAATTCCCTTTGACAATGAGATGGACTCTGACCTCACGATCTTCGTTGTTGTGACCTTGCACCTTATTGCACAGCTCTTTCTCTGTAGCTGTGACACTTTATTCTGCACTGTTATTGTTTTTTACTTGTATTACGTCAATTCACTCTGTATTGACCCAAAGTAACTGCACTGTGTAATGAATTGACAGGTACGATCGGTTTGTAAGTCAAGCTTTTCACTGTGCCTCGTTACAAGTGACAATAATAATCTTATACCAATATTAATACCTTGATTGGAGCCTCCAAACTCAAATATCTCTGCGCACAAAACAACGTTTGACCTCGGTAACATCGCTTACATTTGCTCTTTCATCGGATTGTCCGCTGTTGAAACGCCCTTCTTCTATTTACCGGGTCCTACTTTAACATTCGAGAGCTTTCCTAATTGGTTCACATTCTGCAACTTATCATGAACTTCCTTTCAGCCAAAATTCTTTCTGCTTCAGTCTGGTACAAATCCCACTCCCTAGTGCAGCCAGGTTGTAAGACGTTTACTGGACTTCAATATTCATAACTTTAATCGCACTTTGACAGATTCGAACAATCTGAAACATGGTTTCACCTCACCCTGATATTTCAACAGTCGCGAGTTGTACCCAATGTTGAGTAATCAACAGTTCTCCAAAATTGAGCATGTTTTGTGTATTCCTTCCCACCTCTCAAATTCCTCCTAGCAAACCTGCCCACCCCGACTTCCTTCCTTGCACACTAAAATACTCGTTTCTTTCTGTCATTTCAATGTACCATTCCTTTAATTTCTAGCATCACATATCTGAAAAGCCACTTGAAATCCGTGTAAAAATAAGATTCTTCTATAATATCGCATATTAGCAGTTTCTAATTAATAAAATCCTCATTTCTATGCCTAATTAGATTCAAGGGAACGTATCTCTGAAATTTCCCCCAAATTGCCATTCTATGCGAAGACTTTCTTTCGGCACACAACGCACATGATGAATAAATTTGTGAAGACACCGTTACACAGCTTAGAAACGTGATATTTCACAGGTCCAGGGAATTAGCTTCAATGTTGTCTGTCTACCTGAATTTTACACATTCTACCCGAAATGGAATGGCATTGTTCCGTATTCAGATTTCAATCCACACCCCAAGATGCGCAACTGGTCAGTTAATTTCCCACTGTAAATTGCCTTTTATATGCAAATATGTTGTACAGCCTGCTGGGGGTATATGCGGGGTTAGGGGTGCGGCGGGGGGATGATCTTGTGGGATGAATAAAACGGAAATCCAACAAAAGTGGATTTGATTTCTGACCGGGACTTGGGGAGTCTAAATGGCCAGATATTGAAATGCATGTCTCAATGACTCTTCATCCCTCGAGTTATTATCAATGGTCACATCATTTTGCAAATACTTATTTCAACCTTTATAACAATATTCACCTGAACACAGGACACCGACGCCGATACTCTCTGAGGAAGTACAATTTCCCCTGCATGTTCTGCAATTTCGGAGCTGCGACTCGTTTCCATCACACTGAACTTCATTCACCCACACGGGCTGTTCACTGCCTCCGAAACTTGAGTAGTTGTAGGCGGAGATGGCGGAGCCGCAACGCAGCTGGCTACACACCACGTTGGAATCATTGATGTTCCAAAAGTTATCCTGCACTCTTCCCCAGCTGCCTTTGTAATAAATTTCCACTCGGCCGTCGCAGCGGCTTCCCCCATTCGTCAGCCGCAGAGACCAATCTGCATCTATAAAATGAAACATTTTTTGATGAAACCGTCCAACGGAAGCCAAAATGTTCCAAAGCTTAATTGCAATGCTTGTTTTCTGCACAAATTGCCCACTTGGCATTCCGGCAGTCCACATGCATCAGTCACCTTCCCCGCTCCATACACAAAACAGCGTCGAGAGATTTCTGTACCTAATCTCGGGAAATCGCTCCAACAACAAGAGTTGGACATGCTATTGAAAAGAAACCAGTAAATAATAGCCATTGATTGAAATGAATTGATATTGATTAGAACTGAATGCAGTTCTCATGCTGAGACCAGACCAGCAAAAGAGTGTTGGGGGGTGAGGGGTTCCAAGGAAGTCTCACTTTATTTTGTTCACCAACAATGAAGGAGAGCATCTCAAGAACTACTTACTGTCATTAAAGAAAACATGTGCCTCTTGTCTGTCCAAACTGAAAGGAGCACATCTAATATTAGCGGAGTTTATTCTTTTTATCACGTTTTAAAGTTGAGATTATTCAGATCATACTACCTCTCATCACTCTGCCAAAAAAATCTGTGACTTTACATATCTTTGTTGCAAATATAATTTCTCTACATTTGCGGATTGTAGCCGCACGCCTAAAATTACAATCCTGCAACATCAATCGCTGTCATTCTCCACTTTTACAAATATCACTTTTTCAATATTTCAGAATTTTGCACTGCAGAAGGTTTTGGCTGTCTTTGTCTTACAACAGGGAGATAATTCCTTTGCGCTATCGCTGCGGGTGGCGATGGAAAACCATTAATTAATTTCGTCTGAAACGAAGTTGCCACAAAACTACTGATTTGGTCAATTGTTCAAAAGTTCATTGCTGTGAAAACCTTTCCGACCAGCGAAGAGTTTGTGTGAATTCAACAGATTTTGGCGACTCACCTGAGCAGATGAGACCGGCGTCGTTTCTGTGTGAACAACTAATCTGGCCCCAGTCTGAGACTGGACAGTCAGATAATCGGGATTCATTCCCCCGACAAAGGTATTGCTCCTTCCACACAGGCCCGGTTCCTTCGCCAAAGTGAGCGGCTCCGACAGTTGTCTTTACTGTACCACACTGTAGATGTTCACAGACCACAGCAGCATCTTCCAAGCTGAAGTACACATCACAAAGGGTCCCCCACTGGTCTACGTGTGGAACTTCCACCCGGCCAGAACATCTGTTCGTCCCACCAACGAGTCGTGGTTCAGTGTACCCTATTTTAGCAATAAATTAAAACAGTTAATTACTCTCAACAAAAATAGAGGAACATTGTAAAATGGAGAAAGTGTTGTTTTATATTTCAATTCCAAACGAGATCGATTTCCAAGAGCGTCTGTGCAGAAGGAAAAACACAAGAAAAATAATGATGCAGCTGCGTTCTTCATGTCGACGGGCGGGGAGTAATTGTTTTCGGGGCATGTTTTCAATCCTTTTCAAATCTATTAAGATTCAGTTTGGAACACACCAGAATAACGACCATCGCCTGAATCAATGCATGAAACAGGTGGCAAGATTTTCTTTTTCTTGCAAGCATTTTAGACAAAGTATCCTGACTTTGTTGATGGTTTCTATGTTTATTTCCTTCAACATATTTTCCAATCGAAGAAGACAATCTCCTTGATCAATACTGTACTCCACTGACCATCCTGCTGCCCCCTCACTACCTGGTATGTATCATTCGGCAGTCCCTTGGGATGCTCAACGTTGCTCAAATACCCACTTAAATTTATGCCAGCAGAGAGATTGGAAATGTTACGTTTCATTCGGCCAGTTATTCCATCAATATGGATCATGAATAGTTGGCGCTCGGGCACATTGATGATGTGTCCTGCGAGACAGAGCCAACACCCACTGAGGGAGATTATCAAAAGCTTCATGCAAACTGAGAATGCCAGGTCCAAAGTTCCTCCGTACCCACCACGATAGATACATGCTTTCATGTGTTCCTCAAACATCACGTTCACCAATTCAAAATGACTCTGCTCATTATTTTCCAAGTAATTCACATCATGAATTATTAAATTGTCCATCATTGTTCCAACGACCGATGCCAGCGGAATAAACCGGCAGTTCCGTGTTTTCACTTTCCCTCCTATCTCGAAGAGTGAGTGCATGTTTCAACCCTCTTATGTGTCAGAGCTATTGCAGAACCGATGTATTATTGCTACGTGATACCAGTGAGCGCATTACTTCTGAAGCCAATGATCTCAGAATAGTCGGATGCAGGTCACTGGGTCATAGAATTTACGTGTGTTCAGGCTGATTAGACTCTCTGATATTATTTTGTCAGTGAAATAATTTTCTCATTTTCAGTGTTTGTTTGGTTCTCCAGAAAGGTTACCTCTACGGCAATGATGAAAGGCTGTGCAGTTTCCCGTTTTCTCTCTGTGCAGTTCCTTCTGTCATGGTTCTGAGTTCTGGCCCTCAGTTTGGCTCCTTTAATGCCTTGTTGTCCAGCACATGGATTCCATGCT
>JAUZTB010000075.1:16057611-16072551 GCA_034780895.1 Rhynchobatus australiae
TAAAGGGGCCCCTGTTCCCCTACATTGCTTCTGTTTGTGCCGCACATTCTGTTGCAGGCACCAATTCTCATAAATTTTAATTCAAAAGGCAAACCAAAGTGAAATGATCCGAATGCCAGATTCTGTCATGATAAATGCGTACCCTCTGAAAATCATTGATATCCGGATATTGCGAATGACCAGATAATATTGCCTCCGCGAGATCTGCAATGTTCTATCTTTCCTCAGCATTATCTGCTGCATAGAAGTCATTTGACCTAATTCCAGACTACTGAAGATACTCTGCACCGACATATCCTACTTCCCAAATTCTTCATTTAGGCATGGCGACGCTATTTTAAGAATTCCGACTTGTTTGTAGCGAAACAATTTTTTTCCAGCGTTTTCATATTGGTTCTTTCATACACTGGATTATTCAGAAATAGCAGTGTAATTTGATCTCACGCCTGAATGCTCCTGTCTACGTTGGTCCATTGACAGGCCCTGTCTAACGCATTTCCTTTTTCTGCAACCGGCTTCCAAGGAACGGGAAAAGAATGTTCATCACAAACTCAAAGTAATTGTAATATAATTGCGAACCTTGTTCACGGTACTGCCACCTGTCGAGTTCACCGACTCGTGTCAACTCAGACTGTGGACAACGAAATGATTGATGGACTGCAGAGCATCTTCATTCTTCGAGGGTCATGACTCACGATGTCATAACGTTCATAGATCCAGTTCATTTGAGGATTAGAAATCATGGGGAATTTTTTTTGTCAGTCGTGCATAAAGACCACGGAATTGTTTCACGCAACTTGAAGCAATGTCATTCAATCTCTCACTGTTGTTTTGCCCTTCAATATGTATCGTGTAAAAACAAACTTCTAATTCTTTTTGGCAATTCTTTATTCTGAATTTATTTCTTAAAACCAAACTTCTAATACGACAGGAGGAGTTCACTCAACCCATCGGATCCAAATCAGGTCTGGAAGAACAAGCTGGTTATTTCCACGACTCTCCTTATTTCCACTCATCCTGCACTTCTTCTAGCTCACGAATGCCCATCAACTGTCCTTTGTCTCCTTTTGTCATTCCACGAAAAAATAATTTATAGTAGCCAATTAAACTACCAATCAGCAAGGCATCGGAATTCGAGGCGTGGTGAGGGGCCGAGTGGGAACCAGAACACGCGGGAGAAACCTTCGCAATCACACCGAGAATGCACAAATTTCACGCAGACAGCTCCGACACTTATAATCACCGGAATCTCGACAACTGCACGGTGGTAGCACGACCAGGATTGCGTGGAGGATATTTCTAGTTTGTTCAACAAATTTAACCAGTGCATTAACGCACCAGAGATTGGGGATTAGTCCTGACCTCAGTTGCAGTCTGACACTCCGGTTTTGCCCACTTGCAAAAGACGAAGGTTCTGAGAAGTTAACTGGCCACTGTAAATCGTCTCTTGTATTTAGAAAAGTGGTAGAATCCGCGAATGGATGTTGAGAAACCGGGACATTTTAAAATAAGATTAATTTGGAATTGGATTGTTGTTGCTCGGCGCCAACTCGATAGGAGGAGACGCTATTCGCGTGTTGTTTGTCTCCATGAGTTTCCAACTCTGTTTTCGGACAGTGAAAAAGTCTTCATTATTTACAACGAGAAATATCACGGAATAAAATGCTGCCATTTAAAGATTCACAAAAGACGACATATTTAAATTCCAATGTATATTGCACATTACGCAAATTCTATTGATATTCAATTCACATGATGTTAACTTACTGGGAAATTCTGAACATTAACTGCAGTTTGCATTCAACGTCAATTAAAAACTTCTAAAATATTACACATCTCAGTGCCGCCAATAGTAGGAGTATTCAACCAACGAGCTAAAGTCAAAAACACTCGACAGATTCGGGAGCTTCTGCGGAAAGAGATACAGAGGTAACATTTATGCTCCTTTACTTTCCACAAATGCTGCCCATTCTGCCTGAACTTTAAACCTGTGGTTTATCTTTAATGCTGCTCTTATCCTGAGCATTCGCGTTCTTTGATACTGTAACATTAAACATTTGACAAAAGAGATGAAGGATTCAGTCGCAATTTTTCACAAAAATCTACAGTATGTGGACGGGGTGTAAAAGAATGTGGAGAAAACTTCAACATCTCAGGAAATGCGAAACTCCACATCTGCAAAACTGATCACGGGAAAGTGCACTGATAAAATGGTTTGTTGCTTTTCTCCGGATGAACAAAAGCGCAGCATGAAACATTCAATTTGATAGAAAATATCACACATTTGGGAGTAATTAAATAAACTGCATCATTGTTTGCAAATTTCATTGTCATCACACTTCGAATATTCTATTTAACATTCAGACCAAAGTTAATGTTATTTCAACAGCGTTCGCTCATGAACAAAATGAGCTTAATGATGTAACGTGTGTAAAGCCTTTCCAGAAACACGAGAATAAATAGTTTTTTGAACTCGTTCACTTCACTGGATCACATGGTTGTAGATAGAGCTCTAACTGATACCTACAATTGATAGGAATGTGTGCGCGCGTTCATTCAGTTTCATCTACAGAATCGGCTGCTGTTCAGCTTCACAGAGTTATGCGCTCCAGAATCTGACGCACTGTTTTCCATCACTGACTGCTATTCAATTCTGAAAAACTCTGATCAAGAATCTCTTTAGAATGGCTTCACCCAAACTCTGGGTGATTGCGGATGGGGGATTTATGAGACGAAGGAATACACCTGATTTGTTATGGCGCAATTTTACGCTTAACTGTTTGACAAACATCGCATTAGGAAGTTGAAACGTGTCTGTCCATGTAATGAAATGGAAATACATGTCCTGTCACCGGCAGAATGAAGCACTTGCCAACATAAGGGAGAAATAACAAATATTCCAAAACAAGTAATTAATTTCACTGCAATGAAGATACCAAGCTTCATTTCTCCATATCCAGCGTCATGAATTTGAGTCAAATCAACCTGCCATCTGATCCATTTTGCCATTGCCCACTAATTATGAAAAACAAAACATGGAAACTTGATTTGGACAGTTCAGTGATTCGCAGCGACAAGACATGTTCTGCCAGTTTAATATTTTAACATTGTTTCATCACAATATTAAAATTTAGAGACAAACATTTTTTTTTAAATTTCATACTCTACATCGTTCATTAACAATCTGCGAAATTATGCGATTGTAGATTTTAATAATAATCAGCATGTGAATTGATAACCGAATACTTTCAATATTCCCACAAAACTCACAGTTCCAGATCTGCAACACAATCAGTGCCAAGCAGGACCGCAGCATTCTCCCGGTAGTCAGTTGCGGCAATGGTTCCAGATCTTCTGCCGGGCATCCACTGTGGACGGAGAATAATCTCTCCAAAACCTTCTGACACACCAACTAATCTGAAGGTTGTTTCTCCGTCGAATGTTCTTCACAGACTCTAATGCTTCTCTTCAAACAGCCAGCAGGTTTTCACTGAATTAAGGCGTGAACTGCAATTTGCTGAAAGGCGCCAATGAGAAAGAACCTGCCCATTAATGGATTTTACGGGTCCACATTATTTTTTTCGCCTACTCCTGAGAAACCAATGGCCTGAGATAATCTGACAAGGAAATGAGTCACTGAGCTGACAGAAAGCATTTTGTCACAGCAGCCAACTGCCCTGCAAGATACTGTAAACCCATTGCAAAGATAATGTTCCAGCTCACATGGAAGTTTCTGTGACCACACTTCTCTTCATTTCACACAGTTCCACCACCACGTAGTTTGGCACTATGGAAAAATAATTCAGCGATCCGGTGCCGATCCACACAACCAGCAGTCGTTTGCAAACGTCTCACAGTGCTGAATGCCGCTTTCATTCCTTTTCCTTTGTACCCTGTATCCACGTGAGATAAAGAAAACGGATATTTCATCCCCTGGTTCATCATTATCCAGCTGTGTCCCTCGATGTCCACGCCTAAAGTTTTATGTATTTTCCACAAAAAAATGGCTAAATAAATTGATGCTATATCGCCACGTAAGAAAAGAAAATACTTTACTATAATTTTCAAGTCTCCCGGAAGGCAGGAACATCCTTCAGCGCCCGGGATCATTTTATGTGCCATCAAAAGATAAGGTAGTTCCATAATTGTGGGCTCTCTGCATCGCACTATTTCCTGAGGTCGTTATTTCCCGAGATCGTTATTTCCCAGTCGACGTTCTGCATTTATTTCTCTGACATTTTGTCCCGCTCTCCTTGTCACTCAGCGTGGGTTAAATTTTCTCATATGGCCCAATACGTTACCTTCGTCCTTCAACCCACTTTTCTGTGAGTGGTGCAATCTGTTGTATGAGAGGATATTTTCCAAATGTTCCTGCTGTTCAGGAAAGAAGCTTAGCTGCGAGGATACAAAGGGTCTCCAATTTGATCTGGAATGATGAGTGAGTGAGAAAAAGTAGCAGGAATGAGGAACCAGAACCGCTTGAACGTTTGTTTGCAGGTGAAGACCTCTTGGCAGCGAATCTAAGGAAGGCAGGCTGCACGGCAGCGGCCATTTTCATCGGGGCTGCTTTGAGTTCGTCGTGTAGCTGGCAGGTTAAAGTGCGGGCTTTGGTGAGTACAGGCTTCGGTGAAGAGGGTGAGCATCAACGAGGTAATTGTAAGGTTGGCTGTTAGCTTTTCCTTAATTCCACTAGATTTTGTTTAATTAAAAAGTTTGTAATGGTAGTTATTGGAGTGGTGTGCTCCTAGGGTCAGATGTGGGAGATCAGGGAGCAGTCGGACTGATGAAGATTTTGAATACAGGGACGTGCATCCAGCTGCACCCCTTTCGGACAAACATGATTCAATTGGAGTGGCAGTTGGACACAATGAGGAGCAGACGGGAGTTAGAGATGGTTGTGGATAATAGTTTCAGGAAGGTGGTCACAGCAGTGGTTCAGCCAGAGAGATGTGAGACCGCCAGTCGTGGCTTGTATGCATTCAAGGAGTCTCCTGTGGCCATCCACCTCTCAGGGAACGATACCATTTTGGATACCTTTGCAGAGGGTGGTTCCCCTCAGGGGAAAATAGCAGCTGCAGTTAGAACAGTGGCATCATGTCTGAGCATGGTAGGGCAACATCCAGTCCAGCAACATTGATTGTGGATTCTACAGTCAGATGTACAGACATGCATTTCTGCGGCCGCAAAGAGACTCCATCATGAACTGTTACATCCCTGGTGCCAGCGTGATGAATGTGCCGAGTGGGCACAGGACGTTCTAAAAGGGGAGGGCGAGCCGCCTGAAGACGTCGTCCGTTTTGGTACCAATATGATAGACGATGAGGGAGATGTGGGTGTGCAAGAAAATGTAGTTAGTTCGTTAGTAAATTAACAGACAGGAACTTCAGGGTTGTGATCACATGACTGCTCTATGTGCCACGTGCTGGTGGGGCAAGGAAATGAAACTTAGTGCAGTTCAACACATAGCTAAGGAGCCCGTGTAGAGTAGAGGGATTCAGCTCTGTGGGTCATTGGGCCCGCATCTGGGGCAACTGCCACCTTTACAGCAGTGACGGGTTGCACCTAAACTGGATATCCTTGCTTCCAATATCCTTGTTGGGAGGTTCAATAGGTGTACTCGGACTCTTGAAAACGAGAGTGGCAGGGGCTGGGAACCAAAGCTACAGGTCAGTCGTTGGAGTATCAGTATTTTGAGTTAGGAATGGAAAAGAAAACAAGGGTTAGGAGACGGAAATTGGACAACGACGGTGAGGAATGTAAAGAAAGCCCGGAAGACTTAAGCAAAAAATGAGGAGGGCCATTTGGGGATGTGAATTGTGTTTGCCAAATCGAATTAAAGAAAGTCCCAACGCATTTTTCAATGTAAAAGCAAACCAAGAGTGTGACGAGGGAGAGGGTGGAATCGATTAAATAAAAACGATGTAATTTTGTTTGGAGTCAAGAGGATGTCACCAAAGGACGAAATGAGTACGTGAGCCTTTTATCGGTGGCATTGAATCAAACATTACCGCATGTTTACTTTCGTAGTGGTGAAGGTACCAGAACAGTCCTGTTCAGTGCCAGTTTTCTTCTGTGTTCTCTGGCGGATGCAGTATCTGTTCTCGCTTTCTATGCCTTTCTTTTTCGATGTCTCCATCATTGTGTTCTTGTTATGGCACATGATAACACGGAGGTATTTCAAGGTTGTTTACTGTCTCCCACGCCACAGTATCATGGATTTTTTTTCTGGAAGGTTGCTGACCAGCACCATATCTATGGAAATTAGGACTGATTAATATGTACTCACGTTGTCAGCAGCAGTCTCAAGTCGAATGTGTCCATAAAAACGACTTGAAAGAGTGATGAGGAGAGCTTCATTCAAAGTCACTGCAAGGTAAAAGGAGAAGGAATCAGTATGAAGTTGGAACTGAAATGAGGGAAACACTCAACAAGCCAGCTAGCATATGTAGACTCAGAAATAATGTTGCTTTTTCATGTTACTTTCTGTCTGCACCAATACCAGTGATCAGTGTGAAAGGCTCCAAGTGCTGAGGTAAAGAAAACAGTAAAGGCAAAGGGAAAAGTGAAAGGAAGTTGCGGAATGTGAAAAGAAAGACAGATTAGGTAATCTGTAGGATTAATGGCATCATCTTTTATCTGAAAAGAATGAGCTGTGTTAAAGCATGCAATGCGCCCAATGTAAAGATGGAGTGATGCTCCTCAATCTTCCGGTGATCTTGTTGGGAACACTGCAGCTTCTCAATGAAAGGGAGGTTATAGCAGTGACGGAAAAGAGAAATGGAAATTGTCTGTTCTGGAGCTCACTGTTATGCATTTGTAAAAAAAATGCAGGGAAATCAGGAACATGGGAAGAATTGTGTTCGGAATTGAAGATGAATTTACATCCAATTATGGGAACTGCCTCAGCCTGTGTCAACTCGCAGCCAGAGTCACCTTGATAGCTCTTCTTCCAAATCTGCTTCTGATATTTCTCGTTTCATCAACAGAACCACATTAATTCTCATGATGCCAGTTGACCTACCAGTGCCCTTGACAGAGCCTTGACATTGGAATCAACTGAGAATGATGCCAACACGATACTTCACAAAGGCCGAGGCCATTTCCAACCAAATCACAAAATATAACTTCCCCTGACCACGTGCCAAATTTTAACAACATTTAACTTGTCCACCCATTCAAGGTCACCACTGCTCACAATGGAAAAGCGCACACAACTCCAGTTCAGGAATTCGGGTTATTATCAGAGATTGTGGTGATTCGAAAAATTGCCGCTGGAATAGATATTGCTTGAACATTGACACTTCAAACTGCTTCAGAACAGCAAAACAAACACGGGCCTTTTGAGTATTTATTGGCAACTTTCCACAGATATTTGGAAATGTGATCATTCACAGTCTTGCAAAAATGATTTTTTTTCAATATTAATGAGCGCATCTTATTTTCCTGACAAATCACTAGGAAAGGGTTTTAGAAACAGAGATCATTGAACATTGTGCAGCATATTTTATTCCCTGTTTGCACAAAGTGTTTGCCACATTCTGCAGTGGCACAGGAATATCTCTGCAAGATTTGTTTATCTGTTGAGCTCACAGGAAACACCTGCAATCGTGGTATGTGCAGCACATATCTTTTATTCATCTACTTCTCTGAAGTATTAGTTTGCTGAAATCTATCACATGTATCTGGCTGTACTCTGAGCAGAAGTTTGTCCAATGTCTTTTCCAGACACTTAAACCAAAGTTCCATTTCGGAATGACAAGTTCAGTGCAAAAGAATGATCGGATGTAAATCCTGACATGCTTCAACAGCTAAGCTAAATGGAGTCCCTCACCATCCCTATTCTGTGCTCTTTTAATACTGATGTAAAAACACCCATGGCATGATTTCACGGAGGAATGGAATCAGTAGGCATGATGTCCTCAGACTCCACCAGTGCCAAGGTGAGGCAAAATTCAAACTAGAGTCCAGCACCTCATATCCCGAATAAAATGGGTACTTCATCAATAAAATAAAATATGTTGTGCTTCTGCAAAATTCCTGCTTAGATCTTGCTGAGCTAACATTGATGCTTCAGAATAGGGAGGCACTCTCCAGACTGTGTAATGTTACCATCTTTGAAAATAAGTCATTGCCAGTCATCTTCTTGTAGCAGTTAAATTCCTTGGCTGGTGTCCAGGGGCCTGGAATATTGCTTTATGCCCCATTCCAGCAGTTGCGATATTTTTATTCAAGTTGCGCTGGAAATCTGGAAAGGAACTCTGGAGTCACTTGTGGGAATTTTGATTCCACGATACTGTTGTTCGAACCCATCAGATCTGTGGATGTCCAAAATTCACCATTTTATCTAATCTTATCTCTTTTATGACTTGGAATTCTTTCCTCAGACTGGAGTGTAGCTTTCAGGGCAATAGAAAATAAGGAAAGCTCAATAAATGATAACTTAGTCATTGATATTGAAGATGCACCCTCAGAAAGCAAGATTCTTGCAGTTGACTGGGACAATCATCCTATCTCCAGGATCTCAACTGGAGGAGGTCCTCAGAACAGTGCCTTAAGCCAATCACTTTCAGCTTGTTCATGGCCATGTCAACCTGAAGATCCCGGTTTCAAGCTATTTTACTTCCACTCCCCATTGGCACACAGACCTGTTTGTCCTCAGACTCCTCCAGTGCCAAGGTGAGGCAAAATTCAAACTAGAGACCAGCACCTCATATTCCCCCTGGTGGTCTAAAACCCGACGGCATGAAAATTGAATTCTCCAATTTCAGGTCCGCTGGTCAACCTTCCTTTCCTCCTGCTCTACCCAGTTCATCCTGCCCCACACCAAGCCCATCATCACAGTGATTATTTTCCTTCCTCCACCTACTCCACCTGCTCATCACTAACTGTATCTCCTCTCCGTCTGATCTCATCTGCCCACTCCACCTCCCATATTTGGCTCCATATTCCACCTTCCTTTCCTCTCAGATTCCATTATCTACCGCCCTTTGTTTCCTTCTCATTTTCACCTCTTGTCTTCTGTCATTCTTTCCAACCTACCTTCCTTCCTATCCAATCACACCGCCTTACCTGGATTTACCTCTGATATTCCAGTTCTTGCCCCACCCTACCCTGGCAGCATTGAACTGTCTCTCTCCACTCTACTCTTTCAATCTGGACGAAGGGCCTGGACCAGAAATGTCGATTGCTCGATTCCCTCCACAGATGCTGCATCACATGCTGAGTGCCTCGAATTTCTGCTTCTATTTGCTTCAGCATTTCCATCAATGATCTTCATTCATCATAACATCTGATGCAGGGTTGTTCCCTGATCAGTTTACAGGGTTCAGTTCCATTCAAGACAAACTTTAGGAATGTCTCAACTTCCACATTTTGACTTTGCAGGCTTCAAGGCTTGATGTTGTACTCTTGAATATTTATCAAATGCTTTGATTTATTAACAACAGCAAATAAAGGGAAGGTAGGTCCAAGCAGAGTAAACAGTTTGGGAGTTGCCCCTGTGTGATTGGACCAGTGCCAGAGTGCGAGGCTGAGGCTTTGGTGATAAGAGGAAAGGTTAATCCCCTGACAAGTTTCCTTTCTTTCTTTGCGGTGTTGTTCATTTTAATGCCAGGTCAGAGCAGTGAGAATGGCTCCAGGGCTGGTGGTGTGTTCAGTTTGTGAGATGTGTGAGTTCCGGGAGGTAGCCAGTCTACTGGATAACCACATGTGCATGAGGTGCATCTAGCTGCACCTCCTAACAGAACGGGTCAGGGAACTGCAGCTGCAGCAGGATAAACTTTAGTTCCTACTGGAGAATGCGGAGTACTTTGATAAAAGCTACAGGAAGGCAGTCACTCTGCAGCTGCAGGAGGTTGGTAGATTGGTGACTTTCAGGAGGAGGACTGAGAATAGGCAGGGAATGCAGAGCACTGCTGTGACTGTTCCCTTCAATGAACGTCTACCTCTTTGGTTATTTTTTAGGTATGACAACCAGAAGAATGCCGCAGTGAACAGTTCTCTGGCACTGAGCCAGGTCATGTAATGCAGAAGGGAGGTGGAGAGAAGAAGAGAACGGTAGTGATAGGGGATTCCATGGTAAGGGGGGCAGACAGGAGATTCAGTGAATATGAAAGAGACTCATGAATGGTAAACAGCCTCCTGGGTGGCAGTGACAGATGAATGTGCAGCTGAGGAATCGGTGCAGGTGGCAGGTTTTCAGATTTGTTGATCATTTGTACCTCTTCTGGGGAAGGTCTGATTGTACGCAACGGATGAGTTGCAAATGAACTGAAGGCGTCCAATATTCTTGCGGGCAGTTTTGGTAGAACTGTTGGGGACGGTTTCAGCCAGTTTGGTAGAGGAATCGGAGCCAGAGTGAAAGGTCAGAGGTTGGATAATTTAGTGTACAAGGAGATGCAGAGTGTGAAAAGACTGTGAGGAGGGATAGGCAGTTGAAAAGACAAAATTTTAGTCAGTTGGATGGGCTAAACTGTGCCTAGTTTAATGCAAGAAGTATCAGTAACAAGGATGATAAATTTAAAGCACAGCTAAGTACGTGGATCTTTGAGGTGGTGGCCATTACAGAGACTTGGCTGTCACAAGGGCAGGAATGGCTGATGGATATTCTGTGTTTTAGATGTTTGAAAAGGGACAGGGAGGTAAGAGTTGGGGGAGTGGCTTTGCTGATCAGGGACAGTGTCCCAGCTGTAGAAATGCAGGGTCCTGAAGGGACCGTCCACTGAGTTAGTGCGGGTGGAGGTCAGAAACAGGAATGGAGCACTATCTCTGGGAGTCTTCTACAGACCCAACAATAGCAGCACCGGGAGGCAGATCGGGAGGAAGACTTTGACGAGGGGCAAAAATAGCAGGGTTGTTGTCCTTGGTGATTTCAACTTCCCCAATATTGATTGGCATATCCTCGATGTAAAGGGGCAAGAGTGAACAGAGTTTGTTAGATGTGTACATGAAGGGTTCCTGACACAGTATGTGGACAGGCCAACTGGAAGAGAGGCCGTATTGGCCCTAGTACTAGGCAATGAGCCTAATGAGCTTTCAGTGGGAGATCATTTTGAAAAATAATGTGTCATGGTTCTGAGTTCTGGCCCTCAATTTGGCTCCTTCCATGCCTTGTTGTACAGCACATGGATTCCATGCTGAACTGATTACATAACGACACACATCTGAGCCACATCAGGGGCCTAGCATAAGTACTTGGGTTCCTCTAGCACGAGTTGCCAGAGTATTGGTCTAGCTTTCGGTGTACTTTGGCTCCGAGTTGCTAGAGTGCACTACTCTAAAGCAGTCCTGTGTCCTCTATTACTTTTGAAGATCCAGTTTGTGTTGGGATTCCTCCTCAGATCTCAGATGCAAGATTCCTTCCAGTTGCTGCCCGTGTTTGGTCCTGAGGAAGTATCCTGACTCCAGTCTTTTACCAGTGTGCCGCATTTGGGTTCTCTGTGAGCTTGCTCTCTGATCAACATTGTGTCCGAATGACCATAACGCCTGGACCTTTACCATAGCCCTGGAGAGGTATTGCCGTGAACGATATGGGAAATTATTTAACTAGGGGAGGGGGGATCATGATGATATAAAGCAGGATCTTGGGAGCATAATTTGGGAATAGATTTTCTTGGCAGTGGACAGAGGAAATGCGGAGGTTGTATAAGGATTACATGCATGGGGTTCTGGATAGGTTTGTCCCATTGAGGCAGTGTAAGGATGGCAGAGTGAAGAAACGGTGGTTGACAAGAGATGTGCAATATCCTGTCAGGAGAAAAAACTAAACGTGCCTACGGTTTAGAAAACATGGAGTAGACAGGGCTCTGGAGAATTAAACATAGCCAGGAGGAGCTTATGAATGGACTTAGGAGAGCACGAATGGGGCATGAGAAGTCCTTTGAGTCAGATAAAGGAAAGCCCCAAGGTGTGTGAAGAAAATGAGGATAACTAGAGTGAGGGTAGGACCAATCACCGAATAAAGAGGAAACATGTGCCTGGCGTCGCAGCTGTAGGGGGACATCCTTGATAAATTACTTTCTTCAGTATTCAGCAGTGGGAGAGACCTTGACATTTGTGAGGATAGCGTACAACTGATTGGCTAGGGTATGTAGATGTGATGTAAGAGGATGTGCTGGTACTTCTGAAAAACATTCGGCGAGATAAGTCACTGTGACCGGACGGATATATTCATGGTTATTTTAGGAAGCGAGGGAAATTCAAAAATCACGGTAGTGATAGGGGATTCCATGGTAAGGGGGGCAGACAGGAGATTCAGTGAATATGAAAGAGACTCATGAATGGTAAACAGCCTCCTGGGTGGCAGTGACAGATGAATGTGCAGCTGAGGAATCGGTGCAGGTGGCAGGTTTTCAGATTTGTTGATCATTTGTACCTCTTCTGGGGAAGGTCTGATTGTACGCAACGGATGAGTTGCAAATGAACTGAAGGCGTCCAATATTCTTGCGGGCAGTTTTGGTAGAACTGTTGGGGACGGTTTCAGCCAGTTTGGTAGAGGAATCGGAGCCAGAGTGAAAGGTCAGAGGTTGGATAATTTAGTGTACAAGGAGATGCAGAGTGTGAAAAGACTGTGAGGAGGGATAGGCAGTTGAAAAGACAAAATTTTAGTCAGTTGGATGGGCTAAACTGTGCCTAGTTTAATGCAAGAAGTATCAGTAACAAGGATGATAAATTTAAAGCACAGCTAAGTACGTGGATCTTTGAGGTGGTGGCCATTACAGAGACTTGGCTGTCACAAGGGCAGGAATGGCTGATGGATATTCTGTGTTTTAGATGTTTGAAAAGGGACAGGGAGGTAAGAGTTGGGGGAGTGGCTTTGCTGATCAGGGACAGTGTCCCAGCTGTAGAAATGCAGGGTCCTGAAGGGACCGTCCACTGAGTTAGTGCGGGTGGAGGTCAGAAACAGGAATGGAGCACTATCTCTGGGAGTCTTCTACAGACCCAACAATAGCAGCACCGGGAGGCAGATCGGGAGGAAGACTTTGACGAGGGGCAAAAATAGCAGGGTTGTTGTCCTTGGTGATTTCAACTTCCCCAATATTGATTGGCATATCCTCGATGTAAAGGGGCAAGAGTGAACAGAGTTTGTTAGATGTGTACATGAAGGGTTCCTGACACAGTATGTGGACAGGCCAACTGGAAGAGAGGCCGTATTGGCCCTAGTACTAGGCAATGAGCCTAATGAGCTTTCAGTGGGAGATCATTTTGAAAAATAATGTGTCATGGTTCTGAGTTCTGGCCCTCAATTTGGCTCCTTCCATGCCTTGTTGTACAGCACATGGATTCCATGCTGAACTGATTACATAACGACACACATCTGAGCCACATCAGGGGCCTAGCATAAGTACTTGGGTTCCTCTAGCACGAGTTGCCAGAGTATTGGTCTAGCTTTCGGTGTACTTTGGCTCCGAGTTGCTAGAGTGCACTACTCTAAAGCAGTCCTGTGTCCTCTATTACTTTTGAAGATCCAGTTTGTGTTGGGATTCCTCCTCAGATCTCAGATGCAAGATTCCTTCCAGTTGCTGCCCGTGTTTGGTCCTGAGGAAGTATCCTGACTCCAGTCTTTTACCAGTGTGCCGCATTTGGGTTCTCTGTGAGCTTGCTCTTTGCTCAACATTGTGACAGTTGCAGCCTTTCAGACTCAGTACTGAATTCTCCAACTTCAGATAACTGACAGACAGACTTTTTCTTTCTGTCTGTATCAGAATTAAACATTTCTGCCAGTTCTGCATATGTGATTATGGCTCAGTGTTTCTTTATTAGTATTACCTGACCTGTTGGGCATGTGTCACAGCTCTATTTTGAGCAATACATTACACAGACAAAGAAACATAATATGCTTCTAACTGCCACATTAAGTCAGTTGGTCTCTCCCTAATGGGGGTATTCCCTTTGTTCCATCCACTTCTCCCCCACCTTCTCTGTAACTGAAAACAAACTTGTTTTCTCTCCTAGTTCTGACACCGGGACTTGGGCCTGAAACACTGACACTGCTTCCCTTTCCACAGACGTTGCCTGACCTGCTGAATGCTTCTAATGTTTTTCATTTTTATATCAGATTTCCAGCACCTGCAGTATTTTTGATTTTTTTTAGAGTAGTAAACTAGATTTGATATACAGCACAATTATGCAAAAGTTGCTTATGTCATTACTTTGCAATATGGTTTTGATGGCCTAGCTTACATCGATTTAATTCTTGACATTACGTCAATTTCATTAAATCAAAACTGTACACTTCAGAATTGCATTAAAATGTCATACTTTACATATGAAAAAACTAGCTACAATTCTACAAATCCAGTAAAATACATTATGTAAAAAAATAAAGTTTTTTCAGTTATAATGCCAAAATTTTGTGCAAACAGGTTTTTTTTAGTTTGAAAGCCCTAGTTATGCTACAAGCAGTGCAGATCATAGTCTGGATCACTAAGGTTGAACTGCCAACTGTGTATTATCCTCTGTTTATCCTATTAGGTAGCAACTGCCAATTTAAACGCTTTATTTGACCATATTCACTTGAAACTCTTTGATTCTTGATTCTCATGCTAAGAAAATGCAGTTTGGCCGTAGATCAGACAGAATTAAATAGAATTACTAATTCATTAAGTTAAAATTTAAACACTGTTTCTATGTTAGCCAGAAGAGTGAACTTTTTTCGAAGATCAAAGAAGATTCTCCCCACCCATCTCCAAAGCTAAAGTTAAATCACTCCTAGCATGCTTCTGTGGGGTTACTGAAAGCTTTGTGACCCTACCATTGCTAATTTGTATTTAAGGAACAATGAAACAAAAAAAAACTGCCACCTTCAAGGCTTAAAACTTTTAAATACATTAAAAACACACATACAATCCAGAATCTTTTATCTGCATAATTGCGTCTAAAGCAATGATTTTTTCAAATTCCTTTTCCAGTTTTTGGATGAATGTTTAAAGCACAGCTTAC
>JAUZTB010000075.1:16095038-16107725 GCA_034780895.1 Rhynchobatus australiae
CGGGTTGACTCCCGAATAACAACAATTATGATACTTCATAATTACCTAATTATCTGTATAAGACTTTGGGAATGGCAATGCATAAAGTCTCCCTTTAAAGGTACGATGAAATCTTAGACAAGCAACAGACAAGATGCTGGAGGAACTCAGCAGGTCAGGCAGCTTCTGTGAAGGAAAATGTACAGTCTACATTTCGGCTCAAGGCTGATAATTCCTGCTTTAACATGATGTCCAAGTTATACTCCTTGTTGACATATCTTCATGCAGAGAGAGGTTGAATATTTGGAATACTAAAGCGGGAGGATTGAGGAGGCTAAGTCATTGGGAGTACTTGAAGAGGAAGTAGATAACTTCTTGAACCATCAGGGAGTTGAGGGCTGTGGAAATTGGCACAAAAGTAGAGAACAGGCATGCCGCAGATTAACCATAATCAAACTGAATGAAGGGATAGGCTTCAGGCGGCTTCGTCTTCTTCCTTTATGTGCTCTGAGATTAATATGAACCTTCATTTTTGCTTGGCGTAAATTGTGTAACTTCCAACGTAATGTGCGACAGAGCTCCAGTGTGACTTGACTTCCGATGCATTCTGTGTGGAGTTTCCATGTTCTCCCTGTGACTGCGCGGGTTTCCCCTGGGTGGTTCATATTTTTCCCATATTCGAAAGGTACATCAGTGGTTAAGTAGATGTTTTAAATTTCCGCTTGTGTGTAGAGGCGGTGTAGAATCTGTGGGAAGTTCATGGTAATATGCGGGGTGAGTAGTGAAGAAAATGGAATTAACGCAAGATAAATGGGTGCTAGGAAATCAGCACAGAAATAATGGAACTTTGGGGCTGTATCCATGCTTTGTAACGCTATGACCCTGTTGTCATCCCAGAGGACAGTTCACCACCACATTTAGAAGGGCAGTTTGAGGTGGTCATTGAATGTTGCCTTGACATTGATGTCTCCACGTCACAAAGAATATCCAGGCCTGTGCTGTACCAGCAGAGCCAACGGGCACGATTTCATTTTATGCAGAATCAACACGGAATCCAACGTTATACAGATGATTTTTAGTTAATTAACATCAGGCAAAAAGGCAGCATGCTCCTGCCCTACTGCCAGAGCAAGTAATTCATCTGTTTTGGACAATCTCTTAAAAGTCCCTCAGAAACTTGCTTCAGCTGCATGGAGAAGGAGGTGTGCAAAAGTGCTGGGTTTTCTCTGTGATCAAGTGCCAGTTTTTGAAAAAGTCCGTGTGAGTTATCATATAATTTTTAGTGAATTTTCTGATGAACTTTTGAAATAGTTTAATAATCAAGATGGGAAAACCTTGGAAAATTAGTGTATCACACTGTGAGATCGGTTCTAATTTCACTGGATGAAAGAAATGGATGTATGTTAACGTACCAGTCGTGGCATTAAGACATTGCAAACCATTTGTTTAGAGCAAGCTCCCACAAACAGCTGTGTGCTGTTAAGGAGGTACACTCTTTCACTGCTGTTGGTTCAGGGATTGGTTCGGAACACAGGGAAAAATTCCTATCGACCTCTGTGATTTTAGAACTGAAATTAGATGGCAAATGAAGCCTTAATTAAACAACTGATCTGAAAAAAGAAATGACATGAATGTGCCACCCTGGATCTTTTTTCCGAGCTTTGGTTAACAGTGCCATAGCCAAGATTTAATGAGCAGTCCTAACTGTACTCAGTACCCTAGAACAACTACAGAGTATGTGCTGAAGGTTCCTCTGATAATTCTGTTTCGTAACAAATTCCAGAATTAAAACCCAGCCACAATTAAGAATAGAGTCCCATTTCATTACAGACAGCAACTTGAACACAATGCTAATGGTGCCTACTGCTTTTGTCCTTCCAGGTAGGAGAGTTGCAGGTTTTGAATGTGACATCAAACAAGCCTTGACCTGTTACTGCTTGAAATTGGTACTGACCAAGGACATGGCCTGCCAGTGGTAAATTGGGTGGATGGCGAGAATATCAATCATGCCGATTTTTTAGTCGAGTTGTTTCAAGCTATTTGGTTGCCATGGGAGCTGTGATTATCCAGACATGGAGATTTCCTGCTCAAATCTCTGCTGTGGAACTTCTCACAGTTGTCTCAGATGGAAAAGGTTGGACCAAGGAACCACAGCTGAAGCAGATTTTTCATCTACCTTAATCGTTAATCACGAAAAACTGTTGGAGATCAAATATTACCTTTATTTTCCCATATCTAAAGGGCAGCGAAGGATATCCTTGATTTTCAAAACTCTCCACCTGCGATTCAAATAAGTCCTGCTGACTTCCTAGTTTGCTTTTGTGTCCATGTCTCATGATCTTATAAGATAACATGACGTGCAAGCGGGCTCTTGCGTCAGGATGACTTCATTGCCTGGAGACAATAACTGTTAAAGCTGGTCATCAGCATCAGGTTGCAATAATACCTTGTCAAGACTTCTCCACTCTTGACATGACACTTATTATATGACTGCACTTTGGTTTAATTTAGGGATAACTAAAAATACATATCTGCTTTTATTGTTTCACTGATCATTTAATTGTCATAATTTCTCTTGTTAAACTTTATGTGTTGTCCTTTTAAATGGGCCAACTCTCTGAAATGAAAAGTTGACTTTTACAAGCCCTGCTGTTGGATATGAGCACGTGATTCAGTATAAAATCTAAATGCAGTATAAAAGGAATACCCCACTGCCAGAGCAGTTCAAACCATCGAGAAGTTAAGTTGATGCCTCAGCTGTTCTTGATGAACAAAGTAAATATTCGTCAGAAATGTTGAAGGAAGGACTTCAAGCTCCCTCCCTCAATCATATCACTCCAGGCCAGCATGGAGCAAATAACTTCCTTCTCTAGTGAAATGTTGTGATCATTTAATGAACATCATTAACAGAATATCTGATCAATATTTGCCATTTTAATAAATTTCTCTATGAGAATTAATTATTGATTAATCACAAATGAATGCAGTTCAAGGGTTGGAAGTGCTTCTGCACATCCTGAGGATGGTAACCTGGAACATTAACTACATTTATTTCTCAACATGTCTGCTGAGTATCTCCAGCACTGTCTGTTTTTATTTACTCTTATCTCATCTCTGCTTTTAGCTCTGTGGTGCCTGATTCCACAGAGGTTTTATCAATTCTGGAGACAAGTGCTCCTGGTAAAATACAAACTGTGAGCAGGTTATAAAATACAAACTGTGAGCAGGTTAGTGACTCTGTTCATGAGTTCCGGAGACCTGTCACTTGGATGATGATTGATTGGGCAGTCATTAGTGGATTGGATTTGTCTTGCCTTTTCAGAACGGCATGTACTGGGGCCATTTCCCATTTCACCAGGTTGTAACTGCACTGGAACTTAGGCACAGCTGAGTCGGAGGCCAAGGTTTACGATGCTTCATCCAAGATGTGTCCAATTCCTTCTCCTTTGATGTAACCAGTGCTGTCGGCAATTCTTGATATCACATGTGAATTGTACTATATGGCGGAATCCACTCAGCACTTTGGACTGAACAAAGGTACAAATGCTTCACTCTTGTACGTTGTTACTTTTGCTTGCGTCCAGCCATCATTAGGATTAGTTTGCTCTTGGAGTATCCTCTTCCTCCTCCCGTTGGTTCGTTAAATATAAACCACCATTCACAACCACATGTGACATAAATGAAGAGTTTTCATCTGACCTATTAGATGTACAATTGTTTAGCTCTGTCGATTGCAAGCTGTTCCTGCTGTTATGTATACATGTAGCCTTGATTAGGGATGTATGCCTTGCGCTTCTCCCAGCGTGACCTTCTGTATTTCCTGTTGGACCAGGGTTAATCTGGTTTGACGATAATAGTGTGGGCCGGAATTGGTCTGGCAAGAGTCCATAGATTGCAGTGGACATCATACTACGCCGTTTGGGTTCAACAGTACTTAATGGATGCTCATATTTCAGCTGCCAGATCTGTTCTGGGCATATTCGATTCTGCACATTTTAATGTTGCACAATGAGATGGAAGAAGTCCTCAGTGCAAGGACAGGATTTTACAGTGTGTGGGACAATCACAGTGGCTGCTTCTCAGTTCTTGGGGCTCCTGTTTTATTGTGACCTCTGGTACTGTCTGTGTGGAGTTTGCATGTTCTCCCTATGACTATTCTGGCTTTCTCCCACATCCCAAAGACATGTCGGGTGGTAGGCTTTCATGGAATGAATGAAAGATAAAGTAAAAGAATAGGATTAGTATGAATGGGTGCTTGGTGGTTGGGGCAGACTCAGTTGCCTGAACGGGCAATTTCTGTGCCCTATGACTCTGAAACGAAATAGCTGTAAGGACTTTATTCACACAAGGACTGTGTGATGATCAGTCCTATCAATGCTGCCAAGACACTAATGTTGATGCTGATGCATCTCTGGCAAGACAACTCCAGGAATTGTGATGGATAAGGCTGGCTCGTTGTATATCGAGTATGAACATGTCAAGTTGACAGCTCTTCCAATTGGGAAACTGTTCCTCCGATGGCACACTCTTTTCTCTCAGCTGACGAATCTGTGAGCTCCACGTTAATAACTCTGGGAAGAAACACTGGAAGTAGCAAGGGCCCAGAATGTCTCCTAGGTGAGGGACCTCAATGTCCACAACCAGGACTATGCTGGCAGCCCGGATGGCTCCGTTCCTATAGGCACAGCAGCCACACTTACTCTGAGGCAGGTAATAAGTTAATGTCATTACTACATCGGAACTCAGGAACTTGGTCAATGTAAAACACTCTTTCTGTTTTACGCTTTTATATTATAAGTTGGCAGTTCGATGTAACTGCCGCTTCTTTGCTCCTTTCAGAGAACAGTTAAGAGGGGATAACATAACTCTTGCTGCTTCCATCAATCTGCTTGATCAGATTTTAAGGACATCTCGAATAACCTTCTGACGTCATGTTGTGCAAGGAAGACGTTGACACTCATTGCCACAGTATGCTATGATATTTTCAGAGGACAATACTGAATTCAATTACAAAATTAGCAGAGGCACTCTTCTCTGCTCTCTCTTCACGTGACGGTTTTTTCCACAAAGGACCTTTGGCACCTGGAGAACAAAATCGAGGTGACACTGCTTCTTCTCCCTGTGCCACCATAGCATTTCCAACAGACAGTGAAAGAAGTTGGTTATGAAGCAACACATTAAATGCTCAGGGTTGTGAAATTACCATCTGATGAGGCACAGAGGCAGCAGTTTGAAGCGCCGGTACTTAAATCATATGGTTGGCATTAGGAAACTAGGAGGAGGGCTCTGGGGGACTTCCCATCGTGGAACGATGATGAATGTGAAGACATAAATCACTTCAATCTGAATGAACGTCTGTGAAATGAAAAAAAAACACACAATTAAATCTTGATTTGCGTCCGACAGCCTGGGAGGAGTCCACACCGGACGATTCTCAGCCATCTGATATATTAATGTTGCGTATGCTTGTTTGAATCTTTGATTTTGTTACTCTTGACAAACGATAAATAATGATGGACTTATCTCCACGTCTAACCTTTAATTAAAGAAGGCTAAAAAATGGAGCTTCAGAAAATTCTCCACATTTCTGTGGTGAGTGCATGTCATCTGTATTTTATTAGAGTATGCATCTTTGGGAAGAAATAAAAACACTGGCACACTGTTAATGATTCAGAATACCTCACAGAAAGCAGCGATTTATTCATCTTCTGGTCATGAGATGAAAGGTTTGAGATCTTTCTTACTGACGCAAAAACCTCGAACCAATTGGATATCGAACACACATGATTGTCACCAGAACATTTTGAATTTTATACTTTGTGGTGGTCTGAACATTTAGTTCACAGCTCTGCAGGAATTAATTTCTTGGTGCTGATCTCCGGACCCTGCTCAAGGAAGATTAGATGCCTCAAAGGACCTCGGTGCCCGTGGCTGCCAGCGTTAAATTTCAAACTTGTTAACCTCTCGTCAGACTTTAGGGTTTGCTGCTGGGTTGCTCACTGGGACCTGTACAATCCCTGAGGGTGGTCGGATATGTTTTAATTGAGAAGCCTGGGTAACATGTGAAGCTGTGTGCAGGATAACACCAGGGTTGGAACCAGATTAAGTTGCATCGGGAATGAAGGCCATCAAAGAAACAGAATGCTCTGCAGGAGGAGTGGACGACAGAAATGATATGTGCACAGATGAAGTCTGAAGAACAGAAGAAATGTGAACACCAGACTGATTCTGACTGTGTGACGGAAACGATGAACAAGGAACTGTAAGATTCTGAGATTACCGGTAATTATTGTATGAAAACAGAAACTTCCCAGGTCACTGAATCAACATTGCATCCTCCCACCACCTTTGCTTCACTTTAAAACAAGACCATTTGCAAGCATAACTTGCATGTCCAATGGTTAACTTGTACTGTGGTCCAATCATTGCACCTCATGCCCTTCAACCTCCATGGCCAAGCTCAACACCGATTCTCACCTACCTGATGGCACCCATTGTTTAATACCTGATATCTAATTATTCTTAAGTCGGAAGGTCGAGTATCAATCTGATGACTTGAACATGAATTATTTTTCACTCAATGAGGTTGAAAAACCGTGTGGCACGTTAGCATAGCCGTTAGCGCAAGGCTATTACGTCGCCAGCGATCGGGGTTCGATTCCCGTCGCTGTTTGCAAGGAGTTTGTACGTTCTCCCATGTCTGCATGGGTTTTCTGCGGGTGCTCCGGTTTCCACCCACAAACTAAAGACGTACGGGTAGGTTAATTTGGGGTTTAAAATGGCCGACGTGGACTCGTTGGGCAGGAAGGGCCTGTTACCACGCTGTAAATCAAATTTAAATATAAATTTAAATTAAAAAAAAACACCCAACCTTCCCATCAGCATTCATTCCCCAAATTGACTATTCTGCAGCCTTTTTCCAAAATCCATGATTTGCTGCCACGTTCCACGATTTCTGAGATGCACAATGCACTTCACAGGCAGGAAAATACTTAAAATAAAGGAACACTGTTGTGTAACAGTTCTGTGGAACTTTTCTATTAAAAAGAAATAAATATAATGAGCAACGGAGAATGCAAAGGTAAACAGTATGTCTGGTATATTCTGTATTTAGGAATGGCACATGAATTAGTTGTGAATTGCAGGATTATCTCTCATGGTTAAAATCTCAGAAAAAAAAGTGTTCTGTCCAAATGGCATTAGATTTAAACAGATGCCAACATTTGTCTCAGATACATTACTTCAAAAGAATATAAGTTTCCTGAATTGGGACTTTGAATCATCATTAAGTCACCACAACATTTACCCACGCAACTGATGTGTAAAACAAGTTCTTTTCAACCAATGCAACACACCACATTTTAGCTTGTGTAATAAAAGTTTTTGGGATTAACAGAATTAAAGAGTGAATGGAAAATGTTGGCAGAACCTCATATAAACCCAGAATAACAAATTGTTAACTCATTATAAAGGCCACAATACACACTCCTGTCTACTTAGGCGAATGGCCCACATGTATATCTGATCAAGTTGGCTGTTCTCATTCAGAATATTAATCTTACGATCTTCAGTTGTGCACTTAATACCCCAGAGAAGATTGACCGAGGCATATAATGTGCAAAAACAGTTTGCTGGAAGGCAGGAAAGCATGTGCAGAGATTAGTTACTGATTCAGCAAGAAGCTAAACACACTGAAGATCGACTGAAGATGGTCAATAACTGTGCTCTAAATTTCTTGAAGCACCTCATCCACGAACAAACTATTTGGAGTTCTTGAGTCATGTCCCCTTTGCCCCACCAACTCCGTGCCAATCATCAAGCACTAATATACTACACTAATCCCAGTTTTTATTCCCTAGTTCTTATCCACTGCCCAATTTACGGTGTACAATTAACCTACCAAACACACTCATTTGGTGGAATTGGTGAGGCAAACGGCATTTTTTAATGGCATGCTGTTACTGGAGACAGTGCATTATGAAATTCAGAGCACAGTTATTGACCAGATACTGTTGCTCTTCAGTGTGTTCGGCTTCTTGCTGAATTAGTAACTGACCTCTGCACATGTGGGAGTACACGGGGAAACCTACCGTTGACAGAGAAAATATGCAAGCTCCAAAGACTGCGCCAGAGGTCAGGATCGAACTGGAATGGCTGTAGATATGAAGCAGCTCCACGAGCTGTGCCTCTGTGAGAAACAGATTTCCAGAAGGCTTCATGACAGCTAATGGTTAGAAATGGTAACTTTTTAAGCACATGTTTTACTCTTGTTTATTTCAAGATTGACTTGAAAATCTCAAAATAAAATGTTGAGTTTATCAAAAGCACAAGTACATGTATGCACAGTTGCAATGAAAAACTTACTTGCAACAGCATCATAGGCACATAGAATCAGATACACAGCATTTACAAGAAAAAAATACAAATTATACAATAAAGAAGAAAATGCGAAAAAAAATCGTTGTAGTTCAAAGTGGTCAAAATGTTGCTATACTGAGATAATGTTTAGATTTGTGCAGGTTGGTACAAGAACAGACTGGTTGAAGGGAAGTAGCTATTCTTGAACCTCCTGGTCTTGTATCTTCAGACTTCTGTATCTCCTCCCCGATGGTCGCTGTGAAAACATGGCATGACCTTGCTTATGATTGCATCTATGTGCCAGATCCAGGACAGGTCATCTGATATGTTCGCAGTCGGGAACAGAAAGCTGCTGACCCTCTCCGCCACCGATCCACTAGTGTAAACTGTCAAATGTTCACCATCCTTCCCCCAACCAAAGTCAAAAATCAATTCACTACATTTACCGACATCGAGTGAGAGGTTGTTGTTGCAGCAACACTCAACCAGGTGTCCCATCTTGCTCCTTTTAGAACAATTACCATTTTTTCCACCAAGAAAAGTATTGAGTGATCTGGTTGTGATCTATTTCAGGAGGATATCATAATGCTAGCAAATGCAAAATAACACTCGATTGTTAACCTCTTCATGGAAGTTTCTTGCTCATACTCTCTGACAAAAAAAGAGCACAAAACTTAAGGACAGATGACCAACATCTTGACAAATGGTTTGAAGGAAATGCCAAAAAAAAACAAAGAGATTGGAGTGGACACTGAATGGTTTCTAAATTGCAACACAACCCCATCTTGGGTTAGATTCTCAAGTTGGCTTTGTACTAACTCAGTCACTTGGCTGGGGAAACAATATTTTCACAAAATTATAATATAAGTGATCCAGGGAAATTATATGCTTGCCTTCGCAATGGAACATTCCTGAAAACTGGTCCAAGTTTGTCGTGTGATGAACTTAGCCACAGGATCAGAATGTCATTCCAGATGTGGTTCCAAAGAGGGTGACAAGCTAAAATTCTGTTAATGACTGAAGGTTAATAAAGGAAATGGCATGCCAGATGTCCAGTGCTTTGCACACGCAAAAGGAAGTAATTTTATCCATCATTTCTTGCAATTATGCCTCTACACACAGATTTACATATTGAAGTATTTTGATGAATTAAGTTGAAAGTACAAATCGTTCCAGTAAATTCTGTTGATGAATGATGCACCTTCTAAAATCTTGGCTCTAATAATGACGCTTCAAGAGCATCATCATATTCTGCCCTGAATTTAAGGACAGCTAGAAATTTAACAAAGGATAGGGCACTACGCACTATTCAAATCTCACTGTTGTTGAACACTTTTTTCCTTGAAGTAAACGAAGTTGTAGTGGAGATTTACAAGAAGAATTGTAACAGGAAGATTTGTAAACGGTTTGAGAGGTCAAGATGCAACATGGGCACATGATGTGAACCAAATTGAGGATTAACTGACCACAAATAAATGATAAAATGCAGAAATCATCTTTGGAAATAGATATTCTCCTCGGAATATAACTGCCTCTCCAAAATAACCATAGGAATCTTGTGTCTGACATTGGCCATTCTGACTCTAAGATCAGGACTTACTTCACTCAGGAGTTCAGATTTTGGGAAACGGTCGATGGTAACCACAATACAGAAGTTTCAAAGCTTTTATCTGATTTATTTTGGCCTCCAATCAGAGATCAGATTGCATTCAATGTAGTACACTGGATTTTCCACACAAAATAAAAATTTGCATCAAATTTTCTTTGAAGGTAACGCAGATTGAAATTCTCAAATACAAAACTTCTCAGATTTTGCTCCTTCCAGTTCAGTCTAAATACCAAGGTCACCTTTTGCTGGCAGCAAAGCTTCTCCTCAATGGCTAGACCTTGCACCAGGAGTCGAAATCCATCAGCCACAGAAGAAAAATGAGCTAAAAGCCTTCTGTTAGATAAAGAGATTTAATTATGCTGCACTAAATTAATTTAACTAAAGCGTCCCAAATAGAAATTTTTAATCTTCACTCAAAAACAGTAAGACTGGAATTCAGCAATGCGCAGGAAAATTATTTCTTTAGACATTTCAAAAGCAGAGGAAATTGAACGCCAATATCCCTGCAATGTATTGGACCACGAACACTCAGGATAAGATTGTATCTTTTGCGAAAAAGTTTTATCTGTTTAGAAACGGAAGAAGAGGGCAAAATGGCTTCTGGAGCCCGTTCACTGAAATCATGGCCATACATTAGCACTTATCTCTTCAATCCCATATCCTGTGATTCTCTTAGAATCTAGAGACTGAACATGCATGGAGACAGGAGAATTCTGCAGATGCCAGAATCTGGAGCAACACACACAAACTATGGAGGCACAGTGCAGTTCGGGCAACATCAAGGCAGGGAATTAAAGAGGTGGCGTTTTGGGTCGATGCCCTGCATCCGAACTGACATCCAGAGGAGTACATTCCCCAAAGTCGACACTATTAGAATAAAGTATTTGCTGGACTCAGCCCGGAAAGGCCAACCGTGTGTCTTGACACAATGCCCTAGTTCTACCAAGCTAATCAGCCACTCAATTGTCCACATTTTCAAGGCAATTTTGGAGTTTAAATGGCATCTCCCATTCTACAAAATTCCAGGAAATAAAGGTACGTTTCTATCAACCCTTATTCATCGGCCAGACAACTCGCTTTGAAAATCAATGTCGTAAAATTTCTGACAAATTTTCCGATGAAGCTGGAAATCAGATGGTCAAAGGGAGTGTATGAGATGGATCTGACAGGTCAGTTTAAGGAAAACCCCAAGAGGTTCCATAGTTGCGTAAAGAGTAAAAGTGTGGCTAGAGTGCGAGTAGGTCGCCTGAGAGATCAGCAAGGCTGTCGAGTTCCCGAGCCACAGCAGATGTGTGGTATTTTCAAGAAATGCTTCTCCTTGGTTTTTACTGAGAAGGAAATCATGGTGGCTCAAGAGATAAGGAAAAAAAGTGAGGGTTTTTGGCGGAAGTTCATTATCAGGGAGGAGGTATTTGCAGTCTTACAGCACATTATGGTAGTTAAATGCCCAGCAACTAACAACATGCAGACTCAGACTTTTAGGGAGGCAAGAAAAGAAAGTTCAGAGTCCCTTGGAGAGAAATGTTCTTCACTGTTATCCATTGATGAAATTCTCTAAGAGCTGGAAGGTGGCTAATGTAGTTCGATTGTTTAATAAATGTAGGAAGGACAAGCCAGAAAACAAGAAGACAGTCAGCCTGATATCTAGACATGAGGAAGTTACTGGAGGGAATTCTGAGTGACAGGATCTAGCAGCATTTCGATGGACCAAGTTTGATTAGGAGGAGTCAGCATGGCTTTGTGCATAGAAAGTCGTGCTTGATGAAGATTTTCAATTTGTTCCAAAGAGCTATCAAAAATGTATATGATGGCATGGCAGTGCATGTTGGCTGAACTTGAGCAAGGCTTTCGACAAGGTCCTGCATGGTAGGCTGTTCTGAAAATTAGGTCCTATGGAAAAGAAGGAGAACTTGTCGGGTGGATTCCAAATTGGTTGTGAGGAGGCAGCTGAATGTGGTGGTTGAAGTTTGTTTCTTGGAATGGAGGCTGGTGACTAATGGTGTGGCGCAGGATTCAGTGTTGAGACTCTTGTTATTCATTATTAATTTTAAAAAATATTTGGATGTGAATGCGCAAGACGTGATCAGTAGTTATTTGGATAACACGAAATGGGGAGGTGGATTGATAGTGAAGTTTATTGTAGATTACATGGGGATTTTAATCAGTTAGGGAAGTGGGCCAAGGTGTGAGAAATGGATTTCTATGGAGATATGTGTGAGGTGATGCATTTTGAAGAATCAAACAAGCATAGGACTTACACTGTGAATGGAATGTCACTGGGAGTGTTTTGGAACAGAGGGACCACGGGGTACAGGTGCATAGTTATTTGAATGCGGCGTCACAGGCAGACAGAATGGTGAATAATGTGTTTTGCATGCAGGCCTTCATCAGTCAGGGTATGAGTGCAAGAGTTGTGACATTATGTTGCAGTTATGGAAGTTGTTGCCGAGGCCAGTACCGATTTTCTCACCATATTACAGGGGAAATAATGTGTTTGAACTGGAAATAGTGCTGAAAAGAATTCCGAAGATGTTGCCAGGTCACGAGGAGCTGAGTTATAGGGAAATGGTGGACAGGCTAGGTCTTTATTCCATGGACCATAGGAGAAATAGGGACAACCTTATAGAAATATTTAAAATTATGAGATGGAGAGATAAGGTGGACGTTAGCAGACATTTCCAAAGGGTAGGAGAGTCCAATATTATGGGGCATAGATTAGGGTGAGAGGGGAAAGAGTTAAT
>JAUZTB010000075.1:16107825-16120308 GCA_034780895.1 Rhynchobatus australiae
GCGTGACCTTCCTTGCGATTGCATCTGTGTGCTAGATCCAGGACAGGTCATCCGAAATGCTAACGGTCAGGAATTTAAAGCTGCTGACCCTCTCCGCCACTGATCCACCAATGTAAACTATCAAATGTTCACCATCCTTCCCCTACTTGAAGTCAACAATCAGTTCTTTAGTTCTACTGACATTGATGGAGAGGTTGTTGTTGCAGCACCACTCAACCAGATGTCCCATCTTGCTCCTTTTAGAGAATTTGCCATTTTTTTTCCACCAGGGATAAAGTATTGAGAGATCTGGTGGCAATCTGTTTCAGGAGGATATCATAACGCAAGCAAATGCAAAATACCTTGCAATTATTAACCTCTTTAATGAAGTTTCTGGCTAATACTCTGACAAAAAAAACAAAGTTAAAGGACAGATGACCAACATCTTGACGAAAGGTTTGAAGGAAATGCCAAAAAACAAAGAGATTGGAGTGGCCACCTAATGGTTTCTAAATTGCAACACAACCCCATCTTGGGTTAGAGTCCCAAGTTGGCTCTGCAGTAACTCAGACACTTGGCTAGAGAAACAACTTTTTTCACAAAATTATAATATGAATGTTCCAGGGAATTGATATGCTTGACTTCACAATGGAACATTCCTGGAAAACTGGTCCAAGTTTGTGTAGTGACGAACTTAGCCACAGGATTAGAATGTCATTCCAGATGTGGTTCCACAGAGGGTGACAAGCTAAAATTCTGTTAATGACTAAAGGTTAATAAGGGAAATGGTATGCCAGATGTCCAGTGTGTTGCACACGCAAAATGAAGTAATTTTATACATCATTGCTCCCAATTATGCCTCTACACACAGATTGACTTATTTAAGTACTTTGATGAATTAAGTCGAAAGTAAGAATTGTTCCAGTAAATTCAGTTGATGAATGATGCACCTTCTAAAAACTTGGCTCTAATTTTGACTTGCTTCAGGAACATCATCATGTTCTGCCCTGAATTTAAGGAGAGCTTGAAATTTAACAAAGGATAGGGCACTACTCACTATTCAAAGCTCACTGCAGGTTGAGAACTTTTTTTCCTGAAGTAAAAAAAGTGCCAGTGGGGGGGTTTACAAGAAGAAACAGGGATTGTAACAGGAAAATTTGCAAAGGGTTTGAGAGCTCAAGATGCGTCATGGACACATGATGTGAACCAATTTGAAGATTACCTGACCTTAAACAATGACAAAATACAGAGATCATCACTGGAAATGGACATTTCTCCTCTGAATATAACTACCCCTCCAACATAACCTTAAAATTCGTGTCTGCCATTGGCCATTCTAGGGCTGAGATCAGGAATTAGTTCATCAAGAGTTCAGATTTTGGGCAATGGTCTATGGTAACCGCAATGCACCAGTTTCAAAGTTTTTGTCAGAACTACTTAGTCCTACGATCAGAGATCAGATTGCATACGATGTCGTACACAGATTTTCCCACACAAAGTAAAAACTTGCAGCAAATTTTCTCTTAAGAGAATACAGATTGAATTTCTCAAATTTAAACATCTCAGATTTTGCTCCTTCCAGCTCGGTCTAAATACCAAGGTCACTTTCTGTGGGCAACACAGCTTTTCTCCTCAATGGCTGGACTTTGCACCAAGGTTCCAGTTGAGATCCATCAGCCACAGAAAAATTTGAGCTAAAATGTTTTCCCTGATAGATAAAAGGATATAATTATGCTGCACTAATGTAATTTAACTAAAGCCTCCCAAGTAGAAAACTTTAATCTTCACTCAAAAACAGTAAGTCTGGAATTCAGCAATGCTCAGGAAAATTATTTCTTTAGACATCTCAAAAGCAGAGGAAATTGAACACCAATATCCTTGCAATGGATTGGACCAGGAACACTCAGGATAAGATTTTATCTTTTTATGAAAAAGTTTTATCTGTTTAGGAGACGGGAGAAGGGGGCAAAATAGCCTCTGGAGCCCCTTCAATGAAATCATGGCCATTCTTTAGCATTTATCTGTCCAATCCCATATCCTGAGATTCTCTAAGAATCTAGGGACTGAGCATGTATGGAGACTGCAGATGCTGGAATCTGGAGCAACACACACAAAATGCTGAAGGCACACAGCACGTCAGGCAACATCTATGGAGGGAATTAAACAGGTGGTGTTTTGGGTTGAGGCCCTTCATCAGAACTGACCTCCAGAGGAGAACATTCCCAAAAATCCAAACTATTAAAGTAATTCCTGATCTCAGCCTGGAAATGGCCAAACATGTGTCCTGACACAATGCCCCCAGTTCTACCAAGTTAATCAACCACTCAAGTCTCCACATTTGCAAGCCCTTTTTGGGGTTTAAATATCATCTTTCATTCTACAAAATTGCAGCAAATAAAGGCCCATTCCAATCAATCCTTCTTCCTAGGCCAGCCAACTCACTTTGAGAATCAATGTGGTAAAACTTCTGACAAATTTTACAATGAAGAGGGAAATCAGGTGGTCAAACGGAGGGTACGAGATGGATCTGACAGGTAAGTTTAAGAAAAATCCCAAGAGGTTCTAGAGCTACGCAGAGTGAAAGGATGGCGAGGGAGCGAGTAGATCCCCTTAGAGATCAGCAAGGCTGTCTAGGTCTCAAGCCACAGGAGATGGGTGGGATTTTTAACAAATGTTTCTCCTTGGTGTTTACTGAGGAGAAAATCATAATTGCTCAAGAGATAAGGAAACAAGTGGAGACTTTTTGGAGGCAATTCATTATCAGGGAGGAGGTATATGCAGCCTTACAGCACATTAAAGTGCAGAGGCCATTGCAGTGATATGTGCTTGATTGTTAGCCACTGATGAAATTCCTGAAGACTGGAAGGTGGCTAATGTTGTTCCATTGTTTAAGAAATGTAGCAAGGGCAAACCAGGGAATTACAAGCCAGTCAGCCTGACATCAGTAGTGGGGTAGTTACTGCAGGGAATTCTGAGGGACAGGATCTAGTCACATTTGGATAGACCAAGTTTGATTCGTATGAGTCCGCATGGCTTTGTGCATGGAAAGTCGTGCTTGATGAACCTTTTAGTCTTCTTTAAAAAACAGTTACCAAAAAAGATGAGAGTAGGGCAGTGAATGTTGTCTGCTGGAATTTTAGCAAGGCTTTCAACAAGGTCCTTCATGGTAGGCCAGTCTGAAAGTTAGGTCTCATAGAACACAGCACAAACTATTTAGGTGGATTCAAAATTGGTTCGGAGGTAGGCAGCAGAGGATGGTGGTTGAAGGTTGTTTCTCAGAATGACGGCTGGTGACTAGTGGTGTGCCGCAGGGGTCAGTGTTGGGACTCTTGTTATTCGTTATTCATTATTCATATAAATGATTTGGATGAGAATGCACAAGATGTGTTCAGCAAGTTTGCTGATAACACAAAATTAAGAGGTGTGGTCGTTAGTGAAGGTTATTGTAGATTATGTGGGGATCTTGATCTGTTAGGGAAGTGGGCCAAGGAGTGGTAAATGGATTTCAAAACAGTTATGTGTGAGGTGATGGATTTTGGAAATTCAAACAAGCACAGGACTGTGAATGGTAGGACACTGGAGAGTGTTATTGAACAGAGCTACCACGGAGTACAAGTGCATAGTTCATTGAATGCGACGTCACAGGTAGACAAAGTGGTGAATAATGTGTTTTGCATGTTGGCCTTCATCAGTCAAGGTATGGAGTACAAGAGTTGTGACATTATGTTGCAGTTGTAGGCGAGGCCACACCTGGAGTACTGTGTACAGATTTTATCATCCTATAATAGGGAAAAAAACATGGTTAAACTGGAAAGAGCGCTGAAAAGAATTCCAAAGATGTTGCCAGGACTCGAGGAGCTGATTTACATGGAAAGGTTGGCCAGGCTAGGTCTTTATTCCGTGGACCATAGGAGAATTAGGGACAACTTTATAGAAATGTTTAAAATTCTGAAATGCAGAGATAAGGTGGACGGTAACAGACTTTTCCCCAGGGTAGGGGAGTGCAATATTAGGGGGCATAGATTTAGGGTGAGAGGGGAAAGATTTAATAGGGGCTTGAGGGGCAACTTTGTCCACACAGGGGGTGGTGAGTATATGGAATGAGCTGCCAGAGGAAGTGGTTGAGGCAGGTACAACAGTATAAACATTTGGAATAGGTACATGGAGGGGAAGGGTTTATAGGGATATGGGTAGAATACAGTAAATGGGGATTAGCTGTGTGGGCACCATGGTCAGCATGGATGCATTGGGCTCAAGGGCCTGTATCTGTGCTGTATTGCTCTTTGACTCTAAATATCTTCAACCTGAATCATTAACCCTGTCTCTCTCTCTCTCTCCACACACTGTCCGACCTGCTGAGTGTTTCCAGCATTTTCTATTTTATCTCGGATTTCCAACATTTTTAGTTCTTCGATTTTCATTTATTGGTAATTCTTTGCCATTTTGCTTCCAAATCCATCTTTCCTGGGATAACACAACCACTGGTACATACAGTATTACAGATGCAGCTGTACTGAAACCCTGTACACATGGTGATAAACTTCCTTACTTCTGTACTCCAGCTCCATGCAGCAGAGTTCAACAAGACATTTCACTTATTACATGCTGTACCTGCACAACTATTTTAATGTTAGTATTCAAAAGGCACCCTCATCTGTGAACATCAACACTTAATGGTCGTGCTCTTTTTCAAAATACTGAATGCCATTTGTATCCAAAAAGGAGACACAAGACACATCAAGTGCTGGAATCTGGAGCAATCCCAGCAGATTATAGGTTGCATGATAAATTGCAGTATGGTCACAACCTGTTGATATTTCTCTCTCTGCTTTTAGCTGCATGCTACATATATAAGTGAACCTAAAGATAAGCAAGGCGGTCACATCATACGCAAGAAGGCATTGACTTGTGAGCGTCAGCTTACACACAAGCTTTGACTGGCTCTGGAACCTACACCCCAGCTGTTCAAGCAACTGAACTGAACCTCTGCTAATGTTGTCACATTTATCTCATGATACTAAACCAGGATTGGGGAAACTTTCATTCCATTGATAGCTTACAGAGGGCAAGCTCTTTCACAAGCACCTAGCACTTGCTTTTTCATATCACGTACATTTTGTTCCTTTTGGGAGAGTGAAAATAACAATATTAAGATGGGATGGCACTCACTAAGTTGCGGCCACTTTAAATATTGTCCATGTACAAAAGGCAAGAGGGTACTTAATGGATGGGTACTGATCAACTCTCCTGCACTTGGAGAATGGAAACAAACACAATTAGTAAAATCCTTACCACATTTTCCTGAATGAACCCTTCCTTCTGCACAAACACGGGATTGTTCTATTCATGCCAATTAATTTTACCTGAATAGACAGGAGGGGACAAACATCGAAACAGAAAAGTATTACAGAATTCAAGAGGTGGGCACCTCTGGGCAGCAACCACCAGGAAAGTCAAAAAAAAGAGGTTCTAGAAGTTTTGCTGTGTCCGCAAAGAATGACTTCAGAGGAATCCAAGTGAAAATTGAACAATTGGAGAGATGGTACAGAAGGGAGGGTTTTAGACTTCTGAGACTTTGGGGCTATTTCAGGGGAAATATAGGAGTAGGAGGGATTACACTGAAACCAAAATCCTCCTGGGATCTGTCATTTTTTTTAAAAAGAGCTTGGCAGGGAGGAAGAAGAACTGGGAATTTGAAGTATTGCAGGCAAAATAAATAGGCAGTGGAAACAAAGACAATAAATCAGGTCAGAACATGAATAATTATTAAAAGGCCAAATATAAAGGCACTATGTCTAAACACACTGCACTAAAACAAGGTGGTCCATTCATGTCATAGTTGCAAATGGAAAGAAACTAATTGTTGTTCCAGAAACCTAGCCAAACTTAAAAATCCAGAGTATTTGACATTCAAATACAATGAAAAATGGAGAAAAAAAATGCAGTTCACTGTTCATTAGGCATAACATCTGTAGAGTATTTAGAAATGATCTTGGATGAGCAGATTCTGGTCTAGAATTGGAATTAGTTTAGGTGGGGCTCAATTACAGCAGGGGACAGGAAACATTGGTGAAAATTGTTTAAAATGCTTGTAATGTTGGACACAGTAGAATGGAATTAGAGATACAAGTGCTTTAATCTGATGAGGAAATAAAAATGTATTAGTATATAGAAAAATACTAGAGAAGTTAACAAGCCTGAAAACTGATACACCTCAAGGACCTAATTATCTGTATCTGTTTTGAAAGAGCTGCCTGAAAGTGTGCTGGCTGCTTTGGTTACATCTCACAAAATTCCACACAATCTGAAGTTGTTCCGACAGATTAGAGGGGAGAAAACATAACCTCTCAATTTAAGGGAAGAAAGATGTGGAAGTACTGACCAGTTTGCCCAACATCAGTAATGAGGAAGATACTGGTATTTGGAATTAAGAATGCAGTATCACTTGGCCAATACAGTGGTGCACCTGGTACAGCTGCTGTCTCACAGTGGTAGAGACCAGGTTCAATCCCGACCTCAGATACAGCTGAATGGAATTTACACGTTCTCTGTAACTGTGTGGGTTGGTAGGGTATTTGCCCAGTGTAAATTGTCCTTCGTTTAGGTGAGTGGCAGAGTCTGGGTGGGAGTATTGTCAAAAATATCAGGAGAATATTAAAACATGAGATTAATGTAGAATTAGTGTACAGTTGGCACAGACTGAGGGGTCTGGTGGGACCACAGCTGGACCATGTACAATTTGGGTCATCATATTGAAAGCCTGGTATACGCTGTAGAGGTTTCCCAGACAGGCTCCTGGCATGATGGCACGTCATTAAAGGAATGATCGAGTAGGCCAGGCTTCGAGTTTAGAATGAGATGCGCCCTCACTGACATGCACAAAATAAGAGGGCTCAACAGGGTAAAAGCAGGTGTTTCTCTTGGGTAAGGAATTGAGAGGTAGTGGACACAGAGTCAAAACAGAGGGTTAGGCCATTTTGGGTGGAAAAATGTTTCCTCTAAGGATAGTGATTCTTTAAAATTCTCCACACAAGGCTCGATCTTGAACATAATCAATTAATAGGTTTCCAGATCATCTCCAATGACTCCTGGCAACCTCTGGCCTGTGATTACTCCAAGTGGAAATTAGAAGATTCAGGTTGATTGAGAATCTCAAGATCATACATCAGGACCAGTTAGAAGCTGTGTGCTCTTGTGGTGGAAGGAGCACATTACTTCACAAACTATCCACTTCCAGTCCCCTACTCTGTCTGGTGTCTCTTGCCCCATCGATGCACAGACTGCAGTTCCCACATTGGCCTTATGAGCCACCTCAGAATCCACAAAATTCAGTCAAAGCAAGCCATTCGCAATCCTGACGGACTGCCAATGAAGGAGGGCATGGCATACTTGGAGGATATACAGATCAGGTAGGAAAATAGTGTTTGAGATAGAAAGACAGGCCATAATCATTGAATGAAGCAGGCTCAAACAGCCAAATGGCCTGCTCCTGTTTCTACTTATCTTCATATGTCATACACCTTCAGGGAACAGCAACTTCTGTGGAAGCATTTTATTTTTAAAATCAGTAAAGATAGAAAACAGAAACTAATATATTCACAAGTGAATTTGTATCAAAGGACAGGTCTTTAAAAAAAACGTGCAACAAGCATACAGTAATAAAATAGAATCAAAAGCATCTTAAGAGATAGGCACACCATATAAACAATGTTATGAATTTTACAAGGTCTCAGAGGCTGCTGCACTAATTTCACCCAAGTCAGAATAATTGTCAAAAGACCTGAGCAGTGGTTTTCATTCACAAGTCATTCTAAACTCTTAATTGGGGTGGTATTAATGATTGGTTTGTATTAACAGGTAGATTTTTTTTGATGGAGGCATCCTTTTTTGTTGCAAAAAAAAGAGAAAAGGACCCTTTGTCTTGTCTTAGTACTACCATATCAACACTAACTCAGACACACAAAAGTTATCCCCCTACTTCAAAACCAGTTTTTGTAACAACTCTAGAAATCTAGGCACATTGACTGGCAGGTCATGGGTATAAAAATAGACAATTTACACACCCAACTTGGCTGTATAACTGAAATCAGGTCAAAGTTTTAAAGCCAATTAAAAAAAGAGTTTTGAAGGAAGAACAGTACCAAGAATTAAGGGAGTTTTAAAATTAAATCCACTACTCAGTCAGGAAAGAGAAATTGCCACCCCACACCAAGTTCGACCCAATATTCTCCATAAGTGTCAACTTATCAAATAGAATGAAACTACTTGCATAACTTAATGTCACTGCATTGTTTGCACCCAACTTTACTGCAGAATGAGTTGCAAGCCCTCTGGATATCTGTGTTCCTATCCATCTTTACCTTTGATAAACTCTGCTCCTTGGGAGAAACTCATACTAGAAATCTGAACATCATTTATTCAGTGGGTTCCATAGCATTCAATCTCAGCACTGGCATGCACTGCATTTTTTTTAAATTGGAAGACCCAAGCATATCAGAGGTGCAATCAAAAAAGTTCAACATTATTTGGTCTCACACATCTCAACTGTGCCATTTCATCCTTCCAGGAGATTTAGCAACAAAACTTAGCCTTATGCATGTGGGTTTCCGAACACACATCTTAGTTTAAAAACTGCTATCTCATACGGCACCATCTCAAAATGCTAAACATGTGACATGATAATTATTCTCTCATTTTCAGATGAGAAGGTATCAAGATTACTTCTGTGAACATATCAGATCACCACAGGCTCCCAGTGTAAAGGAAGGTACAGCAGTCTGATGAACCCGCAAAAGAAACTTGCACCATCTCTCCAGAGAGAGCATCTTCCCAGACCACCTCCATTCACAGAGTCAGCTGCAAGGCAAATATACCACACAGCTCAGACTCCCAGAGAATCCATTTCCTCCCTGCAACAGGCACATTAAAAAAAATTCGATTTTCCAATCCAAAACCCAGATTAGTACCATTTCTGGCATCTTGGATACTGCCAACTTCAGTGACAAAATGTCAGGGTTGAGGGAGGTCATTGGTCACCTCACAAGTAAAATTTCACTGGAATCAAAACCAAATTCATAACCTGGATTTAATCATTTTAAGATAGGCCATTGTGGAAAAGTGAAGTTTCAATTCTTTAATCTTTTTACCGAGGTTGTAACGTTTCTAGAAATAAAATGAATGTGGAAAACCATGCATGGCAAGAGTTAAACTGAACTGCAAAAATCTCCTGTTGATTTCTACTGACCCTGTCACTGGCCTCTCAGAGTGAGATTGCCCAATTAGTGCCAGTCATATTACAGGCAGTTTTGTGTTATGGACGTGTCCACTGGGAACTGACTTGACACCATCCCCCTACTCTCCACCTTACTCAGACTCCCCTTCACAACTGTGAAGGGGCTCTCAGTCCACCAGTCTGAGCTGGATTGAAACCCAGGTTTGAGAAACTGAAAAGGTCAATGTTCTGCTTGTTCTACTCCACTGCACAACTCAAAATGCCTTCCCTTTCGCGTTCTGCAGGTCAGACAAGGTCAGATATAGTGTCAGGCATGATTGACACCCAATTGTCTCGGACTCTGTTCAAATTATTTTCCCGGGATCAAGGTCAGGCTTTGTATTTTTTTTTACTTCAGACTTTTCAAAAAGGCAAAAACAGTCTGAGCAACAGTGAACACAGTTAAAATGTTTGATATATGATTTTTTTCTTCTTCGAAAACTGTAAGACTAAAAAAGGTTTACAAATATCAAAAGTATTTAGAAACTCTGCAGATTAGTGTCACAAATTACACTTCTATATTGCAAGTTACAAGAGGACCACAACTAAGCAAAAATTTACTTCAGCTAACTAACTGAGCCACAAGACTTCCCTGGGGAATAAGCTCAAGTAGCTAAAAGCTAGGTGGTGACAGAGCACTGGTAAGTTATTAACCACTAAGAGTACTCAATGCTCCTTCGAAGACCTTTAAAATGCATTAATGTAGTTGTGCAGATTAATTTTCTGTTACAAGAATGCAGCCAATGGATGCCACAATCAATTTTGTTTTGGGCATTTTCAGATTCTGGCTTCCAGTCTGTACATGGGAACTGTTTTCTGGGAGACAGATCTGGGGGGAGGGGTTGCAGAATGAGGTGAAGAGGAAGAAAAAGCAAATGGAAAGAGTAGCGACAAGAGACCAGTTTAGCACCACTCTCCCCATATCGGTTTCAGTGTAAAAAAATGTACAACCCAATGCTTCAGGTGAATAAATACAATTATAAAAGATTCCGCTTGCTACAGGAACATTCAACCTTTAATTACATGTGCAAAAACTTTAAAACATTTATCTGTAAAACCATCCTTTCCTTTCATTGTATCTCTAATCAGCTATCCAATGAGGTAATACAATGGCCTCTTGCAGTCATATCTACAGTAACTGGGGAGCGGAGCTGGACATGCCAACAGTGAAACTTTTATTGAGAAGCTTCCCAGAAGTTTTAAGTCTGAGTCGCCTGCATTTCGAACAAAAGCGACTCCTGAAGTCACATTCTCAGAGTACAACCAAAGAATTCACGGCAGAGATATCCCATGAATGCTTCCACCAGCCATTAAAGCACTCCTAACCACATCATTTCTTATTTAAACCATTCCAACAAGTCTCCTGCTTTTCCTGTCCCCACTCTACCATATCCAGGTAGTCTGTCTTTATATTGTTCATGACCTTCATTTTTCCTCTCCCCTACCCTCCTTTCTCAAAGAATTTAATGTGCTTGATGACAGAATCACTGACAGGAGCTCAGAAATAATTGCTGGCAGGAGATACAATGCCTGATTCACTCTCAAGCTTCTACTTACAGATTGGACAGGAATTTTGTAGGACGTGGATCAAGAACCCTAGTCAGTTTTAACCTCAGTTTAGTATCACTGCATAAGTTTAGCAGTGTATCTGCTGCAATTCGTCATCGTATTGTGGGACTTCATTAGATAGTACTGTCCTATACCTGGAAGCAACCTTCCCTCTAACCTAAACAGAAGCAGCTTCTCAGAAGCCAGCATAACCTACTGTTAATTTTAACTGAGGTTTTGTAAGCTGTGAGTACTCTTAGGGTTAACAACATTACATGTCCAAGCACACCAGCAAAGAACATCTTCAATTAGCGTTACAGAAAATTCAGAGGCTTCAGAGAGCCAGGAGGTTACACCACCAGACAGCACCACCATCATACGAACACCTCATTTGTTTCTCTTTAGTACATCTGGAAGTTAATTTTAAATTTTTACTAAAAGATCAATGAAGAAAAGTGTTTAATCAATATAGATATTTGCTTCCCCCCTCCCGCTACTGTGGTATATATCGAGGTTAAAGCACATCACAAAGCATTCAACTTTCAGGTGGAACCAGGGTCCTCAAGAGTTTGTGGAATGGTAGCCCAGAGATGAGGTAGGGTAAATGCTCGGTGCAGTATTGATACCCAGGAGAAATGGTCCATATCCTTCGCTGCCTTGGTCCCACTGGAAAAGAAAACACATGAAATAAATGAGGACGTGCTTCTTCTATCCAGGTGCAAGCTAAAGCATCCTTGGTATTCTGAGTAAAAGACATACATTTCAGTAAATGCAACTGCTTTCCACCTGTCAGTATTAAGCAAGAAAAACATGGCCACGTCAATGCTGCTCCATAGACATTAAGCTCAACCTCGCTGAACAGAAGCCCAAGTGCAATCAATCTTATTTTTAGCATGCAGCATTTTTTGACCATGGGAGATGAAGAACAGCAATGCAGTATGCTCCAGAGAGCACAAGATGGCAGATTCTGGCAATCCAACTCTAGGAGCATGAACAGTTCAGATATTTCTGCTCAAAAGTCCCCTTCCTCGTCTCTGCATACTCAAGTGTGACAACTACAGGTTAACTCTACCAATGCCTTCACTTCTGGAAGGATACCAATGCCTTCAGTTTCATACTTTTTGATTCCAATCCTCAGTTTGGATACAACAGAAGCTGCAATGTCACCCCATTAAACAGAAAACATTACCCAAGAAGCAGAGAAGAGTCTTCAAAAAGCTTTGCATCCAAATAAAGTCAAACACCCAATGCTGTACTTGCAACAGCATCAGAACAAGTTGTTTCTAAAATTCAACTCAAATCAGAATATTCTCAAGGGACTATATGACCAATTCCGAAGTTCCTCACACTACTTGAATTCTCATAGGATGCACATGAACTGTTGCCATAAACGGATGGCAGAAACCAGAAGAGTGAGTTAAAGTCAACTAATGACTAGCGCAAGTTGATGTCTGGAACTCCTTTTGCAACCATATAATCAATACATAAAATGGAGTTGCAGAAGGGGTAGGTTCACGTGCAGCATACATACTGGTATGGGCCTGCTCAGTTGAGCTGATTAGCCTGTTACCATGCTGTAAATACCATGCAAGCCAATGAAAACATTGTACCCAAGTACCAGTTGGAGAGACAATGGAGTCTTTCTGAATAGACTTTTGTTCAAAAAAGCTTTTGGAAACAAAATT
>JAUZTB010000075.1:16300194-16312524 GCA_034780895.1 Rhynchobatus australiae
GTGAAAAACTTGTCTTGCATACCGTTCATACAGATCAATTCATTACACAGTGCATTGAAGTAGTACAGGGTAAAAACCATAACAGAATACAGAGTAAAGTGTCACAGCTGCAGGAACTGCACTGCAGATAGACAATAAGGTGCAAGGTCAAACATGGTAGATTGTGAGGTCAAGAGCCCATCTCATCGTATAAGGGAACCGTTCAGTAGTCTTATCACAGTGGGATAGAAGCTGTCCTTGAGCCTGGTGAAAAGTGTAAAGACATCGTTGCAGTGCTGCAGAGACAACTGTACTCACTGAGGGATTGCACTGAAAATCCTAATGATCAATGAGAGATTCCTCGCCACCCTTCTTCATCTCCCCCTATCGGACATCCTTTCTTCTTTTCTCCCCCATGTACTTGCCTCTTTTTCTCTGTAATTCTCCTAATTACCTCAGCTATTCCTCATCTCGATGGGTTCAACAATCTTCTGATAAAAAGATCCACTAAACTCCCAACTGTATATATCAGGGTCATTTATTTATGTTTATAGCTCCTCATTTTGCTGAAGTGTTTTTACATTCTCTTCTGATAGAGAAGGAGGATCTTTGGCCCATTGAGTCAATGTTGGCTCTCCAGAGCAATCCCATCTATCCCATTTATTTCCCACTCACCTATTCTCTTTCATATGCTCTTTAACTCCACTCTGGGTCTCCAACCACTCACCAGCACAAAGGGGTAACCTACAGTAGCCAGTTAACCTACCAGAGCATCTTTGGGATGCGGAAGCACCAGAGAAAACCCACAGAGTCACAGAATGTACAAACTCCGCACAGGGGTCAGGATTCCTGGGTTCCACCCGCTGCACCATTTGGCAGCCCACAGCCTGATGCAGTTCTTTTATTAGCCTTTCTTCACCACCCAACCCACCCCCAATGAAGATGTTGATTCCTTGCACAGTATTCCAGAGGTGCTGCTCCCCCTGTTCTTTGTGAACGTTGGCAGTGGGTTCGAACCTGGCAAATTTTCCCTGTGCCAAGTTCATGCTGATGAACCTAAACCTGTCCCCTCAAGATCCTCCCTCTCAGGAGCCTAGAAATGTGATCTGTGAGAGTGAGGAAATCATTCATTATGACTTCTTTGTCCATCTTAGACTGTCCCTCAGGATGGACAAAGAGTTGTGCTCGGGGCGTTAAGGAGAGACAATAAATGCCAAGGCATCCAGTGTTGCCCTCCCGAAATAAGAAAAATGGCAAATAATAAGACCTAAAAAAACAGGCAAAAGAGGTAAATCTTTCAGTGCTTCGAGTGGGTTCTGAGGTGACTGATGGGACAAGAAGTGCTTGGTGGGACAAACAGTTGGGTCATTTGTGCAGTGGTGCTATCTTTCCTGCTATTTGAGAAAAATCAGACCACAACATTCGGAAACCGTGGTGGAAGTAGATTTCCTTTCTGCAGGTTGGTGACTCTCCCATTGAAAGTCAAATCAATTGCACCAATGTTCACCAAATCAATTTTAAAGCATCATTAAAATTGACAGTCCCACAGCCAGGGACAAGACCAAGGAAACCTATCAATTTTATCAAGGTTTCAGTCATTTTCCTTTTCCTACTCTTCTTATGATGATAACATTTTAAAGTACTTGGGATGAATTTGAGCCGGACTCTGCCACCCAATGTGTCTGTCCACCACCTAGGGTGCAAAAGTTGAATTTACCTTTGATAAAAATTGGAGAAATTTCAAATTCATTTTCATTTGGCATAATTATTGCAAGGTGTGAAGGAAATTTTTATTGACCTCACATTCATTGGAAATATATTGTCACTGGTACTAAATCTTGGATGTCCCTACTAATTAGGCAACGTGGAAGCATCTTCAGCTCACCACCACCTTCTCGTGAGTATTATGGATGATTAATAACTGCTGGGGACACCAGTGGTATCCACATCCTATAACTGAAGAAGAGAAAATGACAACAAAGGAGACCTAAATAACATAGAACACAGCACACTACAGCACAGTACAGGCCCTTTGCCCCACAATGTTGTGCCGACATTTTATCCTGCTCTAAGATCTATCTAACCCTTCCCTCCCACAGAGCCCTCCATTTCTATCATTCATGTGTTTATCTAACAGTCTCTTAAATGTCCTTAATGTATCTACCCCAGCAACCTCTGCCGGCAGTGTGTTCCACACACCCACCACTCTCTGTGTAAAATCTTACCCCTGACATCCTCCTTATACCTTCCTCCAATCACCTTAAAATTATGTCCCCTCCTGTTAACCACTGTCACCCTGGGAAAAAGTCTCTGACTGTCCACTCGATCTATGCCTCTTCTCATCTTGTATACCTCTATCAAGTCCCCTCTCATCTTCCTTCTCTTCAGAGAGAGAAGCACTAGCTTGCTCAACCTATCCTCATAAGACATGCTCTCCAATCCAGGCAGCATCCTGGTAAATCTCCTCTGCACCCTCTTGGCATAAGTCAATTCTTTCATACTTAGAGCCTTTAAACCCAATTAAGAGTTAACATACATGCCGTAGATACGACTTGGATAGCAACCAGCTAAACTTGTCAACCAGTCGCACAGCTGCTAATGAAATATTTTCACAAGTGAATCACTTTACAGGTTTTCAAAAAAGAAGAAATTCTCTACTTCATCAAGATTTCAGTCTACAGCTCAGTATTTTTTGAATAGTTGGTTGATAATGCGGGTAACTTTCGTAATTCAGCACCACTCCAGACAGAAAAAGTGAAACATTGTGCAGGGAGAATGAAGGTGGCAGTTGTGTGTATTTTGAAAGTGCACTCAGTTAGATTGGGCAAGAACATAATAAAACCACTTTTGTTCCTGCCACAGTCTCACTTGTGATGAGTGTTCCTGTCAGCTAGTTTATTACTTGTCTAACTCTCTTTCCGTCAAACATACCAGGAGTCTAAACACACTGCCTCGCTCAGAACTTACCACAATGCCATTCCACATCTTGGATTTACTTCGTCCTGCTACCTCAGCATTTTGAAGGAACACTGATTGCCCCCACCACAAGAGAGACAGCAATCGCTGCAAACATCTTGTCCCACGGGCTAAGAGCCCAACTGCAGAGTGGCACATGGTTAAATGGTAATGAATAAAGTGGCCCAGTGCTGTAAAAATCAGATTGTGCAAAGAACACAAAATTGTGACAATTTTGCTGCAGAGTTGGGGCAGTGGGAAAATGATGCGTTGAAATCATCAGTTCAAGACTGGGTTGGGAAACGGAATCTAAATGGCTTAACACGCATAAACAGCAAGACAAATGGAAAGCTCCCTCATTCCTGACCGCTGTGCCTGCATCTTTGAAGCATTACCATAATTTTACATACACAGTAGCGCAGCGGTTAGCGCAAACTATTACAGCGCCAGCGATGGGGGTTCGATTCCCGTCACTGTCTGTAAGGAGTTTGTACGTTCTCCCGTGTCTGAGTGGGTTTCCTCCGGGTGCTCCGGTTTACTCCCACATTCTAAAGACATACAGGTAGGTTAATTTGGGGTTTAAAATGGGAGGTGCAGACTCATTGGGCCGGAAGGGCTTGTTACAACACTGTAAATAAAAGTTAATTTTAAAAAAATTAATTCTGTTTCGTTATCTTCCCCCTCGTTATGTTTGAGCGTCAGTGGGAAGATAAAATCTTAATGTTTCAAGTCTGGGACCCTTTATCAGAGCTGGGAAAGAGATGATGAGTTAGTTTTCATTAGCCAAGAAGGTGGGGACAGGATGGGTAGAACAAAGGGAATATCTCTGATAGGGTGAGACCAAATGGGAATGTGGCAGTTAGAGGAGCATTTAGTATCAGATGATGTTTCTTTGTCTGTGTTGCTAAATAATAAGGCTGTGGAACATGCCCAGCAGGCCAGATTATACTTAGAGTAAAAAGGACTGAGCTAAAATGAAGACAGGCAGAAATGGGCAGCTCTGATATGGACAGAAAAAGAGAGTGAATTACCCAAAATTGGAAAACTCAATATTGAGATTTCTCACATCTGCAGTTTTATTTGATTTTCAGGGAAATAAATATTTCTTTTTATATGAACGCAGCAGGATGAGTTCCTCCAGCAGTTTGTTTTTTGCTCCAAATTCCAGCATCTGCACTCTTTTGTATTTCCTTTTGTACAGTTCCTTTCTCTTTGTCCAGAAGGACTCTATAGCTGATAAAGTATTTATGCCTTCACGGGAATAACATAGAGAACAATGCAGCCAACTTATTTCCACTGGAACCAATGAACGACAATAACCAGATAACCGTATCTCTTTGGAAATATTCAATAAGGGATCAATATTGACCAGGTGGGGACCCCTCCTCTGCTCCTTTTCAAAATAATGTAAAGGGTTCTTTTACATTCACCTGAGAGAATATCTCTTCCAAAGGACACATGGAATAGCATGGAATGCACTGCTTGGGGAGGTAGTGGAGACTGATACATTGGTCAAGTTCAAGAGATTGTTCGATAAGCATATGGAGGAATTTAAAATAGAGGGATATGTGGGAGGAAGGGGTTAGATAGTCAGGCGTGGCTTAAAGGTGGGAACAACATGGTGGGCCGAAGGGCCTGTATTGTGCTGCATTGTTCTATAGTTCTATGGTTCTATATGTCTCTGAGAGTTTGGCATTAACCAGTACTGGAAGTAACTTACCCAGCTAATTTTTTTGTGCTCAGTTCATACAGCCATTCAGCACAGAAACAGGCCCTTTGGCCCACCATGTCTATGCTGACCATCAAGTACCTAGCTATACAATCAAGGTCCCTGACCCAGAGGCAGAAGTAGTGTTGCCCACCGAGCAGCAGCTAATATAAAGAGGACAACTTCTGCAGTAGAGCATGTTATAGCTTTTGAAAATGTGATAGGACAAAACACTGTTTTCATATCTCCTTCATTCCTGGCCACATTGCATGCATTTTTTGCATTGTTATCATAGTTTCACATCCTGACCACACATTCTGTATATTCCAATATCTCCCCCTATTATCTGCCCCTGTTATGTCCTCCAATGGTGGTCACTCCTCCTCGTATGGCTCAGTGACCAGGGCAGCTTGGCTTACTCCACACTTCCGCCCTTCCCTTCTGAGGAGGACAATGTTGTTCTCGAGTAACTCAGACAGAATCAGAGAAGATGCCGTATCTAGTCACCTTTTGCCTTTCTTTGTCCAAACCATATCTGTCAGGAAAGAGATAAAACAGACAGTGGGGGTGGTGGGGGATTTATTGTTTGTGCCACGTTCACAGACTTCTGCCTAACATTCAACTGATCGTAATTTTGCTTTGTTTCTGGAATGGTAAAGACGTTTGTGTTGAAGCGTATGAGTGTTCAAAACAGAAAATGTAACCAACAAAAGCATTTCTCCCCCAGCAAATATTCAGTAATCCTTGGTGACAGAAAAAAAACACAAACTTGTCAGTAGATGAATTGCATACATTGATGTATTAATCTTCACCCTTCTCCAATTTACACCATCCCTGGGGACTGACTTTGCAAAGACTTGCCATCTCTCTTCATGATTGACTGCTTGGGAAACATACGACTGGTTCCACATATTTATGGAGCTGATGGCTTGACATCTGAATGTATTTGTTTCAGCTGAAATAACCCTTGGATTGTTTCTGCTTTATTTTGGGGTTGGTGCTTAGTTCATTTAGGGCTCTATTTGTTTTTCAGCCTTAAAACTGTATCGGCATGGAACCAGATATGTTTATGCTGGCTTCATTATGACTGACGCCACTTATGGAGCTTGTCTAACTTTGGTTACAAGCCAGAATTCACTTAATGCAAATAGAGGCTGGTGTCAGTTGCCACAGATAAAATATAGATTGATGTAAAAAAAGAAATGTGGATAATTTGCACTTGTACGGCAACTTCTGTACATACTAAAGGATTATATACAGTCGACAGAATACTTCTGAAGTGTTATCATTTTTGGAACACAGGAAGTGGGTTAGCTAAACTGTGCATAGATAGATTCCACACAAATGATGGGATCGTAATGGGGAGACAATCTCTCATACCGATGCCACAACACCAGGGATAACTCCCTTTCTCTTCTGAGTAAGGGCGTAGTGAAATGTTTTACTTTCACCTGCAAGGGGCCTTTGTTTAACATTTCCTCCACAAGACAACACCTCTGACTCACAGAGCTCCCTCAGTGCTGGTGCCAGGAGTGTTAGCTTGCAATATGTGCTCAAAGTCCAGCGGTATGCGATTGGAACCTGTAACTCTCAAACCGACCACCTCTTATGTAACAGCATAAGTGTTCACAAATTTGTCACAGAAGAGGACAGGAGACACATCTGACCCCAAGAGAAGGGTTGCCCCATGTATCTGCATCACGAGGAGAGCTCTGCCACATTACTAAATTCTGCCGCTGTCTTAGCTGAGTTGCTGCTAAAAGCCTTGACTACAGTTTATCTTTAACTTCTAGTTCTGTTCACTGCAAACTATTCCCAGCAGTCCTCCCTCATTTAACCTCTCAAAAACTTGAGGTACTAGCAAACTCTACTACCAAGTCCTAGCTTACATCATGCAGCATCTATGGAGGGAAATGGACAGTCCAATGTTTTGGGGTGGAGACATTTCATCAGGATTGGTCCTGACCCGAAACGTCGACTGTCCATTTCCCTCCACAGATGCTGCCTGACCTGCTGAGTTCCTCCAGCATCTGCAGTCTCTTGTGTCTCTAACTCACATCATGTCCAGCTCCCCCATCAACCTCATGATTGTATTGGCTTCAAACTAATTAAAAGCACATTTTTAAAATCGTCATCCTTGTTTTCAAATCCCGCCATGGCTCTCACATCTCCACATGTCTCATCTTCTCCAGCCCTGGAACGCTCCAAGATATCTCTGGTCCAATCAGTTCTGACTGCCTGATCGTCCCTGAATTTAATCTGTCCATGACTGGCAGCCATGTCTTCAACTGCCTGGAATTTCCTTACTAAACCTTTCCACCTCTCTATCTCTTTATCTTCCTTAAAAGCTGCCTGCTTGGTTAAGCTTTGGTCACTGGCCTTAGTCATGAGACTTGGTATTCAAGTATTTTTGATTACATTCTTCTGACGCATTGTACAAATACAAGTGGTGCGAAAACAAATTTCACGGCATATGCAGTGATAATAAACTTGATTCTGATTATTGTTTAGCAGCCAGCAGTGCCTTGTTAGGTCGCGCAGTGCCACAGCTAGTAGAGCCGCTTCCTCACAGCACTAGAGACCTGGATTCAATCCTGACCTTGGCTGCTGTCTGTGTGGAGTTAGCACGTTCTCCATGTGACCACGTGGATGGCCACCGGGCGCTCCAACTTCCTCCCAAATCGTCAAGGTGTGCGGGTTGTTGGCTTAGTTGCCCCTCATGTGTAGGTGAGTGGTAGAATCTGGGAGGAGTCGCTGAGAATGTGGGATTAATGTAGAATTAGTGTGAATGGGTATTTAATGGCCCTAATGTTTTGGACTCAGTGGGCCGAAGAGCCCGTTCCTGTATCTCTCTACAAGTCTATGAACGTGGTAGGACTTCCAACTATGGTCCATTGACGGAACTAATCACCAAACATAATTTTTCCACACAGCCGTTAAGATGAATTCAAGCCACAAGAACTTTGTGTGTTACATAACGCTGAAACTGATTCTGCTACCCTGAAGTTACAGCTATCAAAAGTGTGGTTTTATTAAGAAAAAAAGCCTTCCGACTGGAAGCAGACTGCAGAAATGGTGTCTTTTTCATTGCTACCTTGATGTTCAATAGACAGCTGTGGTGATAATGCTATGAGCAAATGAAAATGTGGCTTCAGCTAACCAGCAGGGCACATCATCTTCAATGCATGCACCATATTTCCATGGATCTTTTAGATAACTTCTCTTGTTCTGACCAGGGAAGGAATCTATTCGTTTTCTGACCCTGCGCTAAGCAGAACATTACAGCCAAAGCAGAATGAAAGTAGAATCATCTGACTGAAGGTTGTTTAATGAACCAATTATTAGTCACCACAATTCAGCCCCTCCTTCCACTCACCACGCCCCATGGTGCTCCCGGGACACGGCTACACAAGGCACATCATCCCGGTGAGCACTTGAGCAGGTCAACAGCAGGGTGGGGGCAAACAAGGGGCTTGTCCCCTCCCTAAAGCACCCCGCATAAAATGTTTCTTTTGAGGATGTGCAGTTTTGCTCATCTGATCTAACCTGGAGTCACACCGCATGGAAACAGGCCCTTCGGCTCATCGTGTCTATGGTGACCATCAGACACCTGCACTCATCCTACAGTAACCACATATTTTCTCTCCAACCCCATCATAAACTTCCCCACCCCAAATCAATTCTCTTGCCAGTTACCTACTGACCAATTAACCTACTAACCTAGGTATCTTTGGGATGCGGGAGGAAACCAGAGCACCCTGAGGAAACCCATGCGGTCACGGGGAGAACATGCAAACTCCACACAGACAGCGATGAAGATTTGAATTTTGTTTTGACAGATTTCAAATTCCGGAGGTCAGGATTGAATGTGGGTCTCTGGCAATCTGAAGCAGCAGTGCTAACTGTTGTGCCACTCAGTCAACATCTTGTTATACAGGTCTCCGTCAGATGAAGTCTCAGTCCAGCAATGACGATTTAATCTTTTGAACAAATTTCAAGATATACTTCTTGTTCAAACTACACATTCAGGATTGTTTTAAAATCAGAGATTGCCTATTTAACAAGGCATTGCTCTCTTTTTCTCTCTCTCTCTCTCTCTGACAAACTCTCTTCCTGAAAGGGTGGTAGAAGCAGGCCTGAAACTTTTGAGGGCAGAGGTCAGCCAGTGGGTGAAAGGTTTCCACAGGTAGATGAAAATAAAAACTTTAGGTTCCAGTCAGAACGGTCATGACCTTGGTAAATGGTGGTGCAGGCTCCAAATGGTTTCTCCTGCTCTAATTCACACATTCAGATGTAGTTCTGAGATGTTAACTGTGATAGCACCAGCTGCTATTGTTTTAATTAACATTGTAAAAATGCTTTCATATTATTTATGTGGGTTCTGCTGGCTTGGCCAGGACTTATTAATCATCTGCAATTGGTCCTGAACCATTTCAGAGGGGAATCACTATTCAACTACATTGCTGTATTACACAGCCCAAGGAGGAACTGCAGATACTCTTCCCTGAAGGGCATTAGCGACCCAGATGCATTTTAATAAGAACCATGCTCATTTTTACTGGTCGTAGTGGGATTGCAGCTCACATCTTCAGATCAGTGGTCCAAGCATTCGGATAATCTTCCAGTAACTGAAGCATGAAGCAACTGTGCCTGAGGTGGTACACAGACTGCTTCACTGTGCCCGCATACAAAAAAGCTCAAAGCTTAACCAGAATTAGTTAGAGTGCCTGAGTCTTCCCTAAGCTGCTCCTATTTATGAGTGTTCTCCTTCTGATAGAACATCCATGTCATGCGCAATGTAAATTTGGGCAAGGGATTTATATTCAGTGGGGTGGGTGGTGAGGATTCAACAATAGTGTCGATGGGAACCTTTCCTGCTATTTAATTAGTGCCTCCACTGACTGCTCCCATGTGGCACTCTCTGATCCACACCAATCACTCATCGTCCCTCACCTGCCCTCAACTTAACACCCTCAGTGACGAATTTAGATTTTGTTCTGTTTGAAATAGTTTGACTTGTTACCTTCTTGGTAGGTTAGCAGATAGATTGGGTTATGGCAGACTGTGGGTCAGACCAATCCCTGCTGAGAAAACCTCAGGACCGATGCAGGAGATGGGTGCATTAGTGCTGAGGACCACAGTGTGTGCAGTGAGCCGAGAGTTCTGGTCATCATCGCTAGTGAGTGGTCCAAACCGAATGATGCAAGGGGCTGGATGGAAGAATCTCAGTGAAAGATCTTGCACTTATATAGTTCCATTATTGTAGTGACTCACAAGCACAGCACAGTGGCACAACTAGTAGTGCCATTGGCTCACAGCGCCAGAGACCCAGGTTCAATCCTGATCTCGGGTGTTGTCTGTGTGGAGTTTGCACGTTCCCCCTGTGACCACGTGGGTTTCCTCTGGGTGCTCCGGTTTCTTCCCACACCCCAAAGACTTTCCAGTCAGTAGGTTAATTAGCCACTGAAAATTGCCCCTGGAATGTAGATGAGTGGTAGAATATGGGGGGAGCTGAAGAGAATGCAGAGAGAAAAAAAACTGGAATTACTGTAAGATCATACAAAATGAGTGGTTGGTGGCTGCTGCGGACTCGATGTGCTGACGGTTCCGTTTCTCTGCTGTATCACTCTATGACTCTGAGAGCATCATCAGACAGAATTTGGCTGTTCCTACAGGACAGTAGATAACAATCTGGATAAAAGAGGGAGACTTCAGGGAGCACCTTGAAGCAGGAGAAAAGGTGGAAGTTTTGAGGAGGGGACTTATGAGCTTACACTCTCCAATGCTGAAAGGGCAGACACCAGCACTGCCAGACAAGAGCCAGGGCATGCAAGGGATCAAAATAGAGGAGCACTGATCCCAAGCTATTCAAGTTCCATATGTCAGACAGGCATTTTGCTGACCTACTGGAGGGCAATATGATAGAGTCATTAGTCCTCCTTGTCCATGGCTGGGAAAACAAATCATTCAGTTTCATTCTCCTGATATTTTCTCTTAGCACTCTGTGTTATTCCCTCTTAAGAGCCTATCCTTCTGATCATCCTGATTGGTTCCATTTCCGTCACCCTTACAAGTAGTGAGTTCCAGATTACAATCAGTCTTGAATAAGAAAAATTCTTCCCATTCCCTCTGCAGCATTTTACCATCATTTTAAACCCTTTCATCCTTGAATTGTCTGTGACTGCGAACAAGTTCCCTCTATTCACCCATTTAAACCCCTGGTGATCTTGTACACCTTTGTTTTTAATTCATATGCTTCACACTTCAACATGAATTTACTATATGCTGAGGAGACAGGAGAGTGGGAATTAAATATCTGTCTTGCACCCTTTATATGAAGAGTTATACCAGACACAATAAAAAAAGAAAAGATTTTTTTCTTTGAGGTGCACAGTGCACAGCTAGTAGACCCTCACTGCTCCAGAAACTGGGGTTCAACTTTGAACTTAGGTGCCTTCTGTGTGAGGAGTTTGCATATTCTCCCTGTGACAGTGAGGGTTTCCTCTGAGTGCTCCAATTTCCTCCCACCTCCCAAAAATGTAGGGGCTGGGAGGTTAATTAGCCATTGTAAATTGCCTGTAGATGAGTGGTTGAATCTGGAATGTTGTGAATGAGAATGTGGGGAGAATAAAATGGGTTAAGGTAAGGTAGGTATATAAATAGGTAATTGATGGTTAGTCAGTCTCGATGGGCCAGGGAGACTGTTTCTGTGCTGTATTTCTCTATGACTCTAATATCATCTTTGCAATTCCCACTGAAATCAGTAACTGTGTCAACAAAGTTGGACTGCTGGTTCCAGGTATGGGAATGAGGAATTAGCTAGGTTCTATCAGCAACTAAACAGCATGAGCTTGGGTCAGCTCTCCCAAAACAGGACTTACTTGCGTGTAATGTACCCCTTGCATGAACATATCATTATTAAAGTACATACAGAAACAACAACTACCTCCATGAAGTAGTAGTGGAAGGTGTGATCTCCAAAACATTGTGCCCGGCAGGGAATCTGCCCATCGAAACCAATGGTGGAGGCACGTTTGCAGGAACAAGTCATTATGTTTGGAAGGAAAAGATTTCTCAGAAGAAAAAAAAACATCTTTAAGATACATTTAAGACATCTATCTCACATTTTAATGGATGTTCCAGTCTCTCTGAACATGTTTACTTATTTCTTGTCAAGTCCATGTAAAAGGCTGAGGTTGATTTTGCGAGGAATAAATTCACCTCAAGTTGGAATGGGAACTGAGTGGCATCATACTAACTGCCTGTAATATGTCATGTCTGATATTCAGTTCTGCTTCATTGAACAGAATATAAAGCTGTGATCAACGGACAACCGTTCTCATGCACTGTGTGACTGCCCGAGGCATATTTCCAGATTATATTGTGCACATGAAAGCTGTCCCAGATAAGCAGATTGCAATCAATGTGAATGCATGATATAAATTGTGTGCAGAGTTATGTGGAACCCTGAACTTCTACAAATTGCTTGTGAAGATATGTAGTACAGCAGAATAATCCTCAGTGTGGTTTGATGTTCACCTTCATTTTTGGTAGCCTGAAAGGTGAGACCCCTAAAATTTGAGAGACCGCTCTTGCAAAAGCTTGGCCATGGATGATACAGGGCAGAGGTCTGCCTGTATCTTCATTTGGTGTTGGTTCGTGTGCTGTTACTGAATTTGAGTGAGCGA
>JAUZTB010000075.1:16347193-16359435 GCA_034780895.1 Rhynchobatus australiae
CATGTGAGAAGAGGTTAAAATGAAATGTTTTTGTTTAATCCCATTAAGATTTCTCACCTGAAAGAAGGGAAAACCTACATTTTCCGTGTGTCTGCACTGAACTCTGCGGGAGCTGGTGCACCTTCATTGCCATCTGATCCTGTCCGTGCAGAAACCAGACCAGGTTTGCTGATTTCTCTCACTACCCAACTTCCAGCAATGTTCACCCTGATTTCAAAATTCCACTGGCCATCACCAAGCCAAGAAGCGATGCCAAACGCAGCCTGGGACACATCTGCTGTTTTCCGCAGGTACCACAGAGCTGGAGACCGGTGTGGATGAAGATGGGAATGTGTTTCTGGTTTTCCAGAGCCATGAAGTGGCTGATGCATCAAAGTTTATTTGGTCCAAAGATTACCAGGAAATTGAAACTCCAGAGAGAGTGCGGATTGAAACGACAGAAGACAGGTAGGGATCTTGGGAATTCTACAACTGTCAGCTTTAAATAACAAGGCGGGACAAGATAAATAACACAGTGATTAAGCTGCTCATGTTATTTTCATTCACATATGGACTGGGTCTTTGTGTTGAAATACCTCTACTAGTTATGACCAGAATTAATCCTGAACATCAGGCTGAAAAACAGGAATAATCTTACAAAGAAAAACAAAGTATTGATCGGCATCGTGGTCAGCACAGACATGATGGGCTGAAGGGCCTGTTCCTGTGCTGGATTGTCCTATGTTCACTGTTCTACTGTGGAGGTCAGCAGTGTTGTACTTGCAACCAGTCTGTTTTCATCTTCCATTTGCAATGAATATCTCCAGCTCCCTTCTCTCTACATCTCAGTGTTGATCTAACCATGTGATCCTTGCTGGCTTTAAATATTTTTAGCACAAGAAATGAAAAAACAAGAGACATTTAAAGAGGCTCCGAGTTGCTGAGTGCACAGAAATCTTTCAAGACTATTTTCCAACACAGTTGGGATTGCAAGGCAAAGTTCCTTAAATCTAAGAGATTCCATCCCCAACTGTAATGAAAGTGTCCCATGTTAATGGACCCGTCCCTCAGTTTAAGGGAATAGCTGTAATAAGGCACTCACAAGGGGAAGAGAAGCCCAGCTGAAGGTGGTTTAAATTTCCATTTTAGAAGTAGTTAATGCTCTTACCACAAGAAAGCAAAAGCTGTAAGTCTTTAAAATCTGAAATGAAAACAGTGCCAGCAACACGCTGCGGAAGGAGAACCAAAGTCAATGTCAGGACAGTGACCTTCATAAGAAAGGTTACCAATCTTAAGTGCTAAGTCTGTTCCTTTCCACACCTCCTGCCTGACCTGCTGAGGATTTCCAGCATCTTCTGTCTTTAATGCTCTGACAAGTCAAGTTCCCGCAAATGAGAGAAATGTAACTTGCCTGAACATAGTTGCTGCAGTTATTTGAGGTCATGTTCTGGTTAATGAACCCTGCGTTCTGCTTATGTCACTGGCCATTGATTGAATTGTTTGTGTAATTATAATTGAGGCACCTAATTGCAAATGTTGCTTAATAATAAACAGCTCATTACAAGGTGTGGTCAGTTTTGGGGATTTCAGTGAGTGCATTAATGGCAAGAGCTTCAAGATTGGAAGTCGTGTAGTTCAAAACACATGGTTGGACAACATCATACTTGTCCTGTGCTTTAAACCAAAAAGATATTTTTTTGAGTTTTTTCATGTTATTGACATTCCAAGTGCAAAAAATGGATTTGTTTTAATTATTAATTCTGCAAATTAGTAAATTCTGCAATCTGGGGTGGCATGGTAGCGTAGCGGTTAGCGCAACGCTATTACAACGCCAGCGATGGGGGTTCGATTCCCGTCGCTGTCTATAAGGAGTTTGTATGTTCCTCCGTGTCTGTGTGGGTTTCCTCCGGGTGCTCCGGTTTCCTCCCACATTCCAAAGACGTACGGATAGGTTAATTTGGGGTTTAAAATGGGTGGTGCGGACTCGTTGGGCCAGAAGGGCCTGTTACCACACTGTAAATAAAATTTAAAATTTATCATCGCAGCAGCATCACATATAGGCTTGGAGAATGGATGTGGGTGGCCTGACTAGACCTGAGAAAGTGACGAGATTATTGAAAAATTAGGCAACTGTACTCAGGAGAATTTGTGTGCTAAACAACATTTTTCAGATTTCACAAAATTATTTGAGCTTTTTTCCCCACTGGAAGCTTGAAGGCTTAAATATTGGAAGATTGTTAGTGTTAGACATTTTACAACAGACTATTTTAGAATGATGCAACAGCATATTAAAATGCCTCAAAGCATGAATACTATTGAGATCTTGGTTTTAAACTCAAACCATTATAGGTTTGGAAAAACAAGATGTGATCTTTGAGTATCACCTTTCAAAAGTGTAGTTGCTGGTAGGGTAGGAATTGTGACATTCAATGCACGCAGAGCAGGCTCCACAAATAGCAGTGTGATAATGATCAGTTTCATCAATGTTGATTGCAAGATGAACATTAGCTAGGAATACTGCAGCTCACTTCCTCCTTTCAAATTGTGCATGGGATTGTTTTGTCCACCTGAGAGCACAACATCAGGCGAACATAACAAATAAAGCAAGAGTAGGCCAATTGACCCCTTGTGCTTTCTCTGCAACTCAATGAGATTTAGGCTGATCTCTTACATGTGCATCACTTCCCTGCACTAACCTCATAATCACCCATTTCCCTTTATATCTAAAAATTTGTCAATCTCTGTTCTAAATATAGTGAATCTCTACCACCTTTCTGAGTAATTCCAAAGCTTCAGTATAGATTGGATGAAGAAATTACTTCTCAAATGTCTTGAATGGCTAACCCCTTATTTTAAGACTGATCCCAGGTTCTAGACTCCCAGCCAGGAGAATTACCAGCCCCATGTCAAACCCTCTGAGCTCTTTAAAACATTTTGTACATTTCTTTGAGATCATCTCTCATTCTTCCTGACAGCATACGTAGGCATTGTCTGCTTAATTTCTCCGTGCACAATGAACTTGTTATCCCTGGAATCAATTTGGAGTACCTTTGCTGCATTCCTTGTATCGCAAGTTGTTTTTACTGGGATAGGGCGACTAGACCCATGTAAAATGTTCCCGATGCCACCTTACCAGGGCCCCATGTAATAAGATCAAGATGTCTCCTTTTGTAATAAAAGCCAGCATACCAATTGCCTTCCCATTTTTGTTTGTAATTGCATGTTAATTTTAAGTGATTGATGTTCAGGGACACCTGGGTCCATTTGCACATCAGCACCTTTCAGTATTTGTATTTTTTACCAAAATAGATGACGTCACATTTTTCCACATTATATTCCATCTACCACATCCTAACCAATTCACTTAACTGGTCTTTATCCCCTCTGAAGCCTCTGCACCCTTCCCACATCCCATACTTCTGCCTCACTTTGTCTCGTCAGCAAATTTGGATATTAAATACTTGATCCCCACATCCAATCCCTCCGTGGAAGTACATTGACTAATGGACATCATATAGCCTTGCTGTCACTCAGCTCCAATGTCCCAGGTGCTCTGATTTCCTTCTATATCCCAAAGATGTGCTGATTGGTAAGTTAGTTGGCTGTTATAAATTTTGGAAAATGATAACAAATGTATCAACTCTCTCCATAGCTGCCACCTTCAAAATCCCTGGATGCAGGTATTGGATATTGGGGATTTATAGCCTTTAAATTTCATTATTGGCTCCAGCACTACTTATTGTATGCCAATTTCTTTGAGCTCCTGTTGACAGTAAACCTGTAGCTTTTCATCTTTTCTGGAAGATTATCTGCATCTTCTGTGAAGGTAGAAAATATTTGTTTAATTACATCTTGATCCTATTACATGGGGCCCTGCCATTAATCCCCAATATAATTTCTGCTGTCTCAGCCTGTAAGGGGCCCACATTGAATTGTCCTTCTTAAGTTTATGTATGAAATCCTTTTATGTATGAAATCCTTTTTTGTTTTGCTCAACTATTCTTATTTTTCTTTCAAATGCCTTGATCTTCCTTTGCTGAATTCATTTTCCCAACTCTCTTGCTTCTTTTTGGGGCAATGAGATCAGATACTATCTTGAACTTTTGTTGATAGCTATGGCTGTACCACTTTTACTGTTGTTATTTGTATTTTTACAGTGTACAGGTCAAATATACTTATTTAATAATTCTTTAAATGTTACTCATTATTTAATTCCCAACCTTGGTCAATTCACAGCCATGTTTCTGTATTGGCTATTAGATGTTGGCCATTTATTTCTTTTTGTGGCCTTAAGTTACCTTTCTTGTTACCAATGCTATGTGCATTCAGTTGAAGAGCCTATCTTTTTGTCTGACTCTAATTGGTGTACTTGTTTGGAAGTGTATATTCTCTCTCCTTTCCTGACAGATTGTTGATTATCATTGCCCATTTTACTACACTTTACCCTGGCCTGCTCTTTCCCTCTAATTTCTTTCCCAAATATTTTCTGTTCCCTGCCCTCCGACCACACATGCACACAGACACACTACTTGGTTTAAGGCTTTATCTATGGCTCTATAGCCTGATTTGAAATGAAGACTTATTAGAACAATTCCCTCTTTCCCCATTATCAGTGGTCCATGAATTGAAACCTATTTCTTCCACACTAACCTTTGAACCACTGTCCCTCAATGCTGCATTGAAGTGTTAGCCTAAATTTTGTGCTCGAGCCTCTAAAGTCAGACTTGAAACCTCAACTTTCTGAATCAGGTCTGAATGTTTTCAGCTGAACCACAGCTCAAATCAGTTGTGATCCAAATAGAAGTGAAGTTGGAGCAAAATTGTGTGAACTGTCTTAGTTGCTTTGAATGATTTGAAGTTGTGTGAGCATGTGAAATTGCTGGAGAAAAGCATAACCGAATCTGTAACAGCTTACAGCTACTTATTAAGATTTTGGATCAATTATTTTGGAGAAAATGTTTAGTTTAAATGATGGGCATCATTAAGATATTTTATAAGTTTAATCAGTGTAATGGTTTGTATTTTGTACGTGGATAGATGATTATCAGTTAGCTGGAAACTCTAATTGTCCACTTCCTTTACTGCTGAGTGTGAAACCCCACAGGCATTATTGTGGAGCCCTTCCTGCACAATTGGCTTTTTTGACTAAACTGCCATTAATCATGTGATAAGCTTGTTTGTCCTTTATTCAATAAGTGCGGTCACTTACTGATCCCACAACACTGGAATAAGAGCAGATGAACTGTCAGTGTAGTTCATGCAATATATTTACACACAACAAAGTAAAAGTGAATGCTCTCATGATGACTGGATGTGTTGGCCAATTTCACTGCTTACTGTATATTGCTGTTCATCAGGCACCAAAGAAGAAAACAGTTCATTCAATCCAATGTATCAGCAGTTGTATGATGGGGATTTTACATTCCTGCACTGTTCCACTGTTTGGCCATTTTTATATTTCTGTCTGAGTGCTGATTTTCTCTTTGGTAAATGGTGAAGTGCATACATTCTCAAAGGTTTTGAAATTCAGTTTTTGCTCATTGAGTAAAATCTGTCATTACCAAGTTTTATGCAGTAGATATGTTTAATTATTAAAACAAATTCCAGTGTGTGATAGGGCATGAACTAACATTCTAAATGGGCAGCATGGTAGCATAGTGGTTAGCGCAATGCTATTACAGCACCAGTGATTGGGGTTCGATTCCCGTTGCTGTCTGTAAAGAGTTTGTACGTTCCCCCGTGTCTGCGTGGGTTTCCTCCGGGTGCTCCAGTTTCCTCCCACATTCTAAAGACGTACGGGTAGGTTAATTTGGGGTTTAAAATGGGCGGTGTGGACTCATTGGGCCGGCAGGGCCTGTTACCACGCTGTAAGTAAAATTTAAAATTTAAAGTTGACAGGCCAAGCTGGGGGAGGGGTTTGAGAGTCTGCCTCCTGAGGCCTAGCTTCAGGCGCAGATGGCCTCCAGCTTGTGCCATTCCACGCTGCCGCCCCAGTGGGTGCAGCTGTGGGATTAACCCAGGGGACTGAGTGCAAGTGACAGACTGAGTCATGCACCATTGCTCCCATTTTTCTGAGGTTTGCTAGGCAAACTATATTTCTCTAAAACATTATCACGGCAACAAGGTGAGGTGAAAACCCAAGGGAGAATAACTAAATGTTTGAATCACGCCAACAGTGGCTTTCTTGATGAACTGAGTTTTATTCCATTCCCTTCATTGGGTCATGTTTTAATTCTTCACCCCCACCTTCTCTGCCACAAACCCGGATGTGTGACGGTCAGTATCAGTGAACTGCTTGATCACTCCGTGAGTGGGATCATAACTTCTCCCTCAATATCTGCACACGGGCTTGCTGGATGGAAAGTTATAATAGTGGCCCGTGCTGATTCCATCCACACTCTGGCTGATGCCAGTTATTGATCCTCAACCCCCCCCACCTTCACTCACTCCACCACCCATGCACAGTGCTCCGGCTGAAGGCATTCTGTCAATAGTTGAGAAGCCCAAGGACATTCAGAACAAAGTAGCCTGGCAACTTATCCATTACCCTAAAGATCCATCCACCACTTGCACTCTCTGGCTTCAGAGTGCACCATCTATTAATAGCTCCTGCAACATACAGTCTCTACCACTAAGCCTCCAAGGACAACAGGCATATGGGAGCACCATTACTTGCAAGTTCCCCTCCAACCTGCATGCCATTCGACTTGGAAGTGCATCTCTTCTTTTTGTCACTGCCCTTAAATCTTGGAATTGGAATTGGAGTTAGTGTATTATTGTCACATGTATGAGGTACAGTGAAAAACCTGCATACCGTTCATACGGATCAATTCCTTACACAGTGCATTGAGGTAGTACAAGGTAAAACAATACAGAATGCAGAATAAAGTGTAATAGCTACAGAGAAAGTGCAGTGCAGGTAGACAATAAGGTGCAAGGCCATAATGAGGTAGATTTTGAGGTCAAGAGTCCTTCTTATCATACTAGGGGACCATCCAGTTGTCTTAGAACAGTGGGGTAGAAGCTGTCCTTGAGCCTGGTGGTATGTGCTTTCGGGCTTTTGTATCTTTTTCCAGACAGGGAGAGGGGAGAATAGAGTTTCCAGGGTGGAAGGGATCTTTGATTACGCTGGCTGCTTTATCGAGGCAGCGAGAAGTGTAGACAGAGCTTGAAACTACCTGCTAACAGGACTATGGGAGTATCTTCACCATCAGGGCTATAGTGGTCCAAGAAAGCAGCTCACCACTACTTTCCCAATGGCAATTAGGAATGAACAATAAATATTTTCCCTGCCAGAAACACCCACATCCCATTATTAAATTTATCAAAAAACTACCTCAGGTGATCCGAGCTAATCCAGGAAGGACTCAGCAGGTCAAGCAGCATCTGTGGGAAAGGAAGCAGGCTTAATGTCACAGATCAAAGATCCTTCAGCAGTCAGATCTTTGACCTGAAATGTTAGCTCTCTCCTTCCACAGATGCTGCCTAACTTCATTTCCATCATTCTTTTTAATTGCAGCTTTCCAGCATCTGTGGTTGTTTTCATTTCCTTAGCTAGGCAAAGTGGTCTTCTGATCAAAGCTTGGACTTTCTATGGCTGTTGCTGCTTTGACCAACTGCCGTTCTACAGATATATTTTATAGCGAATTACCTATCTCATTCATCCAGGCTGAAATCAAAATATTCGTCACAGTACAGTCCCTTATTGAACGGAGTTCAAAAGGAATGTTTTATTTTGTTTTTCTGCTATGATCTCATGAATCCAATGGGTATTTGACAGTCTGTTTGATGAGTATAGATATCTTCCAAAAGACAAACACAATGATGAAATGTGTAATGGATCCAATATGTTTCTCGCTGTTGCATGCAGCCACAGAGATGATTTGCTTGTTTTACACAGACGAACTAGAGTTCATTTATCAGCAACACAATTAATCAGCGTCCCCTTCCTGCACTGTGATCAGCAGGTACAGGGTACATGGGGGAAATGAGCTTTTGGGTCTTTGATCACACTGCCTCCATGCCCAGGCTGCAGGTTTGCACAGTGGATAGCCGGAAAAGTGGGAATTTTCTCCTTGAAATGGAAAGGAAATATGGAAGAGGAAACAATTATACATAGAAGCCCTTGTGAGGTAAAATTTCAATAATCCGGCATCCTATTATCCAGAAATCCTGATGGTCCAGCTTCTGACTCACTCATTGGAATGGGAGCCAGACGTCTAGAGTACGACTGGGGCCAGGGTCCAGAGCGCAGCAGGGTGTGTGGCCAGACTGGAGTTGGGGTCCAGAACACCAGAGGTCAGAAACGTGGGTGGGTTTGTCACCGGGGCTGAGGTCCAAAATTCTTGTATGTTTTCCGCTTCCGTTAACATCACTGGGTTCACTGGAAAGTTGACCACATGCCTGCATAATGTGTAGGAAAAGGGAAATTAATGTAGTTGGGAACTAACAGGACCAACATCCGAAAGTCTGGAAAATCTACTAGTCCAGCACCACCCAAAGGTGCTGGATTGTTGGAGTTTTATTGTACCAAATCAACAATAAACTCCATCCTTTTGGAATAAGAAATCACATTCTGAATCCCCAGATGCCGATAAAGAAGGAACAGCACTGAAGCAGATGGATCGTTGTTGCTTCATGTCAACTTTCAGATCCCTGCTTGTCAGATCTTGAGTTACTACTGGATCAAACAGTCCTGCCTCTTCTCTGTTATCTCCATTCAGGATGACGCAACAATGAAGAAGAAATCCTTCAGGAAACAGTATCCAGGGGGCTCAGGCTATCCTGACCGATGGGCAGTGCTGAGGTGAACCCTTCATTCCCACCTGAGGAACTGATTTGCCTTTCTCCATAGGGACAGCAGCATCCACTGAAGGCTTGCTGGTCAAAGGGTTAATGCCATCTGAGTTAACACATCAGAACATAAGAAATGGAAGCAGGAGTGACCTATTTGACCCTTCACATCTGCTCCACCATTCAATGAGGTCATGGCTGGTCGTTTATCTCTGCAGATCTTTCCTGCCCTAACCTCATATCGTGGTTAACGTGAGCCGGTGTTGGTCAGTGTGATGTGACAGTAAGAAAGTTGCTGACGCCAACGGCGTAAATCAGTTAAATTGCTAGTGTTAACAATATGTCCGTACTGGTAACTTTAACCCCTCCCTCAGTTCCCTTCACATCTAAAAATCTACCAATCCTGGTTTTGAGTTTACTCACTGACTATAAGATATTGGAGCAGAATTAGCGCCATTCAGCCCATCGAGGCTGCTCCACCATTCAATCATGGCTGATTTTCTTTTCAACCCCATTTTCTCACCTTCTTCCTAAAACCCTTAACCTTCTTACCAATCAAGAACCTATCAATCTCTGCCTTAAATACATCCAATGACTTGATCTCCACCACCCTCTGTGGTAACGAATTCCACAGATTCACCACCTTCTGGCTAAAGAAATTCCTCCTCATCTCAGTTCTAAAGGGATGTCCCTTGACTCTGAGGCTGTGCCCTCAAGATCCTAGATTCTCCTACTAACAGGAACTTCTTCTCCACATCCATTTTATCCAGTCCTTTCAGTGCTCCTCCACAGCGCCCTTGGGCAGTGAATTCCACAGAACCACCACCCTCTCAGTGAAGGAATTTCATCACATCTCTCTCCTGAATAACAACCTCCTTATTCTGAGGATGTGGTCCCTAGTTCGAGTTGTAAACCCCCTTCCAAAAATAGCCTTAATTTAAAACAAAACAAAAATTACCACTTCTATTTAACTATGTTACAGTACTGAATATTTTTATTGGTTTAACTTTGAAGCCATCAGTTGGCTTTGTCTATGATCACATTTAACTCCAGTGTGCTATCCCTGCCATGATCTCGACACTGACCAACTGCCACAAACAAATAAAAACCTTTGCAACATTGCTCCATCTCAATAATTAAAAGGAAATGGGAAATGATTTATTTTTTCCATTCAAGTTGGAAATACTTCAGAAGCAATTTTAGAATTCATCTCTCTATGACACATCTCAGTATAGACTGTGGCTTCTGTGATTTATACCTGAGGCAGCAATGGGATGTGGCTTCACTGCTGCAATTTTCCACATGGCAAATTTTTCATCTCAATTTTTCTCTCAGAAGTGAGATATTGCATTACCATTGGCTCTTCCACCTCAAAGCAGCAATTAGCGTAAGCTTACACTGTCATACACCATTTAAGTTTTAAGTGCCTGTAAGCAACACCTCAGCCTTGAAATTACATTGTGGGACTAATAATCCATAAATGCTTAACTTGTTGTCCATTCTCCTTAATGGGGACATAATGATTCAGGTTGTCTTTATTCATGTTCAGGAGCCAAACACCCACCCACATCTTTCATCCACGACACAGAACGTCAAGCATGGGTGCATTTTAACACCTTGTGATTATTATTAACCTTTGCATCTTTTGCAATTAAAATGCATTTAAATAGCAGCTCTCACCATCCCCAAAATGCATTGCAGACAGTTAATCAGTTTGAAGTATAGCCACTCTCATAACAGACAAAAGGCAGTGTAATTACTTATGAACATACAAATAAGGAAGAGGATAAGGCCATTTGGCCCCTCTAGTCTGCCCTGTCATTCAATAAAATCCTAGCTGATCTGATTATAACTTCAAGTCCACATTCCAGCTTACCCTGTTGCCTTTCACCTCCTTGATCAGCAAGTATCTACCTACCTCTGCTTCCACCATCCTTTGAGGGAGAGAGGCTCACAAACATCTGAGAGAAAAAAAACCTTCACCTCACCTCTGTTTTAAATGGGCAACATCTTATCTTTAAAAAGTTTGTACAAAAGTGGGAAGACTATATAAACTGGCTTATTTGCATTGGTTAGCAATAGATGCTGGCCAGTGACAAGAGATCACCCCTGCTCTTAGAAATCGAGGCCAAATCAAGGGTCCCATTTTATCCTGAAGGCATCACTAACCTTGCTGCACTCCTCTGATATAATTCTGGCCCCTGTGTTAGAAATCTCTGGAGTGAATCCCACAGTTGAGAGGGCTACACACCAAGGCAAACCTGACTTGCATCCTCTGTCTCTTCTGAGTGAAATAATCAGACTTATTACACCAGAATGCAAGGGATTAAGACACTAGTTACAGGATTGTTACTAAAACAGTAGGACACTTTGCAACTCCATTTCCGCAATGGAGCCAATTAGTAAAAATAAATTAGTATGACATGTTGCCATCTGAATCAATGATGCTTAACGTTGACAATCCATATCAAATAAAAGGCATCTATGAGTTGAATCTAGTGTTCTTAATGGATAGTAAGCAGTCTATGCGATTTACAGTGGACATTTTTCATTTCCAACTGAAAGTAATCTGGAATTGTGTGCTGACATAAGATGGAAACCAGGCTAACACATAACTCTGATGTGTATCTATGGAAATAAATGCATGTGACACCTCAGTGCACAACTCTGATTGATTGGAAGCAGAATCTTTTTTTTATTCACTAACTAGGCACCAGACTTATAAATGTACAGCCATTTTTATTTGTATATTTATGTCAGTGTTTTGCTTTTGCAGTCTAGAGTCTGTTTTACATCTTTAAAACCATTTCCAAGTTAACCAAGAACAACAATTTACCAGGCAGATGGAAAAACAAAATGTAATTTAAAACCAGTTTATAACACGCAGCACTCTAATACCTGTCACCTTGTTAAAGCTAGCTCTTTTATGGATGAGGATCATTCAGTGTACTTTCTTCTAAGAATTTTACCATTCCTGATGTGGGGATAGACAACATGTTGCAAATTATTTTCCATCAATTTTCTTCCATTTTGTAAGAAACACAAAAGAGTTCTGTTTTCTGAGCAACTGCCAAGGCTCTGCAGCTGTTGCACATTTGAAGAAATATTAACCGAGTCTTCTCACACATTTTCCTTTCGCTGCATTTTTGGAATCATGATTTAGGAATACATTTAGTATGTGACAGGACTTATTGGGCACCAGTGCACGAAGTGCAGGACTTTTTATCACAATTCTGCCAGTTGATAAAAATCTTTTTAAACTGTTAGAATTATTTGTCTGAACTTTGACATTTAAGTAGAAAGTATGTTGCGATATTATACACTTCAGCTAACTAAAGCAGAAATAACCAGAAGGTCAGACAGCAATTGTGGTGAGAGAAGGAATGCAAACTTGACCAGAAACACTGACCCATTTGTTCTGGATTTCCAGTTGCCCGAAAACACAGCCCCTGGCACTCGTCCATTGCACT
>JAUZTB010000075.1:17006572-17019441 GCA_034780895.1 Rhynchobatus australiae
ATGGACCACCCCTCGCACTGACATGGACTTGTCTCTGATTGTGTCTTTTTTGCACTAATGTCTTGATTTGCACCGTCATTTGTTCCCCTTCACTGTCTGGTATAATTTATGGGTAGTTTATATTCTGTGTGCTGTCTGTCAGTACCTGCCTGTGATGTTGCAGCAAGCAAGTTTTCATTGCACCTGTGCCACACCGTACTTGTGCACGTGACAGTAAACTCGGCTCGACTTGAACACAGTAAGCACTAGTCTTATGTAACAGGATGCTGTGTAAACTCATGTGGACAGTAATGGGGATATCATGAGATCCTGCAATATGGCTGATAAAATACAGAGCATTGCCAGAAATATTCATTTTTAATCGAATTAAACCAATGAGATTGTGAAGTACAGCCCCTCACATTCAAGGTGTTAAAATTCCCCAGATCACTTTAGGATTCAAAGACCGCTGGGTCTCAGACAGTGTTCGAGGTGGTTACCGAGCGACAACAGTGGGAATAGGAGCAGTTGGCTCCCGCTCACAATGGGGGAGCCAGCTGGTCCCAACACGTCGCCTGAAGTGGCAGATTGCAGGGAGATGTTCCTCCTTCACATCGTTTCCACAGATGTTCACCACAGCTGCCTTTCACAATTCACTCAAAGCAGCAGCTTCTCTGCCAGTGGCCCTGGGGCGGTGAAACTCAACGGTGATGGGATCTCCATGAGTTGTGCCCTCAGCTGGGGCTCCGCTCTGATCCAAACCGTGCTCCAGCCTGATCCGTGTCAATCAAATCCAAGCAATGCTGTCCAGCGTAGCCAGGGGGTTGGAGAGACAGTGGAGGTTGGAGGGGAGGATGGAAAGGGTGGAGAAGGGATGGATGGGAGGAGGATGGGGTGTGGAGATTGTTTAATTCATTCTTTCCTCACTGGGTACCACTGGTAGGCTAGGCATTAATTGCCCATCCCTAATTGCCCTTGAGAGGGGTGGTGAGCTGCCTTGAAGTTGTTCTGGCGAAGATGCTTGCATGGTGCTACTGACGAGGGAGTTCCAGGATTAAGACCAAGTGATTATGAAAGACCAGTCTAAGTCTGGATGATGTGTGACATAGAGGGGAACCTGCAGAAACCTGTGTTTTCCTTCTGTGCTGCCTTTGTGCTCTTTGGTGGTAGAGATCACAGGTGTGGGGGGTGCTGTTGGAGTAGCCTGGCTCAGTAACTGCAGTGCCTTCTGTGGATGGCACATGCACACACAATCTACACCAGAACGATTCTTTTGGGTGGCGTGCAAGTTGCCATAGATGCGGGCTATTTGGTTCTGGATGTTGACTTTGAGTGTTGTTATAGTAATGCCCTCCCTCCCTTTCTGGAGGTTATTCTCTTTCAAATGTCTATCCAGTTCTCTTTTGGAAGTGCTGATTGATTCAGTTTCCAGCTCCCTTAGAAGCAGTGAATTCCACTCAGAATTTAAAACCACCTCCTTCACATTTCCATTATGCCTTTTGCCCATATTTTTAAATAAATACCCTGGTGTTTGAACTGTCTGCTAAGGGAAACAGCTTTTCTCTAATTACCCTGTCTAAACTAATGATCATTGTTTTTTTTTGGTGCCAAGTAAAGGGTCATCTAAAGTTTCAGAAGGCCAGTCTGGAGGAGTTAGAAATGCTGAATAATTATCTGAAACTACCAGAGAACATAGAATCACTGCTGGATATACACAGTTTTAAAATGTTAGAAACATAGACTAAAAGTTTGAAATAAACTTTTGAGTCCAGCAGATGATGAGATGCTGTTCTTGAATTTAAAGTTGGGTGCCATTGGAATGGAGTTGGAGGACTCGGGACCCCAGTTGTTTTTATTTCCTGTTGAGTCATGGAATCTACAGCACACATACAGGCCACTGGTCAGTGTAATTTTGTTGTATACCCAAGGGGCTGCGTGTATAGGAGATTCCTTTACTACCACAAACCGTGAGTTTAAACATGTTTCACAGCCTTGAACATGAACTCTGAATGTTTGTTCTCATGATGCACGCCTGGAACTCGCTGCCTGGAGGAGTGTCAGACGCAGAATGCCTCACTACATTTTAGAAGTATTTGCATGTGAATTTGAAGAGCCATGACCTGCTGGGCTTCTGACTGGAAGGTGGGATTAGATGGAGTAACTTTTCCTTGACCGGCATAGGCATGAAGGGCTGAATGGCCTCCTGCGTGCTAAATGTTAAATTTCTCCCCGTCAACCACCACCATTTCAACTCTGGAAGCTTGATCCCAGAGCCTTAAATGTTAGCGTGAATCTTGCTGAGTGTTTTCTGCCTCCCTGTTCTTGCCAGTGAGGCCCCATCAATGTCATGAAGGTAATCTAGCTGGCCTAGACTGTCCTGGAATGAGCTGTGTGGCCTCGAGCTATGCCAGGACTTCATTGTGCAACATAATTAACAAGTGGGTGGGGAAGCCCCTTTCCACAAAATGCCCTTGAAGAGCTTTAACTTATGGCAAAACTCTGCATTCAGCTTTGGCCTCTGTCAAGATTTGGCCAAGTGGTTAATATTTCTCTGTGCTACTGAATTACTCACAATGAAATAAGTAAAACATTTAAAAATACTTTTTTTGAAACAATAAATGCAATGCCCAAATATTAAAAACATTTCTGCAAGCTCATATAAATTAAAAATAAATTTGTAAGATAGCTTATTTTTACCTCTTTTCCTTACAGTGTCAAGGCTGCTTTGAAGTGATTAGGTTATTGGATGTTGCGTCCAGCCTGGTGCAGGATCTGAAAGAGCCCCTAGCATGAACACTGGGGCATGTCAGCCAGCTTATGTTCCACTCTTAGACCGTGCAGAATCCAGCAACAGGGCCCAGCCTTTAAGGTTGGAACAACTTCTTCTGTGCGGGAGTTCCAAACTTGCTGCCAATTAAAAGCATAGACAAGCCATTAATCTGTGTGCATCTTGTGGGTCATAGAGTTGAGCATGTACAGAAACAGGCCCTTTGGTCCACCATGTCCATTGTACTCATCTATTTTAGTCCTTTTTGGTCCATAACCTTCCATGCCTTGGCAATTCAATTGCTTGTCTAGATGCTGCTTAATGTGAGAGTACCTGCCTCCAGCAGCCACTCAGACAGTGGGTTCCAGGTTTCAGCCACTCTAGGGGAAAAATAATTCCTCCTCAGATCCCCTCCAAACCTCCTACCTCTCATTCTCATACCTATGCCCCCTTGTATTAGGCATCCCCCCCACCAGTGCAAAAAAGAATCTTAGAATTTACCCATCTCCAGGGAAAATATCCAGCCTGTCTAATCCCTCCCACAGCGTTGTGGGCTGAAGGGGCTGTGCTGTAGTGTTCTGTGTTATAACTGGAATGCTCCAGGCAACATCCTGGTGAATCTATGTTATCAATATGGTTAAGACACCAATAGAATTGCAGACAAAATGAGATTTTCATTGAAAATAAAAGCCCACGCTCCTCCACCATCTTCTCTGCCCCCTGAAACTAACTTGCTTTCTCTTTGTTCTTGGTTCGGATGAAGGGTACCGGACCTGAAGTATTAACTGTTTCTCTTTCCACAGATTCTGCCTTACTCGAGTGTTACTGTTTTTGTTGCTTGGAATGCTTGTTGGGTTCATGGGTATTAACAATTCAGGTGTAGATTATCACTAGAATGAAAATAATTTTGCAAGAGTCCTGAGTCTTTGGTTTGTTAAATATTATTTTCTAGTTTCAATTTTGCATTGACTCCTCTGTGCTCCTTGCAGGCCAGATGAATTTGTTGAATGTGATGATCCAGTGGATCTTCTCGGAAACGTGACAGCATATCAGGAACAAGGATACGGCTGTGTAAAAGTAAGGAAACTTCATTTCTGTTTTCGAGATGCAAGAGACTGCAGATGCTGGAATCTGGAGCAAAAAACAAACTGCTGGAGGAGCTCAGCGGGTCGAGCAGCAACTGTGGGGGAGAGGAAGAGTTGATGTTTCGGGTTGAGTCCCTGCATCAGACCAGTGCTGATGAAGGGTTTCGACCCGGAATGTTAATAGTTCCTTTCCCCTGCAGATGCTGTTTGACCCACTGAGTTCCTCCAGCAGGTTTTTTTTACCTCATTTCTGTTTTGACTTTTTGTCCTAAGTTGTTGTAACTCTCTTTATGTACACCAATCAAACGGCACATGAAAAAAGCATTATACCTGAACATTTTCTCCCAAAATATGCTGATTAACCCAAGTGCATCTCACACTTTGTTCTGTTTTTGTATATCGGTTTATACATGGAGCAGTGAGGTTGCTAGAATTGCCCTCCGTGCTGGTGAGAGGAATTTGTGGTCAAACATTCTGCTCCTGATGACTATGCATTAAGTTTATAATCATGAAATTCGTGGTGAATCTTACAACAGTATTCAGGCATCTGTTGATTGAAGTGGAGAGAGCGACTCGCTTCGTGTTGCCATTGTGTGACTTTAGAATTCAATGAGGAAAAGCAATGAAGTTAAAATATGTAAAAGAATTCTTGGTGAAAAGGGATGTGTTCAAGACTGATCACCTTGTTATATATGCAGCATTAAAATACTAGAAAGCCCTGTGTAGAACAGATGCTGCTAAATGGGTCTCACTAATATGAAAAGAATACTGGGAATACTCAGCAGGTCAGGCAGCATCTGTGAAGAGAGAACCAGTTAATGTTTCACAAGTTCTGATGAAAGGCCATTGACGTAAGATGCTAACTTTGCTTCACTCCCTAGAAATGTTAAATGGTCTGTTGAGTAGTGTTCAAGCTACTTCAGACACCCAGAACTATTTTGCTTTTATCTTGGTAATTCACCCCTTCATCACCACCCTCGGTATGTTACTGTTATTGGGTATGAGGGACCAGAAGTTAAATTCATTATTTATCCTTTTACTTTGTCAACAGTTTGGTGGGCAAGCTTACAATGAAGTGCATCATACCCCAGTACGCTGCACTGCGCTAAAGGATATTGAGTGCGCTGAACCACGCACTTTCTTAAGAGGGAACGTACCATGTATAAAGTAAGACACACGTTTGATTCTTTTCTTTATTCAGTTATTAAGGGAACAGTAGCAGAGCTGTGTCACTTAGAGGCTTGGACAATAGAACTAACATCTCGACAAATGCTGTTGAATGGGTCTCGCTAATATCAACAGAATTTTGGAAATACTCAGTGGGTCAGGCGACATCTGTGGAGAAAGAAGCAGTTAACGTTTCATGAGCTTTCATGATTTCCCCTACTGTTAGGGTGAGTTCAGATCTCCCCCTAAAGCTGCTGTCATTAACGGTGGCAGTGTAACTACTGGATCATTATAAAAGAACATCTCGCAATGGGAATCTGCTGCTCGTACCCTGTTTGTGGGTGGCTCCAGACCCACACCAATGGAGTTGACTCCTTTAATGCCCTCTGAAATGGCCCAGTAAATAATTCAATTGAACCAAAACATAATAAGATGGAAGAATCACTTGGCATGGTACTACCAGATTGGTCAACCTGCAAAGTCTTCCACACAGACATTGGGAACGTCTAAATTAAGACGTGTGACATAAGTCATGTTTACAGAATGATACTTTTCATCTAATGTCTGGACTGCTCCATCAGATTTGCTGGGTATGACATGTCTCAATGTCAGGGCAGACCCATGGGAGGCAGCAGTGGAATATGGTTGGGAGGGAATAGCCACAGCTGACTGCATTGGGTCAAATGTGGACAAGGAAACCACCCTGTTAATTTACACCTTCTGTCCTCCAACTCCTGCATATTGATCACTCCTTGGCCATTGACCAGGAATTTAATTGATCCAGGCTGATAAATGCAATGATACAAGACCAGCTGAATGGCAGCTGACTCATCTCCTAATTCCTCAAAGCCTTTCCTGTCCCCGCAAGGTTTTCCCACATGCGCACAGTTCCAACAGTACACAATACTCGAGGACAAAGCAGCCCATTCTGTTATACCTCATCCACCGTGCTGACGTATGCACTCCTCCACCAGTGACTGCAGTGTGCAGCATTTTTAAGTTGTTAGCAGCAAATTGCCAAGGGTTTTCAGACAGCTTCTCCCAGTGTATAGCCTCCAACACCTAGAGAGTGGAAGATATCTGGTGCTTGGGATGCCATGATCAAGACATTGTACTCCCAAGAAAATATCCTGACTTGGAAATATTTCACCACTTAAGTTTCACTGGTCACATTCCTGGAGTTTCCTCACCAACAGCACAATGGTCACCAGCCTTGAACTTGTTACTTTGGAGAAATCGGGGCTGGGGAGAGCTGTGTAGCCCAAGGGAAGAGGAGACGGCAGCTTCCATCAGGTCCCGACAGGAGGTGACGAGAGAGTCTAGGATCCTGGTGATCTGTCAACACCTGGAACAGGTGTTGCCCTTGCATCCAGCAGTGATTGCACTCTTGCACCTCACACCTTAATCACTCTCTTTTGCCTGCATCGGTATCTCTCCACACCCTGCCGTGCACAGCTCATTGCTGGGTTTGTGGCAGGTTCCCGGCATGGCAGTGGGGAGGATGGGGGTTCAACAAAGGTTCTGGGCAAGCAGTGCCATCAGTAAAATATCTGTATTTATATAATGCCATAATGACCCTTTTTAGCGATGATTCCATTAGAGATCTCACTCCTTAGAACACATCCTGAGCACTAAACGAGGATCTGGTGAACACTTGTAATTGTTTAACCCTTCAAAGGGTTAATGAACCCTTTAGTTCATTTCAAGAACTAAAGAAAAATTGTCTCAATCATGGTTTGTGACAATTAGATGAAATGCTATGCATTTAAAACTGCGTCATTTATAAATTGCCTTAAATATTCATTAATACAGGGAAGCAGCAGGACATTGGAACTGACTTCAGAGTGTCAGTTTATTGCAAATGTATGCACAAATCTTGCAGAAATTACCAAGCAAATGATGTACAATCTAATCCACAGATGAAACTAAAATCTTGGTTGACCATCTGGAGTAATTTGGTGTGTTAACTTCCTGTAATTGTTTATTGATCAAGCTCTTGCATCTGTTGCTCTGCAGGTACACTGGACATTACTTTGTGACAACCTTGCTCTACTCCTTTTTCCTGGGGTGTTTTGGCGTCGACAGGTTCTGCTTGGCACACACTGGCACTGCAGTCGGGAAACTGCTGACACTCGGAGGGCTTGGGATATGGTGGTTTGTGGATCTAATTCTGCTCATCACAGGAGGCCTGATGCCCAGCGATGGTAGCAACTGGTGCACTTACTACTGAGAATGTACTCAAACTGAATTCTGTGACGCCTCTATAGGCTCGGGGAAAGGGACAGTGTGCATCAGGTGCCTATTTATCTTGTGAATCCACCTGGTTATTTTTGCAGGCTCCTGCCTGAATCTCTTATGCTTTTGTTTAATCTTCCCTATTTGATCCATTCCTTTGGGCATAGGTTAGATGATGGACATCTCATATAAGCTGGATTAGTCATGTGTATGAGAAACTGAGGTTGCTCATCTAAATTCCAGCATCTTCAGTCCTTTGTTTCTTTAGTCATGTATTTTACGGTCTGTAAATAATGTAAATTTGTAATCACGTTTTTCTCTACTTGTACTTTTCTGCTTAATTTGCAGTACAAGAAATTAAGTGCCCACCCCAAGACAGATGTCTCTGGAATATTTAAGTTTGAAATTATGTTCTGCAATATTCAACCTGGTTCTATTTTTGTTTTTGAGGGGTTGTTGTTGCTGCCTGTATCTTCAGTGATTTTAACACAGGTTGTGGTATAAGTTGTGCTGGAATTAAGGATGCACAGCATGTTTGGGGAAGTTGGCACCTGGTTGGAAGCAAGTTTAGACCTGGTGAAAAATAGTTTACAGGAGCATTGTGGAAAAAAAAACAAAATCATCTGCATAATGTCCACCGCCAGAGGGCATAATGCCTCATTATTTACCAGATGGAAAAAATCCAATAAAATATTGACTTTTTAGAAATATGTTCTTATTGTCTTTGTGTTCTTAATGCTTTGTTATCTTGGTTAACTGTGACAGACCAGACCTTAGAAGTTGCAGTGGTGAGTGGGGTTTGTTTTGAGTAATACAGGCAATCTCTGGGTTATTGCAGGAGTTCTGTTTTTGAGAACTGTCTGCAAACCAATTTCTCTTAAGTCAGAAACATCTGTTTTCTACAGTAATCCATATTGCATCACTCTACATATGCTTGCTATAATCTTTTCATTTCATTGAATAATCACTGTAATACTACCCATAACTTAACTAATGGTATATGTATTATATCCAGTCATTAATGAATACCATGAAACATTACTTTTACTAGCTTGAAAAATGCTATAAAAATGTTTGGGAGAACTTGTGTAGTTAGATTTTCATAAGTCATTTGTAACCCAGGGAGTGCCTGTAATTTTTATTTAGCACAAACTAAGATTGTTCACAGTAATATTTGATGTATCAATATCTGCCAGATGCATAGTCACTGTCAAACAGGTATAATGGCAGCAGCATTTAAGCTACCCTTTCTGGAAAGTTTGTCATAACTTACAACTCTTATGGTTACAGGTTTTATCTATGCTCAATGTGGAGCTGTACCAGGGGTGGTAAATGATGCAGTTTCCATCATTTCTAATTATTTTCCACCTTTCTGGTGTGTTTTGCATCATCTATGAATTCTGATAGATGCAATAGTGTTGCCATCTGGCAAGTTACGTCGGACCCTGTATCAGTGACGACGTGGCAGATTTTATGCTCTCTATTGGACCTTATTTTTAATGCCCTCTTTTATCACGGCCACACAAAAGTTAGCAGAACGTCACTAAGAGGTTGTTTCAGATGGCTAGGATCCAAACTGCTTTGATTGTTAAAGCAGTTTTGGAGAAAGACATTGATCTTTAAGTGATTCCAATTAAGATACATCAATCATATGCAGAGACTGGGGGTTTTCTCTCCCAGAACAGGGCAGATCTTCTGCACTGTTGACTTTATTGATAATTATTACTCTGGCTTTTAACCCATGGTGTCTTTACCCTTGTCTAATACCTCTTTTGTTCAATCAAATATAGCAGGTGCATTATTCTTTCCTAATTGTAATTTAAATCTTTAAGTATTCATTATTTAGGTGCGCAACTTTAAATTACCATGCCTGTGTTACTTTAGGGACCATGCTCCATTCTAATCTGTTATTAGAGATCCATGTGATAGGAGGTTCTTCCCTCATGTTTCTCTCCTGAACAAATTACATCTTGGAAGTTCCAATCGCCAATGTTTAGTTNNNCACAGTACTTAGATCCTTGCACCTGAGGGACAAAAAAAATACACAGGAATTTTTGGCAAATGAGAGGAGGATACAAGAAAATCTGGCATCAAAAAAGTGGGGAATAGAAGTTGAGGGAATGGGGGAGAACAGACAAGGGTGGAGAGGCACAAAAGGAGGGTGAAACGTAGCAAGTATAAACTAGGAGAAACGCTTCAGGAGCCAAAACAATAAATTGGATACTTGTGACTGGGAGAAGAAGAAAAGGCATGAAGAGCCAGGTGGTATATGAGAATGGGCAGAGGAAAGGGCTGGAAAAATGAGCAAGGAGGCAGAACAGTCAGAGAGGGAGGCAGAGAAGCAGCAGATAACACAGATGGTTGAGCAGAGGGGCAAGTTCTGAGAGAGGTAGAGGAAGAGAATGTGAGAAGATGGAAGAGCCTATTGAGTTGCTCAAGTTTATTCCACTGTTCAATGAAATTGGGACCTAACCATATACATGTCTAAATCATGTCTCGTAGTTAAACTTTTAATGCTGAGTTGAAAGCTGGATCTGAGGTGCAAGGTGAGAGAGGTGTGCCAGCAGAGGAGGAAGTTGGCCAAAATGGTGTGCAGATTTTAGTAGTACTGAAGGGAAATATGATCCAGTTGCATTTGCCAGTTTTATTGCGAATTGATGAAAGGCAATCCTGTATCTAAAGCATTCCACCAAGCTGGGAAGAGTGAGAGTAAACAAGGTTATTCAAAACATTATGGTTTGGTTACAGCAACCTTTTGATTTCAGAATGGAGAGGGTCTTGAAGGAGATGAGGTCCATGGTTTCCAGATACTGGGGAAAATAATAGCTTAGAGAGTGAGCTTCGATGTCAACGCAGACATGCAGCTCAGACAAATGGATGGGTCATCACCTTCCAGATCTTTGCTACTGTTTCACTTCTGTAACACTTTGCCATTACATAGCCATATTTATAAGCCTGATATGTGTACAGGGACATGTAGATGGAAGCACTTCAATAATTTGATGTCATATTCCATCTATGGAAATAGATGTTTCAGGAGTTATATTTTATACAAAGTTAATGGTATCAGGAAGTGTGTGAAAACTTACCAATGCAGGAACAAGATGCATTTTTATTTCCAGTTGACAGATCATTGACTGTTGTTGGACAACCTCAATGTGCCTGGTTCCTATTTGACACTCCAGGTGTCCCTCTGTTCTGTGTGTAGATGTGTTAACTGCTCAATCTTGAAGCTTGGCTTCCTAAAAGGCTTCTTGTTGTCAAGAATGCGGTTGGATAGTTCTACTACATGTTTAGTTTCTCCTCTGTGTTTACCACAGTAGATGAGGAGGTGCAGCTGTGCAAGAAGAAAGAAAGAACTGCCTGACCTCACTTGAGACCAGTGGCAATTGGAAGCTGCTCCGCTTCCCAGAAGTGTTTACTGTTTATTGCGAGGAGAGCCATTGAAAGGAACCTAACTGCTGGGCACGCTTGATTAACCATCTTCTGGCCTGCTTCAAGTTTGCTGTGCTTGCATAGTGACTGAGAATTGTTTGCTAGCTTTGTCAGCAATAAAAAAGTTTCACAGTCGAACCAATTGGTGCTCTTTTGTCATCGTTCCTGAATAAATCTCCTGGAAATTCCTTAACCAACCATTAAAAGCTACGACTTCAAAATCTCAAACAGAGAGACAAAGTCAACTGTGTCAGACTGAATCCAATACCACCTGCAGATGAATAGGGAAGCAAACTTTCACACAGGCAGTGAATATTGGGAAACAGCAGAAAATTTCCACCAACTGCAGTGCTGTCCGATCTACTGGAATACCATTTTACATAGCTTTTATTCATCCCATAGCAATGCAATAATTTATATTGAATGGTTATTATATATTTCCAATTACTGTGTTAGCTGAGCCAAGTGTACTGAGAGTGAGTTGCGTGAACGCCATCCGATTAATTTACAAAGGAACCCACAAATGAGCTGTGAAAGTTGAGGTTTGTCATTAGAGGAGGGAAAAAATACAGGAAAAGCAGGAAGGGCTTGGTTCACACAAAGGTTTTTTGTTATGGTTTCCATGAGAAATATATACTTATCCCCCATCAATAACGTCTGAATGGTTTACTTTGAAATATCATTGAGCAAAACGGTGCCAACTTTTCTTCCAGTTTATGGATTAGGCCATGTTTATTCAGATGTGGAAGGGCTGCTGTTCATTATTTTATCTTTGATACTTGATAAGACCCAACCGAAATGTTTCCTTTGTTAAATAGTCTGGGTGGATGATAGACCTATAGTCAGGATTCTCTTTTTTGATCAGCAGATGTTAGCAAAACTTTAAAGAGCAGTGTAAATTACATGCTCATCATTCTCTTAAACCTGTAATATGTTGACAGTATTGCTTTCTGCACCCCAGTCTCTATCTCCCCCAGCAGGTCGTGGCAGAAAAGGCCTCAAGAATTTTTTTTAAAGTTCTCCCAAAACATAACTGAGGTGCTGCCTGCTTTGCTAGATGTCCCTCAAGTAATTTTGATGTGGGAATCTGTTTGCCCCCTGCACTTCAAAGAACACAACCCCTTAGTAAGTGTTCTTAAGCCACGTGGATGAAAATGAAGTCACTGAAGGGACACGGGAATGAAAGATTCAACAAGGAGCAACTAAAAAATAATTCAAATAGTGTGATACTTATCATAACTATGCAATGTAAATCTACACTGATGGTGCCAATACATTAGATGCTTTGATTGAACTACAGATGGTTTGGCTATAACATGCATTTCCATAAACGTGAATTGGATATAACACAGTTGATGAACTGGGGAACACTACGGGTATTATCTGGGCCAAATTGATTATAAAACACAATGTCGATCGGGAACTAGTCCCACAGTCATCAAACACAATTGTGTCTTAACAACCCAGGCCGCTAACTTCACTGCAGGAGACCATTGGAAAATGACCAACAATCTCTTCCATTGACACTTGTGCAACGATACTCTGGTAAACAGTGTAACATAGAGCCTTTAGTATTTTTAGCTTGCAGTAACAAAATAAACACAGTTATTAAAAACACCTTTATTTCAGAAAATCTTGCAGGAAAAAAAACCTTTTATTGCGAGTCTGAAACTCTCTAGCCCCCAACTCCCTTTTCCCTATTGACACAATTGCTTTTATAAATGCGATTTTCTATAAACATGAGGTTTCTTAGGAAGGCATCGTCGCACTACAGCAGAACTACCTGTATATCTGGAGTACCAAGTTCTATTTTGGTCCAAAGTAAGTGCAAAGACTGCAATGTAGGACAAGGATCAGCAATGGGACAATCTCGTGCCAGGGATGAGCTTTGAGATGATGCAGGTGAATGCCAGCCAAGATGAATTGTAGGACAGGTCAAGTTGAATTGGTTGTCTGAGCTCAGTTGTTTCTTTGTCATCTTGGACTGAAGTTCTTAAAAGCAAATGGATTCAAAGTGGAAGAATACTCTTCGAGATGCATCGTCCTATTCTCCAAAGGCTGCTGAAGAGCTTTCAGGCAGATGTGACAGTATAGTTCACATTTTTATTTATAACTACAAAGCCCTTAACAGTGACAATTAACATTTAAATTTTAATCGAAACTATGTTATGGACACAATATTCAAGTAACAGCCTTTATAT
>JAUZTB010000075.1:17589021-17603227 GCA_034780895.1 Rhynchobatus australiae
CACACTGGAGGGAAAGTGTAATGGCTCTAGAGGGTGTGCCGAGGAGAATTACGGTTACACGGAGAGACTCACAAGACCGGCATCCCGAGATCAGCTGTTATTGAAAAGCAAAAGCAAAAGATGCTGAAAATGTGAAATAAAAGCAGAAAATACCGAAAACACTCAGCAGGCCAGGCAGCACCTGCTGTGAGAGACATAGCAAGGTCTCTTGAAAAATCATTGACCTGACATGTTAACTCCATTCCTCTGTCCACGGGCATTGCCCCATCTGTTGAGTATTTTAACTATTTTCTGTTATTGCTTTTAATCAAGACTTCCGCAGTTCCTGTGTACTCTGTCCCGAGAGGGACTCTGCCTCCCATTGATCTCTTTGCACGGACTGTGTATACTTAACCCGATCACCAACGCAACCCAAGCATTACATTTTCTTCCAAAACCCATATACACCCACATTTTCTTTCCAACACTCACTCAGTTAATCTCCTATTATGCCCTAACTTGTCTTGGACTATATTCAGCACTTCCCCTCGATCAGATCCTGGCACGTACGTGTTCCAAGTATGAACTACCTTTACCCCTCCATCAGATTTTAGCACACACTTGCTATAAATGCCACCCGAGCCCATGGATCAAGTCCCAACGTGTAACTCACTCTCTAACCTCGTCCCCTGATACCTTCTTCGCTGCTCGGAACACATCCTGGTTCCCAGTGCTGACCAACCCCTGCCATGTCTCAGATTACCTGGGCGCGATATTTGCACGTGGATCTGTGGAGACTGGAGTCACTGAGGGATCGTGACAATCCGGCAGGTTTGCCCGACTGAACCTTTGCGCATCCATCCGAGGAACCGGCCAGTTTAAGTAAACCTGCTGCGTCCGCGGGTGGTCTCAGCACGTTGTCGGGGTCCACGGGCTCCTGGTTTGTCTGCCGAGACTCCGGCAAGGAAATGAAGGAAGCGATGGTCTCTCTGATGTGTAGAGTCATGACGCGGTCGTTCACCTCCTTCTGTTTCTCCACCTGCACCGCGGCACCGTCCCGTCTGTTGAACGCTATCTGCAGAAGCCTCTGGCAGGCATAGTCCACCACCTTGGGCACATGCTTGAGCTGCCGCGCCTCCGAGCCATGCAGGAGGTGCTGCTGGCGATGAAGGTGCTGCCGCAGAGTGACCGGGTGGGCGTGCGAGCTCGCCTCAGTGAACACCGTTCTTTGAGAGTCCACAAACTGGGCAAAGTCAAACACCAGGTCAATCTGAGTGCGGGTCTGGATGGAGAAGGGCCGCTTGATCCGGACGAACTGCACAGCTTCACAGGGGCTGACCCGTGTGGCATAAACCAGGTAGCAGGCAATCAGGACCCCTGTCAGAGAGCAAGGAAATGGACAGTGAGCTTGGCTTGTTTCAGGTGGGGGGAAAGTAAAGTGTTTTACAACTCCTCATGCTCGGTGCTGCTGGAATTTCGGCAAGAATAATGGGTGGGAAGTTCAAGGGAGATATCAGAGGAAGGTTTTTTTTTACTCAGAGAGTGGTTGGGGCATGGAATGCGCTGCCTGGGGCGGTGGTGGAGGCAGATACGTTGGTCAAATTCAAGAGATTGCAAGACAAGCACATGGAGGAATTTAAAATAGAGGGATATGTGGGAGGAAGGGGTTAAATAGCCTTAAGTGTGGTTTAAAGGTCGGCACAACATGTTGGGCCGAAGGGCCTGTATTGTGCTGTATTGTTCTACGATTCTATGATTAAGATGGAGATGAGGAGCAGTTATTCCCTCACAATGCTCAGAATTCTCTGCCCCAGAGATCTATGGAGGTGGGGCCATGGACAGATATTTGCACTGTAGAGGAGACAGTGGATCTGGGGAACAGGCAGTTCAGTGGAGCTGACACCAGGATCATATCAGGCTTCCTCTTATTGAATGGTGGAGCAGGCCCAAGGGCTGACAGCCCCCTCCTGCTCCCGTTTCTCATATTCTTAAAGGCGCTACAGGAATGCATGTCTTTCAGCTAGCCAGCCAGCTGCCACAAAGATTTCCTCAGCATTGACAGCTGAGCGGTAAATAATGCCGGGGAGATCTCCCTGCCTTCCTTAGGAGGGTCTCTGGAATCTGTAAACCGGGGGCCCAACCCCTGTGCCAAGAGAACAGTCTTCAGTTCAGGGTGGGCGGAAATTGTGGCTGGCACTTCAGAGGGGCTGACGCAGAGTCCGCTGGGCACCCACAGGGTCCTACTGCACTCATCGAGCTCTGCGGACTTATTGACCTCAATGTTTGAGGCCACCGCTCTGCCTGGGGCCACTGACAGAGGCGCTGAGGAGCCCTCTTCCTCCGGCCTTAACATTCCATCACCAGCGCGTGCACCACCACCCCCATGACTAACGAACCCACCAGCCGTTGCTTGTGGGATCGCACTGTGCACACACCAGTTGCCATGTTTGCCCGCACAGCAGCAGGACCTGCCTCAAAAGCAGCGCATTGGTTGTGAAGCAAACTAAGGAAGGTACAACCGGTACCACACAAATGCAAGATCTCTCTCTACGTTGGAAATGTGACTTCAGCATTTCTTTTTGCATCACTTCTGTCTGCACTCCTCTACTTTGCACCATTCTACTGCTTTGCGCTCATCGCTGCATTTATTGTTGTATTTATTATTATCTCATAGACTCTGTGAGTTTCTTGCAAGCAAGGAACTTCATTGCATGTACATGGCAACAAACTACTATGAATCCTGCCCCATGATGTACAGAGGCCTCAGACTGTTTGCCGGAAGTCGCTGGCTTTCACTGGCTCATTGTTGCCTTTGCTCCCTCTGTTGGTTGTAGACCAACCCACTCCCCCCACTCCACACCCCCTCCCCAGTCCTGGTCTGATCCAGACCAGGAGGTTGCTAAGCTGAGCCACAGACTGGCAACCTCAGTCGGTTGCCCAATACCTTGACGGAGACAGGAGCTGCTGAGCCCCCCTCTCCCCACTGGTGTCCACTAATGGCTGCTCATCATTTGGTGGGCATTCTTCACAGGATTGCTCTGGCTCAGAAGGAGGACATTCAGCCCACTTAGTCTATGCTAGCTCCTTAACTAGCAACTGGTTAATCCCATTTCTCTGCCCTTTCCCCAATGTCCTCCAGAGTATTTCTTCCCCTGCCCAACTAACTCTCTTCTACTGGCTGTGATTCACTCTGTCCTGGTACAACCACATAGATGCCACTGCCAAGGAAGCTCACCAGTGCCTCCACTTCCTCAGGAGGCTAAAGAGATTTGGGATGTCCACTTTGACCCTCACCAACTTTTATCGATGCACCATAGAAAGCATCCTATCTGGGTGTATCACGGCTTGGTATGGCAACTGCTCTGCCTGGGACCATAGGAAACTGCAGAGAGTTGTGGACCCAGCCCAGCACATCACGGACACCAGCCTCCCCTCCATAGACTCTGTCTACACCTTGCTGCCTTGTTGAAGCAGTTGGCGTAATCAAAGACCCCACCCACCCCGGCCATTCTCTCTACTGCCCCCTCCCATCGGGCAGAAGATACAAAAGCCTGAAAGCACGTACCCCCAGGCTCAAGGACAGCTTCTATCCCACTGTAAAAAGACTATTGAACATTCTGCTAGTACGATAAGATGGACTCTTGACCTCACAATCTACCTCGTCATGGCACCTTATTGTCTGCCTGCACTGCACTTTCTCTGTAACTGTAACACGTTATTCTGCATTCTGTTATTGCTTTTCACATGTTCTACCTCAATGGTACTGACGTGGTGAAATGATCTGTATGGATGGCGTGCAAAACAAGTTTTTCACTGTTCCTCACTACATGTGACAATAATAAACCAATTCAATTCAATTCACCACCCTTGGTTCAAGTTCATGACTTCCAATGAAGAGATCCTCCTACTCCCTGTGTCTTTTGCCCTTCATTTGGAATCTGTGCCCCGAGGTCCTTGAATCCTCCTCTGCCAGCAGCACTTCCTTCTACCCAGCCGACCTGAACTCATCCTGATCCTATCCACCTCTATCCAATCTCTTCTCGATCTTCCTTCCTGCAGCGAGAACTCCCCCAGCCTCTCTGACGTAAATGTCGCTGGATTCCTTCTTTCCTGGAACCATTCCAGTAACCCGCGTGGGTTTTTCTTTGCATCATCTTTGACTCGGCCATACGGCATTCTCAGACTGGCTCGCCGATCTCCGCCAGGCCCACTCACATGTGAGTGGCTTGGAGCAAGACAGCTGGCCAGAGTCAGCCCTTTCAGAAGAGCAGCTACATTCACAGGAAGTGGCCCACAATCGAGAACAATGAAGATAGGAAGCACTTCGCAATTTATAACAGGAGATGAATCCAACAAGATTAGTAGATAATGGACAAGCAAAACACTGTGGTTACTGGAAGTCTGAAGTAAAAACACAACACTGGAAATTCTGAGTTAAGGTTGATAGATATGTGAGGTTCATGTTAAATTACTTTTAAGTTGCGTTAAATTGGAATGATTGGTTTGGTTTGGTCAGAATTCCTGCCCACATCTGGACATTTACATCCCAAATATCCAGCTGTAATAACAAGTGGTTCCTCCCACATGAAAAAATGGATTATCCAGTCCGTCAGAGGATTGAGGGAGAGGCATCAAATGGTAAAGTCAACCAGTGCCCAGCGGCAGTGAGACTGCTGACCTGGTCAAACCTGCTTCCATTCACCACCCTTCCCACCTCAGAACCGAGGTGGCTAATACAAGCAATCAGTTACTTCTTTAGTGGGCAATGCGTCCACCAATTTCCCCAAAGCAGGGCTCAGAGTTTAAAGAGTACCTAGTCTGTGCTTAGGAAGGAAGATGTGTTAGTTGGTATGCTGACAGAACAGCCTTCCGTTTTCTCAATGGCCCCAGGGGTTAATTTACACCAATCAGTGGGCGGATGGGAGCCTTGGTGACATGTGGAAGAGAAATACAGAATTTACAGAAGTATGAAAAAGCTTTTGGACATCTTGGGAATTCTCATCCTGGCTTTCTGAGATGTTCTCAGGGTCCCCTTCCAAAATTGTCTGATTCAAAGTGACTTAAGTCCCACGTGAACTGCATGATCCAAACACATTGCACCACAGGCGGGTTTGAAACATTGGTCCTTTCTTGAGGACAAATACACAGAAAGCTGGAGGAACTCAGCAGGTCAGGCAGCATCTATGGAGGGAAATGGACAGTTGACGTTTCGGGTGGAGAACCTTCATTAGGACTCCATTTCCCTCCATAGACGGGACATGATCTGCTGAGTTCCCCCAGCGTTTTATGTGTTGCTCCAGATTTCCAGCATCTGCAGTCTCTTGTGTATCCTTTCTTGAGGATGATGTGTTTCCCACACCCACATTGATTCTCTCCAAATGGGCCTTGGACGAGTTTTCCATGTTTTCCGTTACAGGATCTGGGAATCACTGATAAACCAGCATTAATTGTCCATCCCAAATTTCCCTTAAACCAAGCAGCTGCCTAAGCCACTTTTCAGTTGTATTGGTAGGTCTGGAGTCACCTTTCGTCTCCTGAAAGGAATTAGTGAACCTGACAGGTTTTTAAAACATCCCAGAAGCTGTGTGTGTGCATCACTGCTAGGTTTTATTTCTTAGTTCCTGCTTATTAAGTGAATTTAAGTTCAACAGATACCAGGATGGGACTAGGGCTCTGGTCTGTTCGTTCAGGCCTCTGGATTCCTAGTCTGGGGAACTTACCACTGCACCATCACTGTAGGTTGGATTCTCAAAAGCAAGTGGGCAAACTCGCCAGTTTTGAGGGTTTCTGCTGGGCACAGTTAAGGATGTTGTGTTAAGTACTACCATCTGTTATAGAAGTCAAAAATTCCAGGAAGAATATGGGATCCAATTGGCCATTAACCCAACCGCATTTGCCGCTGACTCCAAGATGAATAGAGATGTGCCCCCTCCATTTCAGAAATAAAACATATTTATCTTCAGACTTTTATTGTACAGAACATGCAGACTTACGAAGAACAGACTGCCTTAACTGTCTGAACAAAAGGCGTCTTGAAAGGGGCCCATCTGATTATAATTGAAAAGTGGCGTCAGCGAGTTGAAGGAGTATTCAAAGAATGCATGTGGAAATGATTACCAGGGAACTTCCTTGTTATAAATGAAACTGAACTTACTAATGTAGTTATGTACAAGCCCATGCCTAATAACAGAGTACCAATGGAGTTCCTCTGAAGCCCCTTAGAATGCCTCATACTTCAGATCCTGTTGAGTGCAGGCAAAGCTTAGCCTGGGAGCTCCAACCCTTGTGGGACTATCAACTCAGAAACATGACCACCACACGAGATGGGAAAGGTTGCTTCTCATTTCTCTGTGTGGCTTGAGTTTTATTTTCCATCAACATATCCCCCCAAAAACGAAAATGGGATTGCTGATATATGACACTGGACAAGAGCAGAGCACTGTTCTCAAACTTAATCTCCCCATTTGGAGAGGGAGAGATGCACTTCTCAAATCTCTCTGCTGGCCCATCAGGATGTTCTAAGTCACTTCACGGCCATTAATGTACTTATTGAAGTGTGGTCACTGCTGTAAGGAAGAGAATCTTCGTAGGTAATCTTTGCACAGGAAGATCTCACAAACAGCAAGAGAAGGAGGAGGAGGGGAGACATGATAGAGGTGTACAAAATATTAAGAGGAATAGATAGAGTGGACAGCCAGCGCTTCTTTCCCAGGGCACCAATACTCAAAACAAGAGGGCACGGCTTTAAGGTAATGGGTGGGAAGTTCAGGGGAGATGTCAGAGGGAGGTTGTTCACCCACAGAGTGGTTGGGGCATGGAATGTGCTGCCTGGGGTGGTGGTGGAGGCTGATACACTGGTCAAGTTCAAGAGATTGTTGGATAGGCATATGGAGGAATTTAAGATAGAGGGATATGGGGGAGGAAGGGGTTAGATAGTGTGAGGTGTGGTTTGATGGGCGGCCCAACACGGTAGGCCGAAGGGCCTGTATTGTGCTGTATTGTTCTATGGTTGTAAGCACTCATGAAATTTCACAGGGATACACAAGAGTGTGAGAGGGGTTGACAGGGTAGATGGTGAAACAATGTCTCCCCTGGTTGCAGATCCTGCACTACAGGGGCACAGTCTCAGATCAAGGGAGATGTTGTGATAGCTTGTATCCCGCTGTTATAAAACTATTGAATGGTCCCCTTGTACCGTTGACAACATGGACTCCAGCTCACAGTCTACCTTGTCATGGCCCTTCCACCTTATTGTCTGCCTGCACTGCACTTTCTCTGTAAGTGTAACTCTTTATTCTGCATTCTGTTATTACTTTTCCCTTGTACTACCTCAATGCACTGATGTGGTGAAATGCTCTGTATGGATGGCATGCAAATCAAAGTTTTTCACTGTACCTCAGTACATGTGACAATTATAACCCCATTTAACATTTAAGTCAGATAGATGTCAGCCATATTCAACATAGAAAGAGGCTATTCTGCCCATTGAGTCTATACCAGCTCTCAGATCAATCCTACTTCCCCGTAACCTATTCTCTTTCACGTACCCATTAACTTTCACATGCACAGAGTTTCTCTTACCACCTCACTACACGAGGGGTGGTTTACAGTGGCCAACTAATCAATCATCTCATTACATTAGCACAGCCCATCTTGCTGGGCATGTCCCACAGCCCTGCTATTAGAATGTACCATAAGGACACATACACAAAAGACACAGACCCTAAAATAGGTAAAAAAACATCATCTGTGTCCAGGTGCCACATTACCATTTGGTCTCACCCTGTCAGAGATATTCCCTTCATTCTACCCATCCCTCCTCCACCTCCCAGTTTTGACAAAGGATCTTGGGGTTATACAGCAGGAAAACAGGCCCTTTGGCCCAATTCATCCATGTCAATAAGCTATCCCCATTGAGAGTAACAGAGCCTGAAATGATAACTGTTTGCCTCTCCACAGATGATGCCTGACCTGCTGAGTGTTTCCAGCATTTTCTGTTTTTATTTCAGATTTCCAGCAACTGTAGTTCTTTTGAACTTCAATTAAACTTTCAACCTGTAGGTCTTAGTGATGTGGCTGAAAACTGGGAGCTCCCGATCATGGGGAGAATGTGTAAACTCCACAGAGACAGTGCCCGAACTCAGGATTGAACATGGGTTACCGGAGCTGTGAGGTAACAGCTCTACCTACTGAACCCTCATCCCAGCGACTATACCCTGAGATGTGGAAAAATATCTTTCCATTGAGGATTGTAAATGGTTGGAAAACCTGATCTCAAAAAGCTGTGGTTGTTGAGTATGTTCAGTGTTGGACACCACAACCATTCCGTCATCTACCACAGGGATGTGTTCCCAGAAAAACAGGAAGTTTTGTAAATCAAAAAGACTCTGCAAAATGCACAATGGACATTGGGTACAATCTGCTCCTGCAGGTGAGAGCGGCTCATGAATGATAGGTTCCTAAAGACATGTACCCTAAAGGTGCGTACCTGAAAGAGTCAATGGGGTTACTGTGAAAATTCATCCATACAGTGTTTGTAAACCTGTAATCGGAGCATTTGGAAACTAACTGGGGAAAGTGGATGAGGCACAGGATTCACCCTGATTATCAGAGCAAGCTCGGGGAGATGTCCTGTTCTTGCATTAGACAATGCGTCTGCTGAAGTCCTGCAGTACTGAAGTTTTACAGCTAGATGTGAGCATTCTTAGTTAAAAAAATGGCCAGTTCTGTTGGCTACCTTATGAGTGAGAGAGTCAGAGATTCATACAGCAGGGAAACAGGCCCTTCGGCCCAACTGGTCCATGCCGACCAAGATGCCCCATCCGCCAGCATTTGGTTCATAACCTTCTAAACCTTTCCTATCTCTGTACCTGTCCAACCATCTTTCAAAAGTTGTTATTGTACCTGCCTCAACCACTTCCTCTGAAAGCTCATCCCACATACAAACCACCCTCTGTTTAAAAGAAAGTTGCCCCTCTGGTTCCCATTCAATCTTTCCCCTCTCACCTTAAACCCATGCCCTCTAGTTCTTGATTCCCCAACCCTGGGAAAAAGCCTGTGTGCATTCACCCCATTCAACATTATTGGTTATATGCAGCATGGTTGGTAGAACTCTTAGTTCTGAGGCAAAAGGTTTGTGGTTCAAATCCCACTCCAGAAGTTTAAGCACTGAAGTGTACATTGACAGCCGTGCAGTCCTGAGGGAGTGCTGCTCTGTTGAGGGTTCGGTCTTTCAGATGGGATGTTGAGCTCAGACCTTTTCTGCTCTCTTATAAAATACCATGGTGCATTTAGAAGAGAAAGAAGTTCTCCCTGGCACTCTGGACAGAGTTTATTCCACATCGCTAAGACAGACCACATTGACATCATCTGATTACATTTTGCGGCAGCTTGCTGTGCATTAACTGACTGATACATTTCGTCCATTATGGTAATGATTACGCGTCATTGTCTGTAAAGTAATGTGGGGCATTCTGAGACGTGTTACACAAATGCAAGCCTTGCCTTCTATAAAGCTGGAGGGAGCTTTGATTACAAATATGCTTTGTCCTGGTTTTAATAAAGACCTCACTGGCAGCTTTCGGGAAAAAAGCTTCTTGTTGCTAAATTTGTACCTTCATTGAAATAACAATAGAGTTCAAACATTCCTAGAGGTGAAAGCAAGCTGGCAAGGATGGGTTAGCACCAGCTGGTGCCGGTCAGAAACTGAATCACCGCACAAGTGAGTTAACTCAGCACTGTTGGAGATATGACCGGACTGGTTCAGTTACTCTCATCACTGAACATTTCTTTTCCACCCGGAGCCTGTGTAAAATGCCCCGTGCAAGAAAAGTCCACACAGATACAATGCTCCCGGGGGGAAGCAATGAGTGGGTGAATTATTCAATGCCCACTGGTTTGCACTTTCAAAGACAATGAATGTATCCACCCCTCCTGGTGCAGATGGAAAGACCCCGCCCCACATCCCCCCCCACACACACACATACACGGATTCAACACAGATAGACACACGCACAAACCCTCAGACACACAGAGATGTGCACGCACGCACACACATACACAAACCCTCACACATACACAGATGTACACACACACACACACACAGGCACACACACGGGTACACACACACCCTCTCGCACACACACACACTGCACTGTTATATGTAGAGAATGCAAACAAACCTCCCAGGATGCAGTTCCAGAGGGAGGTCCAATAGTTCCACCTTGTGCTGCCAGCCCCCCTGACTTTGGATGTGACAGTGGGGGGGGGAGTCTGTCAGTGGCCTGATACAGAATGTTGCGGGTTCAAATCCCACTTCAGATGACTTGAGCTCAAAGTTCGGCTGACTAGCGCCATGCTGTTCCAGGAGATACCAACGCCCTGCCTGTCCTCAGCAGGAGTGTAAAAGATTTCACAGGTTGTAAATGAGGGAAGTTCTCCCAGTGTTCTGTCCAGTGTTTACCCGTTAAGCAGTATTTAACAGGTGACCTGATCATTGCCTGTGGGCCCTTTTGGCCGACACATTGTCTCAGGACTCGTTCCTGAGGTACATCCCCTTCAACTTACTTATTACAGCACAGTAGGAGGCCATTAAATCCGTCAGGCCCACTCCTGCTCCCAGCAGAATAATCCCATCAGAACCATTCCCCTCTCCTTATTACCCTGTAGCCCTGCAGTTTATTTCCCCTCAAATGCTGTCAGCTCCCTGTCGATTCTTTTGCAATTCACCCACACTGAGGGATAATTTCCAATAGCCAATTGACCCACCAGCACAATAGTAATGTTTAAGAGGCATTTAGACAGGTCCATGCATATGCAGGGAATGGAGGGATATAGACCACGTGTGGGCAGTTTAAATTGGCATTGTGGTTGGCACAGACTTCGTGGGCTGAAGGGCCTGTTCTTGTGGTGTTACTGTTCTGTGTTCTGGTGCACTATAGGGAACCAGGAGGAAACTGGGGCACCCAGAGGAAAGCCACGTGGTCACAGAAGGAACTTCACACGGACAGCATGGGAGATCAGGATCGAAGCCAGGTCGCTGGAGCTGCGAGGCAGCAGCCCTGCCCACTGTGTGATGTGTCAACCGCAAGCAGCTCTCTCCCCTGCTGGAAGCCAATGCAAGTGCCGGATATTTCATCCACACCTCTCACACACAAGTGTTGTCCTGTAAACACCCTCTGCAGGCACCACAGGAAGGTTCACTGCGAGCTCCACGGGTTACACCGAAGGCACAAAGTAACTCAGCACACACTTCCATCGTACTGGTCCCATCATCAGTCTGTAGGTGCTTGCCAGGGAAACTCACAGCAAGACACAGCTTGAACTGTGATACTGATAGATTTTTGCAATATTTTGAACAATTCAGAAATTCAAAGTTATGGATTATAATGCTTAGTTTTCAAGCACAAATATCAAAATATTCTGCAATCAGAGAGGGTGTCACAACTTTTTCCCATGTTGGAAACATTTACAAAGTGAAATGCAGGTTATTATTACAGTGAGATCAGTGAGGGGTACTGTATGTTAATAATCTAGTGCATGTTGAGCTCAAGAAGGAGGTGTTGGGTCTATTGAAGAACATTAAGGCGGATGTCCTCAGGCCCTGATGGAGATCTATCCCTGGTTATCAAGGGAGGCAAGAAATGAGATTGCTGGCGGCCTTGACAAAGATCTTTGTGCTTTCTCTGGCCCCAGAGGACCGGAGAGCAGTCAATGTTGTTCCTTTGTTTAAGAAGGGCAACAGGGATGATCCGGGAAACCAGACTGGTGAGCCACACATCAGTGGTAGAGAAGCTAAAGGGATAAGATTGCCTCACATCTGGAAAAGCATAAGCATATTAGGGATAGTCAGCATGACTTTGTGCAGGGCAGATGAGGATAAGTATTGGAATTGTTTTTTTTATTGTCACTTGTACCGAGGTACAGTGATAAGCTTGGCTTGCATACCAATTGTACAGATCAATTCATTACACAGTGCAGTGAAGTAGTACAAGGTAAAAACAATAACAGTATACAGAGTTCAGTGTCACAGCTACAAAGGAAGTGCAGTGCAGGTAGACAATAAGAGACAAGGTCATAAGAAGGTAGATTGTGAGGTCAGAGTCCATCTCATCGTATAAGGGAACCGTTCAATAGCCTTATCACAGTGTCCTTGAGCCTGGTGGTAGGTGCCCTCAGGCTCCTGTATCCTCTGCCTGATGGGAGAGGGCAGAAGAGAGAATGTCCCGGGTGGGTGGTGTCTTTGATTATGCTGGCTGCTTCACCAAGACAGCGAGAGGTTTAGACAGAGTCCATGGAGGGGAGGCTGGTTTCCGTGATGTGCTGGGCTGTATCCTCAACTCTCTGCAGTTTCTTGCGGTCCTAGGCAGAGCAGTTGCCGTACCAAGCCGTGATGCATCCAGATAGGATAAAAGTTGGTGAGTGTCAAAGGAGACATGCCAAATTTTTTTTAGCCTCCTGAGGAAGAAGAGGCACTGGTGAACTTTCTTCATGGTGGCATCTACGTGGTTGGACCAGGACAGGCTATTGGTGATGTTCACTTCTAGGAACTTGAAGCTCTCAACTCTCTTGACCTCAGCACCGTTGATGTAGACAGGTGCATGTACACCACCTCCCTTTCCTGAAGTCAATGACCAGCTCTTTTGCTTTGCTGACATTGAGGGAAAGGTTGTTAGCATGACACCGTGTCACTAAGTTCTCTATCTCCTTCCTGTACTCCGACTCATCAACATTTGAGATACAGCCTACTACGGTGGTATCATCTGCAAACTTGCAGATGGAGTAATGTTGTCTACGTGGACGTAAGGCAGTTGACAGGGTCCCTTATGGTAGGCTGGTCCAGAAGATTAAGATGCATGGTATCCATGGTGACTTGGTAGGTTGGATTCAGAACCGGTTTGATCAATGAAGAAGGTAGTGTGGAGGGGTGTAATTCTGACTGGAGGATTGTGACCAGTGGTGTTCTGCAGGGACCAGTGCTGGGACCTCTGTTGTTTGTGATCTATACAAATGATCTGGATGAAAATGTATTTGGGCTGATTAGAAAGTTTGCAGATGACACAAAAATTATTGGAGTTGTGAATAGTGAGGAAGTTGCCAAATGATTCAGCAGAATATAGATCGGCTGGAGATATGGGCGGAGAAATGGCAGATGGAGTTTAAATTGTGCAAGTGTGAGATGTTGCACTTTGGGATGTCAAATGTAAGGGGAAAATATACAGTAAATGGCAGGACTCTTAGGAGCATTGGTACGTATACAGGGGGATCTTGGGGTCCAAGTCCATAGCTCCCTAAAAGTAGCAACACAAGTAGTTGGGTGGTAAAGAAGGCATACAGCATGCTTGGCTTCATCGTCTGGGCATTGAGTACAAGAGTCAGGAAGTCATGTTGCAGCTGTATAAAACTTTGGTTAGGCCACACTTGGAGTATTGTGCGCAGTTCTGGTCACCCCATTACAGGAAGGATGTGGAGGTTCCAGAGAGGGTGCAGAAGAGATTCACCAGGATGCTGCCTGGATTAAAGAGTACTAGCTATAAGGAGAGGTTGGACAGACTTACACTGCTTTGTCTGGAGTGTCAGAGGCTGAGGGGAGACCTCAGAGAAGTTTATAAAATTATGAGAGGCACAGATCGAGTAGATGGTCAGAGTCAGAGGGTTGAAATGTCAAAAACTAGAAGACATAGCTTTAAGATGAGAAGGGAAAGTTTAAAGGAGATATACGGGGTAATTTTTTACACAGAGAGTGTTAGGTGCCTGGAACACACTGCCAATGGTGGTGGTGAAGGCAGACACAATAGTGGTATTTAAGAGGAATTTAAACAGACATGTGAACATGCAAGGAATTGACAGAAATAGATCACGTGCAGGCAGGTGGGGTTAATTTAATTTGGTATCATGGTCGGCACAGATGTTGTGGGCCGAAGGGCCTGTTCCTGAGCTGTACTGTTCTATGTTCTATGTTCTTAGGTTAAAGTTACTTCGAACAAAGAATTAAGTCCTCACTGAATTAGGATTTAAGCCCCCAGAAGTGAACTGAGATACCAAACAAATAAAGCTAGCTACACACACGAAGAGTGCTGGAGGAACTCAGCAGGTCAGTGCTGATGAAGGGTTTCGACCCGAAACGTTGACTGTTGATTTCCCTCCATGGATGCTGCCTGACCCACTGAGTTCCTCCAGCACTTTTAGTGTACTGCTCCATATACATCCAGCATCTGCAGAATCTCTT
>JAUZTB010000075.1:17615154-17626797 GCA_034780895.1 Rhynchobatus australiae
TCTGATATTCTGTGTGGGGTTTCCACAGACCTCTGGGCTCAGAACTGCGATAGTCAGTAGTCAAGTCAAGTTTATTGCCATGTGCACAAGTACAGTGAGGGACCAGTACAACAAGAAACGTGTAGCAGCATCACAGGCATGTAGGTAGTGACAACACACGGAACATAAATTAGACATAAATTATACCAGACACTGTGTGCAAAACAAGACATTAGTGCAAAAAAAAACCACAATCAGAGACAAGTCCACGGTGGTGCGAGAGGTGGTCCATAGTGTTCCGCTGCTGAGGTAGGGTTAGAGTTGTGCAGGTTGGTTTGAGATCCTGGTGGTTGCAGGAAAGTTGCTGTTCCTGAAGCTGGTGGTGTGGGTAGTCGGTAATAGTCAGTAATAAATGTAAGGGGAAATTTATCCACAGAATGGCGAGGATCAGGGATTCTCCAACAGTGGCAGATGCAAAGATATCTTAATGACAGCAGGATAAGTGGCGCAGTTAGTAGAGCAGCTGCCTCACTGCACCACAGACCCGAGTTCAATTCAATCGGGTGCTGCCTGTGTGGAGTTTGCACGTTCTCCCTGTGACCGCGTGGGTTTCCCCCGGGTGCTCCGGTTTCCCACGTCCCAAAGACGTGCAGGTCGGTAGGTTAATTGGCCCATGTTAAGTGGCCAGAGGTGTGGAGGTGAGTGAGGGGTAGAATCGGGTGGGAGTTGATGAGAATGTGGGGAGAATAAAATAATGGGATTAATGTAAGATTAGTGTAAAAGGAGGGTTGGTGGTCAGCACAGACTAGGTGGGCTGAAGGGCCTGTTTCTGTGCTGTAACTGCGGAGAGCAGGTATAGGAGGACACTTCAGTGGTATGGGTTGAAGAGGGGTGATGGGAATAATGGGATCCAGCAGCCCGCCTCTGTGTCATAGAACAGACCGACAGTATGTTAACCCGCCTTTCTTTTCTCCCAGACCCCTGGATCTGGTCACGGTTCCACTTACTCCCCGGTTTGAAATATAAAAACAATCTGCAATGTCTTTCCGTCGAAAAGCCCAGCCTCCAGCTGTTTAGTGTAGCGGAGAGGGATGGGGTGTAATACAGATCAAGCACACTCAACATTACAAGATAGAATACCAAGATTAGCTCGATTGTTATTTAATTGCTTCCTCCAACAAAAAAAAAGACAATCACCAGCACACAATGAGCTCCAATTTACAAAGTCCAGGAAAAGTTCTTGTCTTCCTCTATTGACGGAACAGACTGTTTTGCTTCTCTGGATTGCTTTGCTCAGTTCCTTCCCTTGACCCAGTGTGTTGCTAGCAAGGGAACTGCAAAGATCTTATCTGCTGCTGCCTCTCCAACTTTGTCTGGTTCAACAGGTCTCCCTTCAGCCAAGGGCTGGTTTCTGCAATGAGGCTATTTCAAGCCTGCCCCGCAGAGCACCAGCCCCTCCCACCTCTGTCCAGGACTCTCAAGCTACATCCTCTCAGGCTGTTGTTTAGGTTCGACCAGAGGACTGGAATTTAAGAAGATGAGATGGATGAGATTATCAAACCTCAGCAAACACGAGGATTCGTTCTCTCCCCGCAACTAATGAGATGTAGAATAGCTAGCCAACTAAGGCAGCCAAAATGTGTTGATGGAGATCTTTCTGAAGGGTTAGCTCTGAGGTCACTTTAGGAATGAGATTGTGTGCGGTGAGGAATAAGAACAGAGAATGATCCTCAAATGCCGTGTGAATTCTGAAGCTAGGTATACTCCTTGGAGCACGGGTATGTCACAGCACACCCTGCGCATGGTAGGAATGGCTGGCCTCACTGAACTCGGAGTCTGGAGACTTGAACTCTAAGGCAGACTTGAACCAAAAACAAGCTGACATGTCACTGAGGGAGGTGGGGGGAGAACCTGGCACAGAAAATGTTAAACTGAGGCCTTGTCCCCGTGCCCAATGACATCACGGCCTGCCCTGGAGGGTAGGGAGCCTGCTTAGTATGTTGCCAAAAGATGATCTTCCATTCATTGACTGATGTGGGATCTTGCTGTGCACCAATGTTGTCCATCCACCTAGAGCGACTGGTCATTGTTTGGCTGGGAAGTGTCCAGAGGTGGTGATGTGGTGCTCTCTTGCCATGGAAGTTTCAGGAAAATTTTAAAAATGCTCCATAGGGAATTAACTGGACATTAAAGTGGATACTCCAAAGAAATGAATTTTGAAATGAAGAGCAGTGACTGGGTCAGTGCCCTTTGTTCAATCCATGCAACCCGACGTTCTGAACTGTTTCACGTCCCCCACACAACGACCTGTTTTGACAGAAACATCTAACCTTGGTAGACCATCAGCAGTCAGCAGCCAGGGTCCTCCACAGCTTTCATCTCCCAGCTATAGGTCCAAGTTTCCCTTTCTGCTCTCGAGATGCAGGGATTGCAGAAAGAATACATTTCTAAAGGAATGGCCAATCTCTCTGGCTTTTTTGCGGGTCTTCATCATACTGACGTTGACCACCCTGAACAAGCAGGAGACCAGGAGGGATCTCCACCTCTAAGTCAGACCCAAGAAGCCAAATTGGGATGGCGCAAATGGCGCAGGGGCACTAGGAGGTGAACACAATGACACCTCCCAGCTATTTAACAAACCAAGGCGTTCTGTAGAAATGTAGAAGAGATTACCAGAAGGGTAGAGGAAAATATTCAAGAATGTGTTTAAAGAAGTACAAGACCCCACTGAGTCCTGGGAATCTCTGGCCCATGACCAATCGTAGTAGAGGAGCATTCGGGATGGAATGGATGATCTTGATCCATGCATCCGGCGCACACCGAAGCCCAACACACTGCAGAAAGAGTGCACCACCTCACAAACTGCCGACCCACCCACCTCATCATCACCTCCTGCCCCATCTGTGGGAGACACAGCAGTCCCCACATCAGCCCCCACGCAACCAGAGGGGAAGCAAGCCTTCCTTGGCCCCGAGGGATTGAATAAAAAGAATGTCAAACAAAAACTAATGGCGAGTCGCATCAGAAAATATTTGAGCAGATAACCAAAAGCTTGCAAAGAGATAAGTTGTCCGTAGTATCTTCAAGGAGGAAAGCAGCATTGAGGTTTTGGGAGAGAATTTCAGATATAACACAAGCCAATTACTTGGATAAATATTATTGTGGATTTAAACAAAGACCATTGTGTCGTCCTGCACTGAATGCCAGCTTTCTAACCTTGAGACAGCCTATAAGAAGCTCCCTGGGAAGAGGAGCCCAACGACTGTTGTGGAGTTTGAACCAGTCTTCAGTGTTGCGGCTTTAGTTACTAAACGCTGCTGCCGTTTTTAAGGGAAGTTTATTTTTCTGTGGGTAGCTTCATGACTTGTTTTGTTGATTTAATATTGAATTCGAATATTTATACACAAATGGAATATTTCCAAAACTTCAGCAGAATGGGAAGGATAAAATTCAATGCTGTGAGCTATCACTGGAGTCGAGCGAGCAAGGGCTGTTCTAAATGAAGCAACAAGCTAATCTGGAGGAACTCAGCGGGTCGAGCAGCATCTGATTGGTCCTGATGCAGGGCCTCAACCCAAAACGTCGACAATCCCTTTTCGCCCACAGATGCTGCTCGACCCGCTGAGCTCCCCCAGCAGATTGTTTGTTGCTCCAGATTCCAGTATCTGCAGTCTCTTGTGTCTCTGTTCTAAGTGAAGACCATTGTGGCAAGGGACCCCGTGCAGTGCTGTAGCAGTTGTTGCAGGAACCGTCTGCAGATCAAGGCCTTCGACCACTGCTGTCAGAGGCAGGGATCGCTTCAGCGGACTTCAGTCGAAGCACAGCACCGCCAGTGAACAGTCAGGATAACCTCCTCCCTCAACACCTCCAACTCCACCTCCTCCCAGAGTGACTGAAGGCGATGGGTTGTGTGTGCCCCCTCATGAACGTGCATGTTACTGGCAAAGCTGGCACTTCTAAGGGAAGATGAGCTGGCCCTGGAGGGGATCCAGAGGAGGTTCACAAGAACGATCCCAGGAATGAAAGAACGTATGAGGAGCCTTTGACTTCTCTGGGATGGAGTTCAGAAGGATGAGGGGGGATCCCATCGAAATCTGCCAGATACTGAAAGGCCTGGATAGAGTGGACGTGGAGAGGATCCGAGGGCGCAGCCTCAGAATAAAGGGACGTCCCTTTAGAACTGAGATGAAGAGGAATTTCTTCAGCCAGACAGTGATGAATCTATGGAATTCGTTGCCACAGAGGGCTGTGGAGGCCAAGTCACTGGGTGTATTTAAGGTAGAGATCGGTAAGGGGGTTAAGGGTTACGGGGAGAAGGCAAGAGAATGGGATTGAGAAGAAAAAAATCAGCCATGTTTGAATGGCAGAGCAGACTCAATGGGCTGAATGGCCTAATTCTGCTCCTTTTTTCTTATGGTCTTATTGGCCACGCTGTATTGCCCCTTGAGAAGGTGGTGGTGAGTCACCATCTCGAAACACTGCAGTCCCTGTGGTGAAGGTGCTCCCACTGTGCTGTTGGGGAGGGAGTTCCAGGATTTCGACCCCAGTGATGACGGAGGAACAACAATAGACTTCTAAGTCAGGGTGACATGCAGTGGAGGGGAACCCACAGGTGGAACTTTGTGCCCACTACTTCTGTCTGCCTTGGTGGTAGAGGTCACAGGTTTTTGAGGTGCCATCAAGAAACCTTGGAGAATTGCTTGGGTGTAGACGGCACACACCACAGCCACGATGTGCCACCGGTGGCGGGGTGAATCTTTAGCGTGGTGGAGGACATGCCCGTCAGTTTGACTGCTTCGTCTCGGACGATGGCCACTGTTGTTGGGGCTGTGCTCACTCAGGCAAGGGGACAGAGTATTCCATCACACTCCTGACTTGCAGATGGTGTTGAGGCTCTGGGAGCCAGGAGCTGAAGCACCCTCCACAGGAGACCCAGCCACTGACCTGTTCTTGCACCTGCTCCCACTGAGAATCCTTTTAACAAGTGACCACCAAGACATGGATGGTGTGGAATTTGACAAGGGTAATGCTCCAAACGTCAAGGGTCAGAGGTTCAACTCTCCCTTTCTGGAGATGGTGATTGGCTGGTGCTAATTCTACCTTCTGGTGTACGTGTTGCTTAATCTCTTCCCACTAAATAATCCAGGACCAAAGAGAAGGAGCAGAGACTAACTGGGAAGCTCTCCCAAAGCACCGACACAGATATGATGGGCCAAATGGCCTCCTTCTTTGCTTCAGATCCTACCATCTCATGGTTCCCCTGCATTACTGTGGCTGCAGCTGGTGTAAAAATTGGGAACCATCCAAGCAATTAAAAAAAAAGAAATGGACAGGGGAATTAGTCAGATGGATTATGAGGAAAGAGTGAGAGAATGGGACAGGGGAGATTGCTCTACTAGACTCAATGGGCTGAACGGCCTCCTCCCGTGCCATAAACATTCTCTGAAAAGCTACAAGCACCGATTAAGGTCAGCCTCCCTTCTCACAGCACCAACACACTGAAGATCCTGAGGTTGGGTGTGGGGTGGGTGCTTTCTCTTGTGGGGTAAATCTAGAGCCAGGGGTCACTGTTTAAAAATGAAAGGATCGTCCATTTCAGACAGAAGTGAGGTGAAATTCTTTCTCTGAGGGTTCTGAATCTTGAGAACTCTCTTCCTAAAAGGACAGTCTTTGAATATTTTGAAGGCAGAAGTGGATAGATTCTTGATAAGCAATTGGGTGAAAGGTGATGGTGCAAGTTTGACAGGAACGCACAATTAACATTACAATCAGATCAGCCTTGATCTTATTGAATGGCGTGGAACTCAAGGGGGTGAGGTCCTCCATCTGCTCCTGGTTGTATGCACATGTTGAACCAAAGCGTAAATACTCCAGAGTGTGGACCAAGAACATATGAAGGAGGAGCAGGAGAACATCACTCAACCCCTTCACTACCAGAGGGTTGACACCCTCTTTGACTCATCTTCACCTTTCTGCCTGTTCTCCACCAACCTTGACTCACCAGAGACATCCTCCTCACCACACTCTCCCTTATAAGGCAGGTTAAGGATACCATGCATATTTCTATTTTAACCACAGGGAGACTGAAATTCTGCCGTGGATTGCTCTTTACAAACCCATTAACAAATCTGGAGCAAAGAAAAATCAGTTGGAGCTGCTAAAGCCACTGAGTTCCTCCAGCAGATTGTTTGTTGCTCCAGATACCGGCGTCTGCAGTCTCTCTTGTCTCCATGTTAGCAGGTCTGTTTGAGATTCTACTGCCCACTGTCTAACTGTGGCAATAAACCATGACAAGCAAGAAGGTGCGCTAATGGACAACCATCTACAGAAATGACAGCCCTAAAACTGTACAGTGCTTTCATCTCAGAATTGTTCCACCTGCTCTATAGACAATGAAGATATTTGGAAGTTGCAATACAGGGAGAATGACAGACAATTTGACTACGCAGCAAAGGGGTTAGGATCATCTGCTTTAGGTAAGGTTGATCGACAGATAAATGTTGGCCAGGACACTGGGGGGACTCCCAAGGCAATGCCAAAGGATCTTTTACATCCAACTGAGAGAGATGCTGGCTTGTCTGCAGGACGGTGCCTCAGATAAGGCAGAAGGTCAGCCTAGAACTTCCTGTTCTGCTGTGGGATCTGAACCCAGAACCTTCAGCCACAGAGATAAGGCTGCCACCTACTGATGACACCCAGTCGAGCCACCAAAAATCAAGTGGGCTCACCCCTTTGATTAATTATTGCACAGCTGCATGATTTTAGCCAACAGTCCTTGTTTGTTCAAAATACTTTCAAGGGGAACATGCAAATGGATTCATAAGGAGACAGGTAAACTTGTTTATCCAATCCCTTCTTTTCCCGATCTCAGGAGGTCCAGGGCTCCTTGCCTTCTCCAGGTTCCCCCTTCTATCCACAAGCTCCAGGTTCTCGAAGCCTGAATGTAGATCAGTCGCTGACACCTTGTCTGCTTTCTCAAGAGTTCACTGGAGCAGTTGCTTTGTGACCTTGATCTTCCTCCTGCTCCTCCTCCTCCTCCTCCTTCTTCATCAATCCGTCAGGCTCAAGGATGACTTGCTTCCACTCTGCTTCAGTGGGTTGTGGACTAGGGGATCCACAGACTCTGGCATAGGCAGGACAGGAGGTGTTTGACAGGGAGGGCAGTGGGGATGGCAGTAAGGTGGAGATCTCCATCTGCCATTTACTGCAGTTTGAGTGCCCTTGGTTTCCTCCGGGTGCTCCGGTTTCCTCCCACATTCCAAAGACATATGGGTTAGGAAGTTGTGGGCGTGCTGTGTTGGCACCAGAAGTCTGGCGACACTTGCGGGCTGCCCCCAGAACACTCTATGAAAAAGATGCATTTCACTGTGTGTTTTGATGTACATGTGACTAATAAAGATATCTTATCTTACCTTATCTTATGGGCCAGGGATTGCCAAGAATCAGTGAACCTGCTACATTTTCCTTGGTTTCAAGAATGTTCCTGAAGCGTTTGCTCTGTCCTCTTGGCCTGACAGAGCTCAGAGGAGAGTGCTTGTTTCAGGAGTCTGGTATTATGTGGACAGAACTGTTGAGAGGGAACAGAGCCTCGATCTGAGGATGTTGATCTGGAAGATGACACTGACCTTGGTTCACCCACCCTGTCAGTGAACCTGGGCATTTTGCAGAGGCAGTGTCAGTGGTATTTCTCCAGTGTCTTGGGATGGTTACTGTGGGCTATCCATGTCTCCTATGCATACACAGGATGGCTTTTCAGATCAGGGGTTTAGTGCTGGGATTGAGGTCCTGATCTTTGAATGATCTGTTCCTTAGATGACACATGAGCAATGGTGGAATGGTTGCCTTTGCTGTGAGACAGTCCCTGCATGTGAACAGTGATCCATGTATTCCAGGGTCTCGTCCTTGATTATCAAGGATTGGTGTTGTGTGGTGGGACGGGTTGGTAGACATCCTTCGCCTTTCATATATTTAACGTGCGACCCTTCCTCTAGAACCCTTCAGTGAAGAAGTCAATAAGGAGTTGGGACACACCCTCCAGATGTGTGGAAATGGAAACATCTGTGTTGATCACTGACATTGATTCTCATATTTCCTTGCGACACAGTAGGAAGCCATTTGCCCCTTGAGTCTACACACACTCTCAAAGCAATCCCATTGGTCTCATTCCCTTATTTCCTTCCTTGCACCCAATTGTCTCTCACATGCCCATCAACTTCCCCAGTTCCCCTATCACCCACCACAGCCAGGAGCAACTTACAGTGGCCAATTAGCCAACCAGAACATCTTTGGGAAGAAAGCAGAGCACCCAAGGGAAACCTATGGAGAACATACAACCTCCACGCAAATAGTACTAGAGCTCAGGACCAAACCCAGGTCCCTGGAGATGTTTGGTGCCATTGCTAACTGCAACGCCACTGCTCCACCTTAGGGTGTAGTCAACGTAGGTGAAATAGCTTCCTTCTTGTCCAGTGGATTAACTCCAGGCCAGCAGGGAGGTGATTTGCGGCACTGTGGGGGGGGGGGGGGAATACTGAGGAAAGGTCTGGTGCAGTGACACAGCCTTGCCTGACCCCTGTCAGCATTGGGATTGAGTCTGTGGGAGACCTATATATTCAGATCCCACAGGCTCAGGACCTTTGAAGCTGAATGAAGATGGGTCATGCCTTACCAGTTACCAAAGGTCCTGGGAGTCTGGGGACTTCACCAGAAGAACTGCAGTGGTTTAAGAAGAGGGGTCATCTCCACCTTCTCATAGGTATTTGGGGATGGGCATCCTGTGAATGAATAAGGCAACATTCTAAGAATAATTCTTGGTGTCTCAATGAGTGAGAAAAGCAACTTCAACTCTTTCCCACAGCCGATCCTGATTCCAACGGTGGGCTGAGTCACAGTGCGGTCCTTGATGGGTGAGGGGGCACCCTGCCTCACCCAAATCTTGGTGGGGAGTTAGAGCCCAGTCACCGGGTTGGCAGCTTGCCATCTTGACGGGGAGGCTGACGTTGACACAGGGAGTCTCCAGAGGAGATGAAGGAAGGAAGAGGGAGGAAGTGGCCCCATCCAGCTGCAAGCCGCTAATTTAGCAATGCAAATACCGCAGCTTCAGGTTGGTGGCAGATGTTCCCACCGGATGTGGGTTGAGGCAGCCTATCCCACAATGACACTGCAGTCAATGAGAGAAAGATGTCACGGTACCTCTATATTTAGTCCGGCGCCGCTCCCTATCGGATCTGCAAGACGCTCGTCTCCTAACGAAGGGAGAAGAAGGCATAGATTTTATTGCAATATTTTCATACAAAATCCACCCAGTGATTCACAACTCTGCTCCACAGCTGAATACCATGGTGCTGTATACACTTAGCACCTTGTCAGACTCCCATGTTGTCACAGGTTACTTCACCTGCAATGAATTCCTCCTAGAAATAGAGCTTACCTCAGGTATATAGATCGGCGGAAGGTCCCACAACCAGCAAATGAGATCAACGTTGACTTAATCTGTTTTAGTGGGGTTGTTTCTCGAAGGACAAACGTTGCCCAGGATCCAAAGATCCACATTGCTCTTTCAGAATGTGTCAAGTGGTCTTTAACATTAAACCCAAGCTGCCTAATAAGATTCATTTTACGTTGCATCTGAAAGATTCCAACTCCACCCATACACTACTCCCTCCAAGGTGACTGCCTAGACAGGGGTTGTCCTAGACTATGTGAGATAACCTGGAGTGGGACTCTTAACTGAGGTGAGCAAGTGAGCAAAGGAAGTTGGAAGGAAAATGGTGCCTCCCTTACAAATTAAACCGTGACAGGAGGCTCAGGCACAGTCTGGGAGAAGTTTGTTGAAGCTTCTTGATCTGAGGGCAGGTGGGCAGGCGAGGAAGTGCTGATGAATCTTGGCATCCATTCAAGAACAGTTGCAGGAATACAATTGACATTGTCCGAGTGGAGAAGATGAGATGGTCCTGATGAACAAATACCCCACTTGATTTGATTTGATATCGTTATTAGTCACAAGCACATCAAAACACACAGTGGAATGCACCTTTTGCGTAGAGTGTTCTGACAGCAGCCCGCAGGTGTCGCCACGCTTCTGGCGCCAACATAACATACCCACAACTTCCTAACCCGTACGTCTTCGGAATGTGGGAGGAAACTGGAGCACCCGGAGGAAACCCACGCAGACACGGGGAGAAGGTATAAACTCCTTACAGACAGCGGCTGGAATTGAACCCGGGTCACTGGCACTGTAATAGCATTACGCTAACTGCTACACTACTGTGCCTGTTGGGCTAAAGGACCCAATTAATTGGGTCACCCAAAACTCAGCTGCCTCTACCCTAACTCACACCAAACCTCATTCACTCCTCTTCCCTGTGCTAACTGATCTTTACTGGACCCTTCCCTAAATAGCCTTACTTCAGAGTTCTCATCCTTGTTTCCAAGTATCTCAATGGTCCTTCCCTCTCTCAGTAAACTCCTCCCTCCAGCCAAGGGAGATGGACGAGTTCCTCCAATCGTGGCCACATGAATCCCCCACTTCTGTTGCTGCATCACTGGTGGTCGTGCTTAGCTGCTGAGTTCTGCAATCCCTCCCCCTCAGACCCTCCACACCTCTCTACGATCTGCCTTAAAACCTGCCTCGTGCACCAAACCTCTGGATGCCTGTTTCCATCCTTAGCTTGCTTCAGTTTGATTCAGGGTTTCAACCCAAAATGTCGACAATTCCTTCCCTCGCCCCCACCAACCCCCAGCGCGGATGCTGCTCGACCCGCTGAGTTCCTCCAACAGATTGTTTGTGACTCCAGATTCCAGCATCTGCCGTCTCTGGTGTTTCCATTGCTTATGTTTCTGACTGTTAGTTCCCATTTCACAGCAGTGGGTACAACTGTGTCGGCTCCATTTATCCAAGGGAATCTTAGGCACCAATACTACTGTGGGGTGGCAGACTTGCTTCTCGTGTTTGAAATCTATGTTGGGACTTGAACCAATATTCTGCTGACTCTGCCATCTGGCCAAGTGCCATCATCAAACCTCTTAAAAAAAGAATGTTTTCATTCTTCCCGTAACTACATGGGATGTTTGTTACTGCAAGCACTGAGTGTGAATGCCTTTAATTCTTCAATCTGGAACCCAGCAACAGGGACAAACACAGAGAAACAGCACCTACAGATGAAGGCAGTACCCATGCAGAGCAATGAGCTGGATTTGCAGGACTGTCTCCAGAGCGTGACTTGTGTGGCCCCTCTGCAAACAACTGGGAAAGTCTCGTGGTTCACAGCATGTTTCAGAGCCCAACAGAATGAAGAGGTTCTCGGCACAATTGGAGGGCCACTTACCAACCACTCCACTCTGTTGCATTCGGGACTTCGAAGAGCTTTGCCAAGGTGCCAACATGTCGTGCTAGAACTGCTGACTTCACTGGGCAACGGTAGTGTGGCGGTTGGTGTAACGCTTTACAGCGCCAGTGACCTGGGTTCAATTCCGGACACTGTCTGTAAGGAGTTTGTACGTTCTCCCTGTGTCTGCGCGGGTTTCCTCCGGGTGCTCCGGTTTCCTCCCACATTTCAAAGACGTACGGGTCAGGAAGTTGTGGGCGTGCTATGTTGGCGCCGGAAGCGTGGCGACACTTGCGGGCTGCCCTCAGAACACTCTATGCAAAAGATGCATTTCACT
>JAUZTB010000075.1:17725629-17740781 GCA_034780895.1 Rhynchobatus australiae
CGCCGCGACCCGCAGAGAGCGGGAGCTCGGCGCCTCCCCAGCCCCGAGGAAGGAGGGCAGGGGGTCGCCCGGGACACGGGGCGGAGGGAGAGAGTCCGCCCCCTTCCCTCGCAGGCTCTGGGCTCCACGAGGTGCGCGGGAGAAGAGCTCTCCGCCCGCAGGTAAACACCACGCCGCCGGCTCAGGGAAAGCGCTTCGCCCCCTCCCCCCCCCCCCCCTCCCCCCCGCCCCCCGGGGAGGGGGCAACTCCCTCCCTCCCCCCCAACGTTCCGCCTCCCGCTTTGAACAAGGTTTGCTGGTGGGTTCTGTTTCTGCTTTTAATTTAAACTCTCCGACTCGCTCGGATCAGCCGCTGCCGACACAGAGGGCGGAGAGTTGCCTCCCCCTCCCCGGGTTTGCTGTTACCCCGCCGGGCTCATACATCCCGGGTGCCCAGAGTGACAGCTGTCCGGCCGGTGGGGCCCACCGCAGGTGACTTTAAAGCGGCGATGTTTTCCTCTGGGATGTCGGTCGTGCTGATATTGGTTCATTATGTGTGTGATGTGTAATGCCGCTTGTGTGTGGAAGGGTTTTGCATTTAGTAGCTTTGCTCGTTGTTTGGAAGGATCCGTTGTGTATTCTTCACCATGGAGACAGTCTCACGTACATACTGATAAACACTTGTGCACTGTCACCTATATGCACTTATACAAGCATGCTTGTTCACTTTCTCTCTCTCTCTCTCTCACACACACACACACTTGTAGTCTCTCACATGAGCTCCCTTACACACATCCACCCACACAGTCTTTCATACCCAGGCTCACATCAGCACACTTGTTTTTTCACGTATTTGAATGTTGGTGGAAGGCACTGACGATTGTGGTACACTGGGAGTGTTCCCTTGTCTGTGGGGGTTTTGAAAGCCAAGCATTTTGAATCTAAATCCTTGTTCAGTGTGTCAGTGAGTGGAGTGCAGCTGGGGTTTGTCACTGGAATAGCAGCCTGCATCTTCAGTTGTGTGTGTGTCACTGGATGAGCATAGAGGTGTTGCTGCACTGACCCCACTCTCAGCCCAGACTCTCCGTGTGGGACCCCGACCTTTAGTCCATGACGTGGAACAGCCAGTTCAGACTCTCTCTCAGTCCCAGGATCACAGAATGGTTGCAGTATGGAAGGAGGCCATTCGGCCCAGGGAGTCATGACTGGGTCTATGCGAGATCAATCCAGCTAACCCCTCTGTCCCAATCTCTCCCCCGTCGCTCTCTCCCCCGTCGCTCTCTCCCCCGTCGCTCTCTCCCCCTTCGCTCTCTCCCCCCTCTCCCCTTCACTCTCTCCCCTGTCACTCTCTTCCCCTTCTCCTGTAGTTGAAAAAGCCTCTACCACCTCACCCCAGCCGTGTGTCCAGACCCGAGTCACTCTGTGTTTCTAAACACAAAATTTCCTCATTGGAAACATTCATCGGCTTCAGTCACTTGGACTGTGCCATCCTGAGTGTGAGCAACTTGCATTTAGGTAGCACCTTTTAAGCTGGTAAAACCTCCCAAGCTGCGACTCAGGAGTGCTGAGTGCCTAAGAACTGGAGTATGTCAGAGAATCATATGGCACAGAACCAGGCCTTTCGGCCCACTGAGTCCCTACTGACCATCAATCACACACTTACGGTAATTCTACATTAATCCTATTTTTATTCTTCCCACATTTCCCATCAGCTCCCCTCAGATTTTACTCCTCACCTACACAGCGTGTAACCTACCAACCCACACGTCTTTGGGACGTGGAAGGAAATGGGTACCCAGGGGAAACCCACCCAGTCACAGGGAGAACGTGCAGACTCCACACAGGTCAGGATTGAACCCAGGTCTCTGGCGCAGTGAGGTAGCGGCTCTACGCGCTGTGTCACCATGTGTAATGCAGGAGTGAAAACATGTACAAACACACTAACCAGTCACGTGTGTGCAGAGCAACCAAAGAGCATTGAGCGCTGCTGGAGGAAGCCCTGGGTCACTCCCCTTCTGTGGAGACTGAGCAATTTATCCAATTAATGTAGCATGCTACCATCATGATAAGTTACAGGGCTAGTATCCAGGGAGTTCAAATCTCACAACAGGAACTGAGGAATTTCATTTCAATTAATTAAAGTCTTGGGAATGATGCCTCTGTCAGTGCAGGGTTTTTGTTAAAACTGCTCTGGTTCACTCATGCCCTTCAGGGAAGGGGGACCTGCCGTCTGACTCCAGACCCACTAATGTGGTTGACTCTTAACTGTCCTCAGTCCATGGGGGATTAGTGAGTGAACGAACGTGGTGGCATTTCCTCAGTTTTAAAATTTAAGGTTAACGTTGTGTTGGAGAAAAAGCCTCGGGATTTCACAGAACGTTTTGAGGTCACATTTGGATGTTTGGTCTTTATTCTGATGTAGGAAACGGGGAGCCATTCTGTGCACAGCAAGCTCCCACAAACAGCAAACGTCGCGTCCAGATCACCTCTCTCTTGCCGTGATGTTAGCTCGGATGTAATTATTGAGCAGGTTACTGAGGAAGAAGCTCCCTCCCTCATTAAATTGGTCCCATGGAATATGGGAAGGTACCTCCAACTCTACAGCCTGCTCTCAGTAAGTGCTGGCTGGATTTTTGTATTGGTGATGGGACTTCAACTTGTGACCCAGAGGGGGCGGTACTGAGTCAGCACTGGCTCGCCTGCCATTAAGTGGAGCCTTGAAACAAGAGTGGAAAAAGCTAGAAGCATTTTGTAGATCAGTAAACATCTACAGGGAAAAGAAACTGGGTCAATATTTCAGTTCAGTGACACTTCATGAGAACCAAGAGTTCTGATGAAGGGTGCTTGACCCAAAACGTTTCTCCACGGGTTCTTTCTGTTTCTTTTTCCACAAATGCTTCCACAGGTAGTTCCAGATTTTCCTCTTTTTGCTTTCCAACTTCTGCAGTTACTCATCGAACCTTGGTCTTTGCCAGGGTTAGGAGACTGAGTGACCCGATTTCTCACGGGTCCAGGGTACCTCAAATGAGTGAACGAGGTAAGGTTAGAACCTGAGAAAACTCGGCACAGATGAGGGATGCAATGATTTCCAGCTTCTGAGAAGCCTTGGCAATCAACCACAGGATAAGGCCACACTCCGCTAACTCTCAGCTCCAGGGACCCAGGTTCGAGCCTGCACTCTGGTGCTGTCTGTGAGTTTGCACATTCTCCCCGTGACCACATGGGTTTCCCCCAGGTGTTCCAGCTTCCTCCTGCATCCGAAAATATGCTGGTAGGTTAATTAACTGCTCCAGATCACCCCTGAGTGGTTAAGGAATCAAAGGGGAGTTGATGGGCATGTGTGAGAGAGAATAAGTTGCAGGGAATTGAGGAGAAAGGGAATTGGACTGATGGGATTGATCTGCTGAGAGCCATTGTAGAATGTTGTGATAAGTGTGATCTTTTCACGCATCGGGCCCCGTGTTGCTGGAGGATTATCTTGGTACACTTAACAATAGGAAGCACCTCAGTCCATACTCTGAGGCTAGCCTCTTCCCAGACTGATCTCTGGTCTGAGTAGAATAGGTGGGCAAATCACCAGCAGTTGAAGGTGGCTTGGGCTATTAGTGGACCTAAAGGAGAATCTTTCCTTTGTTGTAACAGTGATCACACAGTCAGGGGATATGTGGTATTAGTGGAAAGCACCACACATAGACACAACTCTTTGCTCAGCCCATGAGATATTACTTTTGTCACAGTGGTAGGTGTACGGGGACTCAAGTTCAGAGGCTCTCTTCGATTGAACGGTAACTAGATGAGGCAGCCGAGGGCTGCTAGCACTTTCAGAGCTCAATGCATGGAAGAGCTGTTGGCCTCTGAGGATTTGGGGGCTGGAGTTCAAGGAGAGAGAAAAATGGACCATCATTGGTCGGGGAGGTGAAAGTGGAAATAGATGAGAGTTTTGCAGAAGCTTTCCTCAAGAACTTCCAAAGGGTTGGAGAGCTGGTGGAGTGCAATCACATGTAGGCAAGAATTTGCACAGCAAGCTCCCAGAAGCAGCTTGATAACCAAATGATACATTTTGAGCGGTGGGATTTGAGTGATAAATATTGGCAGGGACACCAGCAGAGAGTCCCCTCAACCACTGACCAGCTGTGTGTCTGGGAGAGTGGACGAGGCCTCAGTTTAAGTTCTATTCAGATGGTGGCTCGTCAGCAGTACAGCACTCACTCAGCGGCTCGTGCTCATCAATTCAGCCTGGTGTTCCTGAGCCCTCATTAAAGTTGGAGTTGGAGTAGGGTATTAATAATTAATCTGGTTTAACAGCCATGGCTACCGCACAATTCCTGGCCCTTCCTTTCACTCTACCTACAAGCCACGTATTCCTGAAGTGCAACAAATATTTGGTAATGACAACTAGAAGCACAGTAAAAGATTTAAGGGCTCCTTGGGTGGATTCCATGGTATCTACATTTTTTGGCACAGTCCAGTGCAAACCAATGACGTGCAAAAGTTTTATCGTCGCCCTTCGTGAATTGGAAAAACTGAGGCTTGAACAACACACTTGTGTTCATTGAACAACAAAAACTTTAAGCCATGTGTGTCACTGCCAATGGCCATCCCCAGCTCCCCTTTGGAAGTTGATGGAGAAGTTTACAGAATCCAGTTCATTGGGGGAGCCGTTAGGTTCCCGGAGTGGACCAGGTACAGACCGTTGATGCAAAGTGAACCCTGATCTGTGCCCAGTCCGAAGGTGGGGGTGAGCCACCATTTTGAACCACTGCCATATGTGTGGAGACAGTGCTCCCACGCTGCTGATGGGTGGGAGTTCCAGGAGTTAGACCCAGTGATGATGAAGAAACGATGACATATGTCCAGGTTAGGATGAGGTATGACTTAGAGGGGAATCTGCAGGTAGTGGTGTTCCCCTTTGCAATCTTTCCCCCCTCCCCCCCCCCCAGGTGCAGGAGGTTGTGAGTTTGGGAGGTCCTGTGGAAGAAGTTGCCACAGTGGATTGCCAGTGGTGCACCTTGTGTGTTGGTGCTGGAGAGGGTGACAGTGGAGGGAAATGGGATACTTTGTCTTGTGTGACGTCAAGCCTCGGTGTTGTAAGAAATGAGCTCATCCATACAAATTGTGAGCATTCCATCGTGCATATGATGAGGCATTGGCGTGTCAGGAGTGAGTTGCTCACTGTTGACTACTCGGCCTTTGACCTTCCCTCATGTTTATACAGCTGGTCCAGCAGTGGTGACTCTGAGGATGTTAGTAATACTGTTGATTATCAGTGGGACCTCGGGAGATAGGGATGATCTCCTGTTGGAGGCTATCGCTTAACCCCACTACTGCCAACCCCTTCCTTCACCCCGAGTGAGTGTGGACTTCAGGGGTTTCTGATGTGACCGTTCTCTGCACCGTCAGGTGGATGCCGTGTTGGATGAGCTTGGCCAAAAGCCTAGTGCTAAAACCATGGTTTCTTACTTTCCATTCATTGTCCACGTTTATTCCCCATCTCTAGTTGCCCTTGAGAAGGTGGTGGTGAGCTGCTGCCTTGGATGTCTGAAGGTGCTCCCACAGTGCTGTTGGGAAGGGAGTTTCAGGATCAGAGTCAGTGTTGATAAAGGAACAGTGATACATTTCCAAGTCAGGATAGCGTGTGACTTGGAGTCATACAGCACAAGACCAGACCCTGCAGCACACAGAGTCCACACCCACCAGTAACCATCCGTTTACACTAATCCTACATGAATCTCAGTTTTTGTTCTCCCCATATTCTCAATAACTCTCCCCAGAGTCTACCACTCACCTACACACTGAGGGGCATTTTACAGCAGCCAATTAACCTACCAGCCTGCACATTCTGGGGTATGGGAGGAAACCAGAGCACCCAGGAGGTCACAGGGAGAACATGAAAACTCCACACAGACAGCACCAGAGGTCAGGATTGAACCTGGGTCTCTGATGCCTTGGGGGGAACCTGTAGATGGGGGCTTTCCCTGGGCCTGCTGCTCTTGTCATAAACCTGCAGGGTTTATTGCATTGGTGACACGGAGGTGCTCAGCCACAGTCCTCCCCCGGACTCCAACTGCTCTAAACGTCCGTCATCTTGTCCTCGAGCTCAGCGCTCTCCGCCTCACCCTCCACCTCTCATCTTCCTCCGAGGTCAAGTCTGTTTATTGAACAGTGGTCTTGTGCCTGAAATGACATCCAAGGATCCCGATCTCGGTGAAGGTAAAGGTGAGGCACGATGGGCGGTGCTGATTGGTTGGCCAGCCCTCATTCTCAAAGGACATGTGACTGAGGGCACTCTGATCATCCTGGGTCCTGGTGCCCTTCCTGAATCCTACCACAAAATCCAAGCTCACTCCCATTGGCTTTTGGCGTCTCTATTCTTGTCCTACAGGACCAGTCCATCTGCTGACACTGCACATTGGCAGTTTGGTTTAAAGACGGACAGAGAGACAGGATTTTAGGTTTTCTATTTATTCTGCTAGCTTTGACAATAAGTGGGGCACGTCCATTTGAGATTGCCAGTGTGGTTGGCAGGGAGGAGGGAAGCTTTCAATTTCAGGGAGACGTAGTTGATCAGATCGATGGCAATATGACTCCTGTCATAACCTTTCTGTGGTCCTGTGCGAGTAGCCTTGACTGCACCATGAATCTCCCCTCTGTTGAGAGTACCAGAAAGGTTCAGCTGTGAGCAAGGATTAGATTGGCTGCTATTATTTTATTTAGAACAGGGGAGGTGGAGGGAGAAATCAACTGAAAATTATGGGGGGGCCCCAGACGGGTGATTTAACTTTGGACGAAGGATCAAAACCAAGGGGACATAGAATTTAAGGGAGATGAGAAGAAATTTTACCTAGAGGGTTCTGGGTGTCTGGTACTCACTGCCCAGGAGAGTGGTGAAGGCAGAGACCTTCATTGTATTTGTACAATATTTAAATAATGTGTCCACGAAGAGTCATGTCCTGCAGGGCTATGGACCCAACACAGGAATGTGGGATGAAGCAAGGGAGTTCTTTTCCAACTGCACCGACAAGATGGGCTGAATAGCCTCATGTTCTACAACAGCAGCTCAACTGTTCTTGATAAAGTTGTGTTAGTCTGTGTTTTGCAGCAGCTGCCAGTGTTGGCATCAGTGCTCCTAGGTGGCTTGTCTCTGGTTTTCCACAAAGGGGTGGGTTGTTTCCAGGAAACTCTGGGCTTCAGTCAGTAGCCCAGAGCATTTATGTGACCACAAACTTGCTGACTTGTTGACCCCAGCTCGGCACAATGCCGGGAAAGGCAGGTGTCTCCAAATACCCGGAGCATTCCGATGCTGCAGGCGAAACTGAGAGGCTTTGGCTCCTGTGCGTGGTAAGTTTCGCACCCTCTTCAGCTTTGCCCCTTTGCCTTCGGTGATGTTTGCCCCATTCTGGGCTTGGGTGGTGCCTCAAGGTTCCCTTTTCATTCAGTGCTGCCTTGGTAGGGGATGTTGGTTTTTAAAACAAGCTGCTAAAGGAACTCAGCAGGTTGAGCAGCATCTGTGGAGGCAGAGGGATAGATGACCTTCTGTGTTGAGACCCTTTAGTATTCCGGATGCAAGATCTCAACCCAGAACATCGACTGTTCCTTTTTCCTCCACAGCTCGACCTGCTGAGTTCCTCCAGCAGTTTGCTGCTTGCTCCAGGTTCCAGCCTCTGCAGTCTGGATGTCCAACCTTGTGCTCCACCCATTAATGTTTTTCGGGGTGGAATCACTTATAATGCAGGAAAACAGTGCACAGTAAGGCTGCACATATTACGTGACGGTTTCTGGGATTACCTTGTTTTTGAAGTATTGAGGGATCAGTATTGGCCACGGTATCATAGGAGATTGTTACTGCTCCTTTTCTAATGAGTATCACAATATCTACTACAGCTACCTACAGCAATGGCCCTCAGTTTAACCGATCATCAAATTGGATCAGAGACAGTGCAGTGCACCCCTGATGCTGTAAGAATCCCAGCTTTTACTGCCTTTGTCCCAGTACTTAACTTCCACATGGGGTCACCAGGTTAATGAGAGTCGAACCACCTCCCGACCTCTTCTGGACAATCAATGCTGCTTTTCCCAAGTCCTCGCCATCAGTACCCGATGTAGGAGAGGGGCTGCAAGGGGTGTTAGCAGAGGGGTCTCCATGACCAGAAAGTTAACAGTGGCCACAGGAGCAGGTCAGCAACATTCACTCCCTCCACCAATGGTGCACAGTGGTTGAAGTGTGTGCCACCTACAAAATGCACTGCAGTTACACGCCCAGGCTGCACCAGCAGCAGTTCCCAAAGCCGCCACCTCTAACACCAAGAAGGACACGGGCGCCAGGCTTATGGGAGCACCACCCCCTGCAGGTTCCCCTCCGCGCTGTACACCATTCTGATTTGGGAAAAGTTTCATCGTTCCCTCATCGTCACTTGGTCGAGATCCAGCAGCAGTACAGGAGCACCTTCACCAGAAGGACTGCGGCAAGTCAAGGAGGTCACCTCCTCTTTGATAGTCCATCCCCCTTTCCCCACAAAAATAACGTGGGCGCATTTCTCATTAGGCTGTGATGTGATGGGTTCTACAGTCAAATATCTTGGTGCCAAGATATCAACACCGAATAATATCCACAGGGCTCCAGTGAGTCTGGAGTCGTGCGTAGACCGGACAGGGTACGGACAGCAGATTTTCTCCCCTGAAGGATATTTGCGAACCTAAATAGTTTTTACAATAATCCAGTCATCCCATTAGTGAGCCTAGCTTTTTGTATAAATTAAACCAGAAATACTCATTCAGTCAGTCAGCCACTGTGGAATGTTATATTAGCCTGAGCTACTAAGTTCTTCCAGCATTTTCTCTTCTTATTTCAGATGTCCTGCTTTTTGCTAACTTTTTTAATTACTTGTATTTAACTTTAAGCTGCTGTGGTGGGATTTGAACTCCTGCCTCTGGTCCAAAAGCCTCCTGCTATTGGCCCAGTACCTAACCATCATGCTGCTGAGCCCAGTTTTATTGGACGGGAGAGGATCGAGAGGGATGGAACTAAATGATAGCAAAGAGGGTTGAAAACTGGTTGGAAGTGAGGAAACAGTTTATTTATTTCTTTGTGTGGTAATCCAGTTGGATCACATCTCAAGTTCTGGGAATTTTGTCCTGGAGGCACTGTGGTGCAGAGTCCAGAAACAGGGTTGTGAGTTGTTGGCTGTTTCTGCCTGTGAAGTCTCATCCAATAAGCTTTTTCCACAGCTGAGGTAGGTTTCTGGGTTTTGGAGAGTTGAGTTGAGGGCGTTGAGGATTGGGCAGGAAGGTAAAGTCGAGATATCAGTCTTGAATGAGACAGTCAGTGTGAGAGGCCGATGGGTACTCCTGTTGTATCTTAGAGGTTAAGCGATGAGGAATGCTGCCTTCTTGGGCTTCTAGTCCCTTGAGTCTACAAGTGATGAGTTAGACCAGCGAGAGAAACTGCTTCCTCTGGTATTGGCCCAGGACAAGGGCAGAACGTTATAGACCAAGGCTGTTTAGAGACAGTCAGGAAGGTAACAAAGAGTATCGGGAGTCTGAGACTTGCTCTGCTTCCACAGCCCCCCAACAACAAGCCCTCTCAAACAGTGGAAAATTCTGCAATTGATTTTTATTATTTTTGGGGAATCCTGTGCACGAAGAGTGGATGGAAATGAAATGTAGAACATCAAACAGCAGAACGGACTTGTGAGGCAGAATGGTCTCCTCCTGGTTCTATTTACCCAGCAGTGTGTCTTTGTTAAAGTGGTAACAGAGCTGCCCCATACATTTCACAGTAATGTATCTTTCTTTTGAATCCATGAAAAAAAATAAGTACATGCATCGAGAGTAAAAATACTATGGAATACGTTATGTTAAATCATACTTAAGATTACAATACTCACATAATTAATAATCACATATAGTAGTTAGTTAATAAAGGAAGAGAAAATTGAAATATTTTATTATAAAGAAAATCTACTCCCACTACCAAAACCCGAAGCTGTTAGATGGAAAAAACAAGGGAAAACCTTTAAAAACGTGTCAGCCAATATCTGCGATTTTAGTCCCCAAATCGGAGATTTTGAAAATAATTCAGAAAAGGACCCCGCAGGGTTTGAAAGTCTAGGTTAGATTCAAAAACTGAACAACGGATCTTCTCTAGATTCAAGTATGACATAACATCCCGTAACCATTGAACATGAGTGGGCGGAGTGACTTCCTTCCATTTAAACAACACAGCTCTCCTGGCTCTAAGAGAAATAAAAGCCAGAATATGTCAATCAGAAGCCTTCGAAGTTATATCTGAGCAAGGATTTGTGGATGCTTGGCTGTTTCTGTTGAAGCAGAGAAAAGGACGAGAGGGGAGGTTTAGGGCAGGTTTGAGACTGTTACTTTGGTTAGGAGTGAGGGGGTGGGGGAACTCAAAGATTACTGCTGAACTGCCTTGCGAGAGAAAGCTGGAAGTTGTGTCGATTCTTTAAAGGGATAAATATTGGAAACAAAGATAGATGCATGTGCTGGAAGTGAACATGATTCATTTTAGATTGTACTGCAAATGGTTGGAGGAATCCTACTCTCTGACTGTAGCTAAGGGTGTATCTGTTTGAATAACAGTTTGTAAATGGCAGTGTTGAATACTCCTCACAAGAGCCACGATATAGCCTCGGGCCCTTTTGCTGTGTAGGAATGTTTTGTTAGCCCTGGTATTCTGGAGCAGCTAGAGTTATTCTCTTAAAACAAACTTCTTAGTTTGATTGATTCTCAGAGAAGAGACAAACACAGCCGTGACCAGATGTTCTCCCGGCAGAGACCTGGTTTTTAAAATGGTAGCTACGGAGTTGATTTAATGCCCAAGAAAAAAACTACCACTGTTCTGTTTAAATATCTGGGCTGGAACTGTTCAAGTCGCCATCTTCGGGAGAGAAGAATATCGTGGGAAGAGTTAAACTGGCCGGACCACTGATGCTGGTGTCCATTCCCTGATTCCTGCAGGCACACTGAAACCCCGAGTGAGTCCAGGCTCCCCGGCAGATTAAGACAGCTGATTTTTTTTAAAACTGCTGATACTCGTTTCCTCCCATTATAATAGTTTTTAATGTTGCTAGTGTCAGAGCTCTTTGATAAGTTATAATTGGTGTCGATTTTCACTTTGGATTGTTGGAACGTTTGGCCTGTGTTTAACGTAGAACACTGGAGCACAGTACAGGCCCTTCGGCCCACAATGTTGTAAGATGTTTGTAAGAGTGCAGGGACCTGCCCGGATCAGCCCAGTAGGGTTCCAGCATTGCCGGATCGTGTGGGGTGATTCCAGACGTCAGTGGGGGTTTGTTCTAGCACGGATCAGCCCTGCTGTGGGACAGGTGCACAGAGCCAATCACCCTGGGTTTTGCAGTGGATTTGACAAAGTTAACATGTGCTGCTGCTGAAGAGGCAATGAACAGCAGTGACGCTGGTGCTCAGTCAAGTGTGGATATCGTGGTTGGTGGGAGAGTTGTCTTGATTCCCCAGGACCTGTTGCCCAGCGAACCTTGCCATTGTCGAGGTGAAGTTGCTTTGCTTACGCAGAAGATACCGACCAAACCTGCCTGAGAACATCGGGGCCTAACTTCAACTTCTAATTCTAACTTCAACTAGAATCTTAACAACCTGGAAAGGAGGGTTGAGTGGGAGCTGGGATGGTAATGGTGTCATGGGCCTGCCCCGTCTCTCCCCCTCCAATAAACATGAAGCACCTCAAGGAGCGGGGGTGGGGTTAAAAGGTTACCAGGGCAGGTGGGAATGTGGCGTTGAGGGTACAGTCAGATCAGCCATTATCTCACTGAATGGTAGAGCAGGTTTGAGGGGCCGAGTGGCCTCCTACTGCCTCTAACCCGTATGTTTGTAAAGACCCATGTGTGTGAACAATATGTACCATGTTCATGTGTAAGGCCCCATGTGTGTGAGCGATATGTACTGTGTTCATGTGTAAGGACCTATGCCTCTGAGTGACACGTACCGTGTTTATGTGTAAGGACCCATGCATGTGAGCAATGTGTACCGTGTTTATGACCTGTGCATGTGATCGATGTGTACCGTGCGTGTGAGCGATGTGTACCGTGTTTATGACCTGTGCATGTGATCGATGTGTACCGTGCGTGTGAGCGATGTGTACCGTGTTTATCTGTATCTTCAAACAAGGGAAAAATCTAAATGCAGAAAGCAGCAGGTCAGGCAGCATCTGTGGAGAGAGCAACAGGGTTAACATTCCAGGTCATTGATCTGTCATCAGAACTGGGGAAAGTGAGAACTCAAAATTGTGCTTTAAATTGCAGAGAGGGGGAGTGGTGGAGAGACACAGGGAATGTCTGAGATAGAATGGAGACCAGGGTTGTTCTGAGAGCTTAATTAGTTTCAGTGCTGACGAGTTATTGGAGAAATGAGTCAAAGTTTGTGCCCCTATGTTGACAAATCTGACACTTTGACTGTCACAGGAGGTTTTAAACAATGCAGGCTGTATTTTCTTCTTATTAGCCTTGTTTTCCTTTCACTCTCTTTATTTTGGTTTCTATACCTGAATCAGCAGGAAATTCAAATTTCACAGAGTTTCCTGATTCCGACCTGCCCACCTCCTTCGTCTGCTGGGTGAAGGAGTTATGCAGTTGTTTGGCATCCCATACACTGGCACCAGTTGTGCTGCAGAGTGTAGGTTCTGTGCTGTTTAGGACATGAATTGCAGCAGGTCCCCTGTGCTCTGTGGGAAGTGCGTGAGCAGCTTTGCAAGAAGTCAGCGGCTGACTCCAGATTCCTGATTATAAATCACACATTTATTGCAAATCCACCCATGTTGCATAGCTAATGTGCAGATATTGCAAAATGACCGTCCTTGCAATGGGGGACCTTGGGAAAATGATTCATGGTCTTCATAGCAGAAGAAAAAGGCCTTGTTGTGAGTCACCACTGATTCGGCCCCAGTGGTGGCTGTTGAGCTGACCAAGACTCAACTGTGGCACATGCCAATGGCTGCTGGTGACTTCTCTGTGGTGCAGTATCTGTTGGGGACCTTGGAGGTCAAGCCGTGGTGTTGGGGAGGGGGGATCACAATGGGAGGCCTTAGGATTGCCCCCCTCAGCCTGTGGCCTGCCCCCCCTCACCCTCTCCTTGCTGCCCTTAACCACTGACAAAGGCACGTTGAAGGCCATGTCAAGTGAGTCGAGAACCGTGACCCAGTGACAAGGCAAGAAGAAAGCTCCAGGCGCCCCATCCAATGCGTCAGGCTGACTCCAGGAGGCTCGGAGCTGATCCCTCTCTTTGTCTTTGGCCTTGTGTCACCTTACAGCTATTTTTCTCACAGTGATGGTTTGTGCCCAGAGGAACACTGTGATCAGAAAGGAGGCCTCCCACGTATACTTTTCCAAGTGATCGGTTATAAGCCTGTCCTGCTAGTGAACCACTTGGCCTGTGCTCCTGCCCACCGTCCCGACCACCCGCTGAAGTCCCCTTGTGTGCCGTGATGCAAGCTCTGCCCACGTTGCAGCAGTGTTTCTGCCCAGTTGCCTCCCCAACCCAGGTGAGCTGTCTCCTGCATATAAAAAGGATTCAGCACTTCCTCTTGGGAGCTTTCATTGGAAGGTGATGGACAGCCCCAAGGACAGGAATTCCTGTAGCTGGAGTTGGGTGAGTTAGCGACGAATTTCTAAAGGGAGGGGAGGTGTTGAGGGGTGGGAGAAGCAGAGGTCCAGTCAATGAACTCGGTTTGTGACTGATCCACAGAAACAAAGATTGAACCTCGCTTGGTTGGTCTACTTTGGTTGGGGCGGTGGGGACCCAGATTTGTGGTGCATGGAAGCCTCATTCTTTGGAGGATCGGGTTACTCCACAGTACCGAGGGTAACCAGGGGACCAGGCGTGTCACGCGGGGAGTTGATTGGTGCCTTCAGCGAGCCACTTCCCTGTCCTGCTCCTCGGACCAGAGCATCGCTGGATTGGTTCGGGGAGTGGTCGGGGTGGGAGGTGTCGGTGCTGGGATGGAGGGAAGTGCCAGGGAGGGATGAAGTGCTGGGGAGGGAGGAGGGGTGCGGTGGGGGTAGGGGTTGGGAAACTGCAGAGAAAGTCGGGGTTGTTGTTTGTTGCTGCTGCAGCTGAAGGAACGTTTCCGTGACTTCACGTGGCAGGGTCATCGGAGGTCCGAGATGCTGGGACCTCAAAGGCAAAGAGCGTTTCCAAATGCGGCAACCAAGCTTCCTCATTTAATGTCTTCCAAGCTACTTATTAGCTGAAGCAAACTCCCTCCCAAACCAAACAACTGGCACAGGCTGCTCTTGGATTTTTGCTCAAATAACGGCTGTGAACAAACCATCTTTTCATGGGGCTATTTTCAGAGTGTAATCGTCTGTTTAATAAAAGTAGGCAGAAGGGGCTGACTTTAGGATGAGCGTGATGTTCCAGGCCACATGCAGAGAGTTTTGGCTTCTTTAAGAGTGTCCCTCCTTGGGTGGTCAGTCACCAGGGTCACACAACACGGAAGCAAGCCCATTGAGGCTGCACCAAGCATCAACCACCTATTCCCTCCAATCTCATTGTGTTCTCCCCACGTTCTCATCAACTCCACCCAGAGGAAGCACCCAGGGGAATGTTCAAACTAACCACCGACCGTGCCCGAGGTCAAGATTGGACCTGGGTTGCAGAAACTGAGAGGTGGCAGCTGTGCCCCTGTGCTCATGGGCGCTTCAGAGCATCAGAGCTGAGCTTGATCCAAACGTCCATGGCTCAAGTAACTGGAACCGTGGCAGAAAGTGGCCCAATTGTACTAGGTGTGTCGGAATAGTGGAGAGCAAACCAGGCACGGGTATCTGGAGGCTCGCTCTGGTACATCTCCGGCTTCCCCTCTGGTGCTGATAATGGGAATCTCCCAGGATCATGATGTTGTACTTGCTGCCGTTCTGCAGCTCTAGGTTACTGGGCAAGGCCACCTTCACACATCAGCCATATATGTTCCAGGACGGTGCTGCATATTGTGCACGGATTTGAGATCCCTCCCCTTGACAGTGCACCTCCTGGGAGTGCCAACCCCAGTTATTGCCTGATTATAGGACGACGCATTGATCATTTGCACTGCCCAATTTTGATCTATCTTACCAGTCAGAGAGGCCATTCAGCCCATCAGGTCTTAGACTGGCTTTCTGCAGAGCCATTTATTTGGTCCTATTTCCCTG
>JAUZTB010000075.1:17745107-17755284 GCA_034780895.1 Rhynchobatus australiae
CTCCCTTACCCCCCCACCCCCACTGCATCAAAGAACAGAGGGGCTTTCTGTGAGTCAGTCCCCTCTGAGCTCCGCTGCACATTTCCTAGCCAGTTCCTGAGTCTCGTGACGTGCAGGCATTCCTGAATTTCTGGCTGCCTGGATGATGTGAAGCAGAAGGTGACTTAGCAGCCTGTTAGCAGAAGTGTGAGCTGGAATCACTGGGCTCCCAGATCGCTGGCACATTTGGACTACAGGAAGGCTTAAACAGTGAAAAATACCGGAAGTGGGAAAGGTTTGCATTTAAGTTTTTCCTGCTTCTGGCACCCAGGAAAGAAAATCCTGAATGATATATCTGGACTCCACTTATTTTTGAAAGAATCAATTGTGTGTGCATGAATCTTCTTGGACTTCAGAAACAGAGGTGAGAGCACGTGTAGGGAAGTTATGTCGAACCTTGATCAGGGCTCATCTGGGGTACAGGTAATTTTGCCACAATATGTGTTTCCATAATGCAAGTTGGTTATGACGCGATTGATGGGTTAAGGAACACTATTTGCGTTACACAGGCTGCATCAGCTATAGCGAGATTAGGAAAGCCTGTTCAGATCTGTGCTTTGAAGGCAGCTGCAGCCTGTTGTTACAATGCGACTTTCTCTAATGTGAGTTTTCTTAGGGATGTAACTGTATTCCCTGTGCAGAAGTACCTGTATTCCTCTGGTCAGTCTATGTTAGGAAGGATGCGAAGATCCCAGAAGGTGAAGCGGTGATTTACCAGCCGAGGTGAGGGATTTCAGCTACAAGCTTAGACTGGAGAAGCCGGGGCTGTTAGGTTTTTGGGTATGGAGGGACATAGAAACATAGAAAAACTGCGGCACAATTCAGGCCCTTCGGCCCACAAAGAGCATGGGGGTTAATGCAGGGATGTGGTGCAGCAGTGCTAATCGGCCATGATTTTTTAAATGGTGAAGCATGCCGACTCCTGCTTCTCTTTCTCGTGTCCTTGTGCTCTCGGAGGAAGGAAGACTGAAAGGAAATTAAAAATAGAAAATGCTAAAAATTCGCTGTGACAGAGGAGGCAAGTTAACGTTTGGGGTCAAAGACCATTCATCAGAGTGTCCGAGAGGGGATGTTATAGGGCAGGTCAGATTCAGAGTTGATCGAGGGAGATTGTTCCTGTTGACGATGGTTTGAGTGTCATGTGGTACAGAGTCAAAGTGATGGGCAATAGACAGATGTGTTGTACGTGGGGGTGGTGATAGTCTGGAACTCTGTCCTTGGTTTATCCAAGGGTTTCACCAGGGGAATGGGTGGGCTTGGGGGGAGAATAACTTGCAGGGTTGCGGGAAAGGAACAGGGTAACGGGACTGATGGGATCACACTACTGGAGTTGGCATGAACTTGTTGGCATGGAGTTGGTGGCTGCTTTGTGTTTCGTCAGGTTGCCGAGGCAGATGCAGTACTAGAAAATGGTTTTATTCATCCGTGGGTATGGGCAGCACTGACAGGGCCAGCATTTATTGCCTGCCCTAGTTACCCCTGACAACGTAGCTGTGAGACACCACCTTGCACCACTCTCACAGTCCTCTGTGGATGCAATTGATTAGAAAGTGAAGCAGTCCGTGGCTGCAGCCACAGGGTGTAGCTGATTTCAGGCTAAGGGTGGTAATTGGCAAGTCACATCCATGTCTCAAAAGTGCCTGGCAGTGACCTTTCTCCTTGACATCGCTGTCATTGAATCCCCCACTGTCAACATTCGGAGGCTCACCAATGACCAGAAACTCTGCTGGACCAGCCATGGGCATGGGAGCTGGATATCCTGCAATGCTTGACTCAACTCCTGACATCCTTCCACCATCTACATTGCACACGTCAGGAATACGGTGGAACGCTGGAGCAACGAATGATCTGCTAGAGGAACTAAGCAGGTCAGGCAGCGTTGTGGGTTGGGGTGGGTGGAAGGGGACGAATTGTCAATGTTTTGGGTTGAAACCCTGCATCAGGACTTGGGTGTGGTGGAATACTGCCCCCTTGCCTGGATGAGTGCAGCTCTAACAACTGTCAAGAAGCTTTCCACCATCCAGGATGAAGCTCACTGCATTGGTACCCCATCAACCACTCATTTATTCAACATCAGAATCTGGTGTATCATCACTGATGTATGTTGTGTTGTTCTACAGCAGCAGTGCAGTGTACTTCCACCACCAAGGACAAGGGCACAGGAGCACAAGAACGCTCCCACCCGCAGGTTCCCCTCCCAAGTCGCGCACCATCCTGACTTGGAAACCTTCTACCATTCCTTCATCATCATGGGTGTAAGTCCTGGAGTTCCCTCCCCAACAAAACTGGGAGCACCTTCTGCAGAAGGACTGCAGCGGTTCAAGGAGGGGAGCTTCAGCACTTTGAGAAGGACGTTTAGGAATAAATACTGGTCTCACCAGCAGCGCATGTATCCTGAAAATGTACGTGTAAAAAGTAACGCCCAAATTTGAGGCTTGTGTGTGCATCAGCCCTTGCTGATTTGTACACATTTCTCACTTGCTGATTTGTTCTGCTTCAATTCAGCAATGCTTTCCAATGGCTCCAAGTTATCTGCCCCTTCCAATGCAAGTGGGCAGACAGCAGTGCACACTGTGCTGGCCCTTGGAGAGGAAGACCTGTTCCTGCAAGTTGGCAATTCAGTGAAGTAGAACTGGACTGTGACCGTGTAGTTTGTCCAGAATGAGATTGCATTTGACTACCGTAGTGCAGCGGTTAGTGCAACGCTATTAGAGCACCAGCGACCCGAGTTCAATTCCCGCCACTGTCTGCAAGGAGATTGTACGTTCTCCCCGTGTCTGTGTGGGTTTCCTCCGGGTGCTCCGGTTTCCTCCCACATACCAAAGATGTACGGGTTAGGAAGTTGTGGACATGCTATGTTGGCGCCGGAAGTGTGGCGACACTTGTGGGTTGCCCCCAGAACACTCTACACAAAAGATGCATTTCACTGTGTGTTTGAATGTGTACAAATCTTTTCAACAAAAAGATATCTGTTTCTGATGAAAGGACTAGTTTTCCAGTGATGCTGGGGACACTTGGAGAATTAACCCCAGTTAAATGTGCTGCTGGAGTGTATTTGCACAGTGCACCTCCGTAATGTTCCTACCAGTGGCTGCTGTTTCCAGCGCGAGTCCTTCATTAACATAAACTGTGAAATTTTAAATCTCTGTTTTCTTGCACCTTTTGCCTGTTGAATTAAAAGTTGGGGTTTGGCAGCGGACAGCCCAGTGGCACAGCTCATAATGGGGCTGCCTCACGGCTCCAGCGAGCCTGGTTCGATCCTGACCTCAGTTGCTGTCGGTGTGGAGTTCGCACGTTCCCTCCCTGTGACCGCATGTCTTTGTGGTGCTCCAGTTTCTTCCCACATCTCAAAGTCATGCAGGTTGGTAGGTGAGTTGGCCACTGTAAATTGTCGCTAGTGTAGGTGAGTGGCAGAATCTGGGGGAGTTGATGGGAATGTAGGGAGAATAAAAGGTAAGGATTAGAATATATTAAAAATAACTCGGTCAAAATTGGTCTCTCTACTCCGACCTGTTAACAGAAGGCTAGCAATGGGGGTACAGCAGCAATTAGGAAGGCAACTGGAAAAAAACGTAAAAACATAGAACACAGGGACATTGGAAGGGGATGGTGTAGGGATGAATCACTACAATTGTACAAGGTTTTGAGACCATATCTGAAGGTGAGCTTCACCTAGGAGCAATGTGGAGAGGATTTACCATATCGAAGGGTTGTCTTGTGAGAGGTTGGGCCTAAATTCTCTGGAGTTTGGAACAATGTGAGGTGATCTTCCAGGGATGTCTGAGGTTCTGAGGGAGCTTGCCAGAGTGGATGCTGAGATGCTTTTCCTGCTGCAGCCATCTTGAACGGGTGGGAGTGGAAGGAGCCTCTCTCAGGATAAGACGTCACCAGAGAAGAGCCGGAGGTGGAGGAACTTCTCTCATGGGATGGTGATTCCTCGGAAGACTTCAACCCAGAGAGATGTGGAGGCCAGGTCTTTACATACCCAAGACTGGCAGTGTTTTGGTTGCCAGGAGGTGAAGGGTGACAAGGGAGGTGAATTTCAACATGATCTGTGAAGTTGCTGGGTTGGTTTCTGCAATAAGAGGCTGCATTTGTATTGCGCCCATAATGTGGCAAATGTTCTTGGGTACGTTGTAGGAGGCTCAACTGTAGAACAAAAAAAAACATTGACTTGCATGAGATATTGGGATAGACGAGCAAAGGTTTGGTTGAAGAGTTTTAAAGAGCCCCTGTAATGAGGAGGGGTGCTAGAGAGGTCCAGAGCACCAGTGGAGAAGGGTGGCTGTTGGAGGTGCACAAGGGGTTGGGAGAAGGAGTGAAGGTACATCAGCGTGTTGCAGGGCTAGAGGAAGTTGTAGATTTAGACAGAGGTGAGGGTGAGGGAAAATGAGGCTCAAGTCAGGTTGCGATCCAGGCGACAACGTTTTGGATGAGCTGCAGTTTTGGAGAGTGGAAAACAGGAGAGTAGCCAAAGGGTGCTGGATTACTCAAGCCTTGACTTAGCAGGCATGGATGACAGCACACATTCCTGGCATCTGTCACATCACTGGGAGTGCTTAAGGACATAACAGTACACTGTGAAATATGTGTCGTCAGTAGTTTGCTCTGGTGGGCTTCATTCCTGTAAGGAGTTGGAGTTGTGGTCAATAGCCCTGGGGGTAATTTGTTTGCGCAGAGAGATCTCCACAAACTAATGCTGATGACGTTGTGGTTAAGAGAGGCGTGTGTGTACTCACTAATCTGGAGCTGTGAATCTCCTGAGCCAGTGAGGCATCCAGACAGCAGCAGTGTCTGGACATCAGCCCTTGGTCTGAGCCGAGATACCTAGTCAGTACAAGGGCACTGCAAGTGCCTCAGCACACAGGAGGCGGACAAATTGCTGCCCTGACCCTTCACCACCCAACACATCATTACTCAGTGCCCTGTGACAGAAGCTTTGATGATGTCAGTTGAAGCTTCTTAGTAGGAAAAAAGAGAGTTCATATTAGTAATAAAGGATTGAAAGGAGTTGGGTATCCTACATCAGTCACTGAAGGTACAGCAAGCACCTGTGAAGGTAAATGGTGTATTTGCCTATACTGCAGAAGGATTTGAGTACTGCTGCCCCTTCACCAATCAGTGAGGTCATGGCTGATCTATTACCTCAGAGCTGCTTTCCTGCGCTAATCCCACATTCTTTAATGTACAAGTGTTTATTGATCTCTGTCTTCAGTATACTCTGACTGAGCTTCTTGAATAGAAAATTCCAAAGACTCACCGGCAGCTCTGGATGAAGGAATTCCTTCTCATCTCTGTCCTGAGTGGCCGACCCCTAATTTTCAGACTGTGACCCCTGGTTCTAGGCACCCCAGCAGAAGAACCTAAATCTCCTCTGTCAAGGCCCATTAGGAAGGATGTAAGTTTCAATGCATCACTTTTCTAAACTGTAGAGAGTGTGGGAACATGCTTAACCTCTCCTGATACAACCAACCTCCTCATCAGGAATCAATCTGAACCTTTGCCGTACTCCCTCCATTGTAAGTAGACGAGACCTATATATTTGGAGCAATATGTCTCTTAAGTCCTCTTGGCAATAAGCACCATCATAACATTTGCCTTTCTACTTGCTTGCTGACCCTGTAGGTTAATACAGGTGATGGGCTGGATCACCACATCTGGTGTCCTAATGTTCGATAATCCTTTGGTAAAGGAGCAGAGGCTGGTTGATATTGTTGAAGGCTTAACGTCAGTAAGGGGAAGATGAGCCTTGGGAAGGATTTTAAGGATCCACACCACTCTCAAGACCCATCACAAGTTGGTCTCCCCTCGTGGCGCCAGGGCAGACGCACTCACAAGTCTCAGGAACTAGGATTGGTTCTGGGGTTGAACGTTTTGGGGAGTTCTTCTACTAACCGGAAGCATCATCTTCTTTTGCAGCTGCAACGTTTCCACCTCACCCCTTCAGGTGGCCAAGGATGCCAGTGGGACGGGAGCCCAGATGGTGATAGGTCAGGCTGCGGGAGAGCGGAAGCAGTAGTGGAATGATCAGCTGCGTTCACTTGGTGTGCTGGGCTGTGCTTGGCGTGGTCTCTCTCTCCACTGCACGCCCTGCACTCACTCTACCAGGACAAGGTAAGAACTCCTCTCTCTTCCTCAGACCGGGGCCAAACAGGGGGAATGCTTTCAGGACCTCTTGGGAGGGCTGGTGATGGGTTCTATTGGTTTTTTTTTTGGTTGTACCTTCAGTGAATTGAACCTTATGCACATCCTTAAAGTTTGATGAGCTGTTGGGGATTGAGAATGTGTCCTAATCCGGGTTGGACTATCCCAGACCCTGATGCACGATCGTTCTACAGACGCCTTCTGTTCAGTGGTTCATCTCTTGGGTCAACTTGTAGGTTGGCCCCATTCCAGGGATTTGAGGTGATAATCCTGACCGGCACCCCAGTGCAGTACTGAGGGAGTGCTGCACGGTGGGTTGAGATGTGCCCTGTCTGCACGCGCGTGGGCACTGCAGAAATAGGTGCTATCCTTTGTGCCCCAGGCAGATCCCTCAAGCAAACATCACTCGAAACAACAGGCTCTGTTATCCCGCTGCTCCTTGTGGGATCTTGCTGTGCGCAGATCGGCAGCTGTGTTTCAAGAAGCGCGTGATTGGGATGTCCTCAGGTTGTGAAAGGTGAAACCGAAAGGTAGCTCCTTCTGAATCATAGTGGGCCTCTTCCACTTCTGATGGCCTTTCCCAGTGCAAGTTGGGGCTGTTGGCATAGCTCTCTCCTCCCCACTGGCAAGTATGACCATTGCTTTTAGCAGAGGAAGGCTGGGGGCTTCAGTCTGGCTGATGCTTCCACTCTGCCCAGTTCCCTTCACGGGCCGCTGCTGATTCTGCCATTGTCGACTTTTCCTTTCCAAATGGTTTGACTGCTCTGTTGCTAAAAGAGCCCCTCACCACCACTTCCCCTGCTTTCCATCACACGTTCTGGAAAAAATGTAATACGCAGATGGAAATATGTCAGAAATGCATCAGAAACATAGAGATCAGCACTGGCTGTTAGACGTTCCACTGCCTGCCTTCACATTTGCTACGTAAACGTGTCACGGGGCAGGTGCATCTTCCTGACAGGAATGGCGATAGTGGTAAGATGAAGCATATTTCTGCTTGAACTGTGGACAGAAGGTTTTGAAATGGAAAACATTCTTGGAGTTGGGGTCAGAAATCCTAGTCCGGTCTCTGCCCCTGCTTCCTCTGAAGACTAGACGCAGTCCTGACTCCCAATCATAGCGGATAGATGGGCGCACAGTCCTTTCATTTTATTAGCCTTCCCTGTAAATATTATTCTTTTGTCTCATCTGATTTCATGAAATTGAGGCTCTGGGTGTTTTGCAGAGACTGTGGAGCTTTTTAAGGAGTAAGACGGCTTCTAGAGCACATAAATAAGTAGGGCTTGTGGTGCGTGCAGCCTGACAAGTAGGGATTGTAGTCTGTCTGAAGTGCGCAGTTGCCAGCCGGCATTCTGTCACTGTCCGCTGGGCTAGGTTTGTTCTGTAGTCTGGTGGTCGATGATCTGGCAATTCTCCAACCCAGATACAAACACTTTGAAGGCAAGGTGGGCAGAATCAAGTTGCACCTGGGACCACCGGGCACAGCTTCAGAATAAAAAGATGTCCCTTTAGAACAGAGATGAGGAGGAATCCCTTTAGCCGGGGTGGTGAATCTGTGGAATTCATTGCCACAGATGGCTGTGGAAGCCAAGTCATTGGGAATACTTAAAGTGGAGGTCGATAGGTTCTTAATTAGTGAGGGCATCAAAGAGATCTACTGGGAGAAGGCAGGAGAATGGGGGTTGAGAGGGAAAAATAAGTCAGCCATGATCGAATGGCAGAGCAGACACAATGGGCTGAATGGCCTAATTCTGCTCCTATGTCTTAGGGTATCATGGACCCTATATTAGTGCCCTGACTTGGGGCTACCCTGTGCGGGGCTGGGGAAAGGGGTTACTGTTCAGGGACCAGGCTTGTCCTGTCCCGTTCCCTGGGATGGACCTGGGGCAGGTGCAGGTTGTGTTTTAAAGCTGACCTTCCCACTCAGCACTGATTGCCGAACTTGGCGTGTAGTGTTCCCCGTGGAATTTCCTCTTCTGTGTTTCCGAGTACCCAGAAGCTTGGGATGTGACGCAGTTGTGTGTTGCGGTGGCTGTGGGGATTGGCACGCATGGCATCTTATTATTCACTCAGGAAACGTGGGCATCATTAGCATTCAGTGCCCAGCCAGGGGTGTTGTAAGGCTGCTGTTTACCCCAGAGACATCTTGTTTCTATCAGCCCTCTACTCATCCATTCCGGAAGCAGGACCACACTGATGTTCTGCTCCACGTCTGTGAGGGCACTAAACTACTGTGGCTGTTTTGATGACGTTGTTAAGGCCCAGAAATCCAGTTAACGGTGTGTGATGATGCATGCACAATGTTATGTGGTGTGTCAGTCATGATGCTCTCACCTCTGAGTCAGAGAGTCATAGGTTCGACTCCCGCTCCTCAAATTTGAACACCAAAGTCCCGTCTGACCTTGAGGGAGAGGTGCATTGTGTGGGTAAGGGGATGGAGGGAGGCACACGGGTGAGATGTTAGACCTGGGGCAAGATGCCAGTGCTAGGTCCCACCTGCTCGCAAGGGTTTGTCAGATCGGGTCATCACAGATCAGAGCACTGACACATGCGAATGCAATTCCCAGTTCTTGGCCAAAGGCTCGCACGCAGCCTCAGTGCCAAATTAGGAGTCGTGCAGGGAAATTGTTTCCAGAAGGTGATGCAGCAGAGCTCCTCCCTGAGTGCTTTCAGATGCGGTGACGTGGTTGAGGCACTCAGTGATTCCACTCCATGTCACAGGCTGCCCCAGACTCAGGAAGGGTGCACGCTGATCAGGAAATTCCACCATCCCCCACGTCAGGAGATACTTATCCACATCTGGAGCACTGCATCCGAGTGACTGTGTAAAGTCTGCAGTGTGGGTTCACCTGGACTGTTAGGTTTTGAAGAGAGATTACATAAACCGGCCGTCCACCCCCTACAGCATGGGTACAGGAGCCTGAAGACACACACTCGATGATTCAGGAACAGCTTCTTCCCCTCCGCCATCAGATTTCTGAACGGTCCATGAACCCTACCTCGTTATTTTTCTTTTGCACTGTTTATTTAGTTGTTTGTTTGTAACTTGCAGTAATTTTTATGCCTTACCCTGTACTGCTGCCACAAAACAACAAATTTCACAACCTATGTCAGTGATAATAAACCTGATTCTGAATTAAGGTTCTTCAAGTCCACATCACCAGTCAGTGCTGTCTGTGTGGAGTTTGCATGTCCTCTCTGTGACCACATGGGCTTCCTCTGGGTGCTCCAGTTTCTCTCCCCAACATCCCAAAGGGGTGCGGTTCGGTGGATTAATTACCGCTGTAGTTTTCCCCTGGTGTGTAGGTGAGTGGCAGGAGAAATCAGGGGAAGTTGATGGCACGTGAGGTGGGGGGAGCTCCTGGGAAATGGGGGATTGGGACTGTTGGGACTGTTCCTAGAGCCAGCCCAGACTCAGGGCCAAATGGCCTCCTCCTATGTTGTAGCAAAATATGAATTTATTACTGATTTTTCACCTCAGTGCCACTTTCCCTATAATCCAAATCCTTTGATGTTTTGACCGTCTTGTGGTCTCCCTCGTGAGTTTAGGGTTGAAAAGGGTGGCTTGATTATACAAACTTAAGAGGAATTGATAGGATGGATGAGTTTTGTACTGTGGAGTAGTTTTGGTCAAGTTTTAAAAACAGACTTGGCATTCAGGGTTGGGATATACTTCCACATGTTGGTGGGAGGGAGAAGAGTGGAACTCACGCCCATAAAATGGTCAGAAGCAAGCTCAATGAGTAATTTGATAGGTAGATTTTTCATAGCAGTGGAGCAAAGCAGAATGAGTGAATGGGCAAGGAGGTGGTGGCTGCTGTTTAAAGTGGGGAATTGTGAGGTTGCAGGTCCTCCCCAGCTTATCAACGCCTGAGTTGTGTACAGCCCGCACATGCAGTTGAGCGTTTGGGAGACCAGCAGGATGGATTTGCCGACTGCTGCGGGGCTGCAGGCGTCTCCTGCCGTGTGGGAACTCAGTTTGCAGCCACTGTTG
>JAUZTB010000075.1:17821793-17838736 GCA_034780895.1 Rhynchobatus australiae
TAGGGACATTTAAGAGACTCTTAGATAGACACATGAATGATGGAGAAATGGAGGGCTCTGAGGGAGGGATAAAATGTCAGCACAACATTGTGGGCCGAAGAGCTTGTACTGTGCTGCAGTGTTCTCTGTGTGTATGTTTCCAAAGCTTTCACTGATTGGATCTGTGTATGCGCAGGATCTGCCTTAGACAGCCGTGGCTTGTACATGTAAGGTCTCACTTAGCCTGATGTTCCTGCTTGGGATAGCCTTTGGTCAATGAAAGAGAACCTTACAGCATCCAAACAGGCCCTTCAGCCCAACACATCCATGCTGACCACAGTGCCCACTAAGCTAGTCCTGTTTGCCTGCGTTTGGTCCATATCCCACACCCCTCGTATCGATGTACTTAGCCAACTGTCTTTTGAATATTGTCATTGTAGCCACCTCAACCACTTCTCTAGCAGCTCATTCCATGTACTCCCCACCCTCTGAGTGGAAGAAGTTGCCCCTCAGGTCCCCTTTTTTAATCTTTCGCCACTCGCCCCAAACCTATGCTCTCTAGTTTTTAGTTCCCCTTCTCTGGGAAAAAGACTGTGTGTTTTCATCTTATCTATGCCCCTTGTGATTTTGTACTCCTCTATAAGGTCACCCCTCACCCCTGTAGTGTAGTGAACATAGAACGTTACAGTTCAGGCCCTTCAGCCCACGATGTTGTGCCGACATTTTATCCTGCTCTAAGATCTATCCAGCAATAATTCTAATGCTACAATAATTCCATTTTATTCTCGCAACAGTACCATCAACTCCCCAACACGTCCTAGTTCTCTCAAGCTCTCTCATTCCACTCTGGGTGGAAGGGGGCGGTCTCAGGTTGGGGACTTGGCTCAATGAAAAGACTCTCCGTGCAAATCATTTTCCATCCTGTGCAGAGGGAGGGAAAGGAAGGGACAGGGACTGAGGGCTGAGTGGTTGACTGTGGACTGGCTGAGAGGAGTTCAAACTGCATAGATCCATGGACCTGGGGACTGAAATGGTTTCTGGAATACCACAATGTAAATCCTAGAGCTCCCAACCCAACAGCACTGTTGGGAGAGCGTGTAATGCAGGACGTATTGGGAGGGTATTAAATGCAGGACGTATTGGGGGAGTGTTAAATGCAGGACGTATTGGGGAATGTTAAGTGCAGAAGGTATTGTGGGGGTGTTAAATGTTGAACGTATCGGGGGATGTTAAATGCAGAAGGTATCAGGACGTGTTGTGCTGGATGTATTGACCCCCAGACAGGGCTCACAGACTAAGATGGCATTTAAGCCAATGCACTAAACCCATTTTCCTCCATTGAATGTGGCTCAGGACCATCCAGCTCCTCAGTTAAGCCACCCAACTGCCTCCGAACATTCACTGCCTGATTCGCTTGCCTCGTTATTATCCAAACAAATACTTCTGAAAACCCACTGCTGTTTACTTGTCACACACACCAAAATTCAACTGATAAAATTCAGCTCAAACAACGGTCTGAACCATGTGCTATTTTGTGCATCGTTCTCCTTGGCTGCCTCCTCCTCGACACACCACAGCTTAAACTTCTCGAATGTTTTTTCAGTGCATCCTCCCTGCTTCACACCAGCTGCTGAAGGCTGAAGCAGTGGCAGATATTTAAGCAGCTCGTTCCTAACACTCCGCAGAAACATCTGAATTAGAAAGAGGGGTTTCAGGAGTAAAATAGCCATCGATGGTTAACAAAGGACGTCAAGGAAAATATTACGTCGAGCTTACAGAGTGGAAAAAGCTAGTGATAGACCAGAGGGCTGGGAATTTTTCAGGAACCGGCAGCGTGACTAGAGAGCTAACAAGTAGGGAGAAAAATGATCGTGAAAGAAAACTGACAAATCATACCAAAACAGCAGCAAGAGCTTCTACAGATATATAAAAAGAAAGTGGGTAGCAAGGGCAAGTGTGGGACCCCTGGATGGTGAGAATTAATAAAAGAAAATGGCAGATCAATACTTAGTATCAGTGGAGGACACTGCCAGTGTCTCAAAGGTAACAGATGGGCTGGTTTCAAATAGCATGGAAGAACTCGTTGCTGTCCCTGTGACAAGGAATAAGGTACTGGAATAACTAAAGGGATGGTCGGCACCCAAGGGTGCTAAAGGAAGTGGCTGCATGGAGAGTGGAGCCATTGGTTCAAGGTTTTCAGAACTCACCAAGTCCCGGGGGTAATGACAGATCGAGAAAACTGCAAATGTGACCCCCTCTTCAAGCAGGGAAGGAGACAAAAACTGGGTAACTATAGGTCTGTTGTTGGCTAGATGCTGGAGTCTGTCATCAAGGAAGAAACAGCCGGTCATTTGGAAAAGCTTAATGCAGTCAAATCAATGCGGTTTTACGCAAGATGAATCCTGCTGAGGTTCTTGGCGGATGCAGCAGCGGGAACCCGTAGATGGACTGTATTTGGAATTGGAGAATAAGTTTGACAAGATGTCTCATAAAGAGCTGATACAGAAGATACGAGCAAATGATGCTGGGGGGAAATGTGTTGGCAGTTGAAGATTGGTTATTGCATGCAGGACAGAGAGTCAGTATAAATATGTCTTTTTCAGACTGGAAGGATGTAATTAGTGGATCAGTTCCTGGCCCTGAGTTATTTACTATTTATATTAATGATTTGGAGGAGAAGGTAGAGTGTAACGTATCCAAGTTTGCTGATGACACGAAACTCTGTGGGAGGGCATGTTACAATGAGGATATGTGGACTCTGCAACAGGATATAAATAGATTGAGTTGAGTGGGTGAAAACTTGGCAAATAGATTTTAATGTAGGAAAGTCTGAGGTCAGGCATTTTGGTAAGAAGAATCAAAAGGCAGACTATTATATAAATGGAGAGCAACTGCAAACAAGTGAAGTACAGAGGATCTAGGTGTTCTTGTGCAAATAAGTTAGCAGGCCAATGCAGCAAGTGGTTACGAAGGCAAATGGTATGTTCACCTTTATTTGCAAGAGGGTTTAAGTTTAGAAACAGGGAAGTATTGTTGTTGCAGTTGTACAGGGTGCAACACAAAAAGTTGGCAGGCAGCTCCAACAAGTAGTTAAGAAGGCAAATGGTATGTTGACCTTTATTGCGGATGGGTTGGAGGTTAAGAATAGGGAGGTTGTGTTACAATTGTACAGGAACTGATGAAGCCACACCTAGAGCTCTGTGCGCAGTTCTGTCCTGTTATTAAGAAAGGACACACCAGCGGTGGAGCTGGTCCAAAAGAGATTGACGTCTAATATCTGGGATGAGAAGGTTGTTCCATCCGCAGATGGTTAAGGAAGTTGGATCTGTATTCCCTGAAGCCTAGAAGAATGAGGGGTGATGTTATTGAAACGTGTTAATATCCCGGGGGGGGGGGTGCGGGGTGTTTATGACTGGGTAACTGGGAGAGTCTTGAGCAAGGGGACATCACAAGGTAGGTGACAGTCAGTCAAAACTGAGGTGCACAGGAAATTCTTGTCAGAGAACTCCAGAGATCCCCCCACCCTGTAACCCAGAGGGTTGTGGAGGCTGGATCAGTGAGGGTATTTAAAGAGGAGGTAGATACATCTTTAAAAGATCAGGGAATTCTTGGCTATGGGATACCGGGGCAGATCAGCCATGATCATAGTGAATGGAGGGCAGGCTCGAGGAACCAAACTGCCTTCTGTTTACCTGTGCTCTAATCATCTGCAGTTGGCTGGAGATGGTGTAATGGGGTCACTGCCTCCCTGGGAGATTGGTAAAAGCAGACATCTTTCACCCAGAGTGGGAGAGGGTCAGCTGCATGTGAATGTAAGATGCACGTTAGGAGAAACTTCTTCGGTCGTACAGGAAAAATATATTCGGATTACACTGCTGTGTAGAACATCTGAAGAGAGCTGGGAGACTGAAGTATGAGAGCCTGTTATCTTCATGTGTGCAGTTTTGTTAAAAGGGCTCTTGGACATCAATGGTCCTCTGTTTCTCAATCAGCGCTCAGGTTCTGAGTGACGTGGAGCTATGCTGTTCCCTTGAGTTCGTGGCCCAGTACAGGTGCCAGCTGCTTCTCTGTAATTCCCCCAATCTCAGCTGCGTTGGTGCGTTTGGCCTCTCCCGTTGCCGTGGTGAGGGGTGGGTGGGTAAATGTGGCATCAGTTATTCGGCAGGCACTTCACCCCCTGTGTATTCTTGCATCGCCCCTAGGCTGACCTTGGGGAAACCACTTGGTGAAGGCTGCTTTGGGCAGGTGGTGATGGGAGAAACCGTTGGCATCGACAAGGAGAAGCCCAGCAAACCGGTCACTGTGGCTGTCAAAATGTTGAAAGGTGAGTGCCATCTTATCCTGGGCACATTCACTCTTGCAGAGGGCACTGGCTGCCACTCTGTAACAGTGCCCATGAAACTGCCAGATTGTCATTAAAAACCTAACCCTGACTGTCCTGTATGTGACTCCAGACCACCAATGTGCCTCCTCCGTTCAGAGGGCATTTAGGGGTAGACGGTAAATGCCAGCTTGGCCAGTAATGTCCACATCCCATAAACCAAAATATGTTTAACAAGAAGCAGAGGGAAATGATTTAGGAATGTTGCTGGATTCTCCGCCGTGCTCCCTATTCCTGCTGAGTTCGCCTTGTGTCAGGTCTGGGAGCCAGGGTTGAGTGGGCATCAGTCCGTCTGCCCCTCGAGAGGGTTGCCAGGAACTGTGGGCTGACCAGGGAAGCCCAGGCTCACCCTCTCTCGCTCCCTCTCTCTCTCTCTCTCTCTCTCTCTCTCTCTCTCTCTACAGCCGACGCCACAGAGAAGGATCTGTCAGACCTCATCTCGGAGATGGAGATGATGAAGATGATCGGGAAGCACAAGAACATCATTAACCTGCTGGGGGCCTGCACTCAGGACGGTGTGTACGACTTGAGGGGTGGGGAGGAGCTGGTTAGGTGGGCTTCCTCAATCCAGGCCAGCTCCCTCTCAGACTGCCCCCATACAAGGCAACAACCACACCATCTCTACCCCAGATAAACCGTTCCTGTATGGGTCGTGGTCTTGTGCTGCTCATAGCAACAATCCCATTAAATTATTGGTTATGGTTCTGAATGTTCTTAAAAGCTCTTTTCCCTCCCCCACTGAAGGTGTTGATGGTTCCTCGGGACCCTCTTATCTTATTTAGTGTCGACCTTTCACTGGAGACTGTCCAACCATAGGGCACAGTGAGGGTGGTCCAGGGCACTGGCACTTGCACACAGATGGCATCTTACATCCTCACTCACCCACCACCACAGGCGCACAGTGGCTGCAGTGCGCACCGTCCACAGAGCGCACTGTAGTTACTCACCCAGGCTACAGTGACGGCACCTCCCTAACCCGCCACCTCTACCGCTCAGAAGGTCAAGGGCAGCAGGAGCAAGGGCACCACGACCATCGGTAGGTTCCTCCAAGTCAAACTCCATCCTTGTTCTTGGAGATATATTGCTGGAAGTTTCGCGTCACTGGGTCTGAGTCCTGGAACTGCCTCCCTGCAGTACTGGGAGTACCTTCACCACACACACTGGACGGTTCAAGAATGTAGCTCACCACCAGCTTCTCGAGGGCAATTCAGGATTATTTAGGTTAGACCTTTAATGAAATAAAACATCACAAACCACTTTGCAGGAGCATTATCAAACATAGCTGGATGTCACTGAACCACATATTACATTAGTTTGGGTGAGCCTTAGTGTGGTCAAGGGTTGGGCTTTTGAGGCGCATCTTGGAGCAGGAAGCGACAGAGGTTTAGGGAGGGAATTCAGGCTCGGGCTCCCGGGACCTGAGGGCTTGGCTGCAGTGATAAAGCAGCAGGATGTCGGGAATTAGGGGCCAGAACTGGAGGGACACTGAGAACTGGAGAGTTGTCAACCTCGTGAGGAGGGCCAGGGAGAGGTGAGACCAGGGCCTCAGCAGGTGAGGGAGGGGCAATGATGGGTAAACATATCGTGGCACATGAGGGGGAATTTTTGGGATGGAGGGAATCTGAGCTCAGTGGGTTGCCCTCTTACCTCTTGAGTCAGTAGGTTCTGGGTTCAGGTCCCACCCCAGAGAGCTGAGCACAAAGATCAGGCTGCAGTTTTGGAGCTGGTGTTCCTCAGGTGAGATGTTGATCAGGGCCCAGTCAGCTGTGTCAGGAAAGGAAACAATAGGTTTTTCTCTCTCCTCAATTTCCAGTCCTGGTGAAGGGTCTTGACCCGAAACGTCGACTGTTTATTTCCCTCCATAGATGCTGCCTGACCTGCTGAGTTCCTCCAGCATTTTGTGTGAGGTGTGTCAGATGCCAGGAAAGGTTCTATCACGCCGTAGCAAGTGACCCAGGGAGGTCTCCTTAAAGTCTTGGCCAATATTCCCTCAGTTAAAACAGATCACCTGGTCATTATCAGCCAGCTGTTTGTGGGACCTTGTGTGTGTAGGTCACCTAGACGCCCAATGTCCCAAGTTCAAGTTTATTGTCAGAGACAGACCTACACAGGGTGTAAATGCCATGAACGTTAGCTTTTTGCAGCAGCAGTACATTACCAACATGAGTTAACATGAGCTTAAATTAACATAAATTATGCCTAATAAGATTACATAATTTCATAAAGCCTCACTAATGGAGCACGTCTAGGAAAGCTAACAAAGTTATTGCAAGGAGAACTCGGTATAACAGTAGTGGGGTTATGCTCCTGTTGTATAGAGAATTACTGAGACCACGGCTGGAGAAATGTGAGCAGTATTGGTGTCTCTGTTTAGCAAAGGATGTTAATGTGTTGAACCATAGAACATTGAACCATAGACCACTGCAGGCAGTTCAAGGAAGGTTCCCCAGACTGGTAGCTGGAAGAGGGAGGCTTTCCTTTGGAAAAGATGGAAAGGAAAGAATAAGAGACTGGAGTTTAAGAGAATGGGAGGGAATGATTGAAACATGATCCTGAGCGATCTGGATGCGGGATGTGGGGGCGACGTTTTCTCTTGTGGTCTAGAATTTGGATCACTTTAAAAGCAACAGATTGTTAAGCAACATTTAAGACTGAGATGAGGCGGAAATAAAGATTGAGGGCCATGGTACTTTGGAACTCTTTTGCAAAGGGTGGTGGAAGCAGAGTCTTTAAGGCAGAGGGAGGTAAGATTCTTGAGCAAGGGATTACTGGGGGTGGGCGGGAAAGCAGAGCTGAGGTTACAGACAGATCAACCCCAATCTTACTTACCAACAAAGCAGACCAGTGGCCTGCGCCTGCTCCTAATTGGTATGTTTGTTTGACCCTGCTATTTCTCTGCAGGCCCACTCTACGTCATTGTTGAGTTTGCCTCCAAGGGAAACCTGCGTGAATACCTGCGTGCCCGGCGCCCACCTGGTATGGAGTACTGTTACAACCCCACCCATGTACCTGTCGAACAGCTGTCCTTCAAGGACCTGGTGTCTTGTGCTTACCAGGTATCCAGGGGTATGGAGTACCTGGCCTCGAAAAAGGTAGGAGTTTGTTCTGTAAATTTAGCAGCAATTTTTCTGCCGTTTGACCCAGTAATTTTCCCCCTCGTTGCAACCGTGGTTTGATTGGACCTTTAAGCCTCGAAGATGCTGATCTGACGTGTATACCAGGGTGATGGGCACGAAGCATTGGAGCCCAGCTCCCCGACTCAAACCAGATGGGACGTGACAACACGTCTCAGGCTGGCTTGTACTTTCTTGGGCTAAGGCTGGCTCTTTAACAAAGTTGCTACTGCTCAGAATTGTGTGTGTGTGTGTCACTTCTCTCCACATTATAATCTAAAGGTCCACAACCATCAAAGAGAAGAAATTCCTCCTTGCTTTGGTTTAATTAACATGCCCTGCCTCTGGGCTTTCTTTTATGAGGAAGGACTGTATATAATGGTGCATCTATGTATAACGCAGTGTAGTGTATTTGTTGCATGTGTGCATGGGGGCCGTGTAGTGTTGCATTGAGTGGCAGGTGCTGGGTGCCAGGGCCAGGACAGGGCAGTGGTCAGGTATCAAAGTACTCTGAGTCCTTGGGCTCAGGTTGGCCATGGTGGGGTTTGGTGTTAATTCTGTACACTAGAACACCAGAAATCAGAGCAGGAGTAGGCCACTCGGCCCCTCAAGCCTGCCCTGCCATTCGTGATGACCATGGCTGATCCACGTCGACCTCAACTCCTCTTCTGTGCCAGTTCCCCATCACCCTCAATTCCCCGATCTTTCAAATATTTATCTATCTCCCACCGTAAACATATCCAATGATCTGGCCTCCCCCACCCTTGGAAGCAGGAATTCCAGAGTCAACAACCACCCCCCGAGAGGAGAAATTTCTACACACCTCAGTTTTAAATGACCAGCCCCTTATTTTGTAACTATGTCCCCTTGTTCACGGCTCTCCCACCAGTGAAAGCATCTCCACATCTACCCTGTCAAACTTCCTTAAGATCTTGTACATTTGAATAAGGTCACCCCTCATTCTTCTAAACTTCAAGAAATACAGACCCAACTATCCAACTTCTCCTGATAGGACAGCCCTCTCATCCCAGGAATTAGCCTGTGGAATCTCCTTCGGACTGCCTCCAATGTTATCCTTTTTCAGGTAAGGGGACCAGAACTGTACACAGTAGTCCAGATGTGGTCTCACCAACACCTCGTACAACTGTAGCACAACCTCCCCATTCTTAACTTCCAACATGCCATTTGCCTCCTTAACCAACTTGTTGGACCTGCCTGCTAACATTTTGTGATTTATGCTCTAGAACACCTAGGTCCCTCTGAACTTCACTCATTTAGTCTCTCTCCATTTAGATAATAATCCATCTTTTGATTCCTCTTACCAAAGTGCATGACCTTGCACTTTCCTACATTAAACTCCATTTGCCAAGTCTTCACCCAGTCACTCAACAAAGTCTCCCTCGTGCCAGCATGCTGTGCTGGGCACTCGATGTCCAGGGAATTCAAGGGATGTTGTATAGCTGCTGTCTGGCCCATTAACCCATCCTCATACCTTACAGTTGAGAGAAAAGTGCCATTATCCGCTTTGGTAAGAAAAAGAAAACAGCAAAATATTTTTTACATGATGAATGACTGAGAGATGTTGGGATTCAGACAGAGTCAACATTGGGTACCGTCACCAATTAGCAGTCAGATTGTATGTTATTCTTCATTGCAAAAGAAGTTTAGTGAAAGAGTGATTTATGTGGAGCGTTGGTGTGACCACATCTGGAGTACTGTGTACTGTTTTGGACTCCATACTTAGGAAAGGATTTACTTGCCTTGAGGGAATGCAGTGGAGAGACGGACTGGAAAGAGTGTCTGGATTTTAGGTTGAAACATGAAAAATTCTTAGGGTTTCTTGGGTTAGAGCCTAGAGAGTCAAGAATCAGATTAAGTTTCAAAGTGTTGTCTATTTAAATGAAGAGGAGTTTCTCCTCCCAAAAGGGTGGTGAATCTCTGGAATTCTCTTGCTCAAGGGTGAGATTGATAGATTTGGAAAACAGCCATTCTTCAAAGAAAGGGATGTTTTTCCTGGAAAACATTCCATTAAAAACAGAATTTCATAAAAACAGAAGAAAAGGCAAAATGCATTATGCAACTTTGGGAGTAAAGTATTCCTTCGTACAGAGGATGATAGGATATTCAGTGCAGTGGAAAATGATGTCCCCCAAACGTTGAATGGCATTTTAGCCGTTGTTAACATGTGTGCAGGGGGTATGGGGAATGCATAGGAAGGTGGATTGTTGGGTGGAAGATTCAGCCATGCTCTTGCTGATTGGGAACAGCCTAAGGGGCTGAATGGCCTTCTGCTTCTAGTTCTTACTTTGCAAGGTGGAAGTGAAACCATCGCTGGGTCAGACCTTGGGTCATCAACTCTACGGTTGCCGTGGGTGACAGGATTTTCCTCTCCACAGTGCATTCATCGGGATTTAGCGGCTCGAAATGTGCTGGTGACGGAAGAAAACGTGATGAAGATTGCTGACTTTGGACTGGCGCGAGACATCCATCACATCGATTACTACAAGAAGACGACAAACGTGAGTGTCCTGCTTGTACATGGGGAGGGAGCAGTGCACGAGCAGGTTAATGTCTACCAGCAGGTCCCATCAGTCTCATTCACGACCACTGCAACAACTTGCAATTACTATATATCATATTCTTGTGCATTTTTAGTTGTGTAGAGCCGCTGGCAAGGCCCATTTATTGCCCACCCCTACCTGCCCTTGAGGAGGTGGGGGTATTTATGAAGCATCTGCTGGAAAAATCCCCCTCTTTGTGTCCCCTCCCTCGTAATCTCCCCCACCCCCATCGCCCTCTCACAGCTCCTGTCTCCTTCAGTCCAAATCTGGTGCACTGCTTAAGGAGAGGTGTACTCGCTTTGGAGCGGATTCAAAGAAGGTGCACTAGATGGATTCCTGGGATGAAGGAGGAAAGGTTGCACATCTTGAGCTGATACTACTTGGAGTTTATAAGAACGAAGGATGAGCTTATTGAATCAAATAAGATTCTGAGGGGGCTTGACAGGGTGGGTGCCAGAGGACATCTCCCTCATGGAGGAATTTAGGACCGGGGGTGTAGTTTCAGGGTAAGAGGTCACCCGCTTAAGGTAGCAAAGAGGAGAATCTTCTCCTGATCTGTGGAATCTGCTACCATAAGGGACGGTGGAGGTGGAGTCATTGACCACTCCGAGGCAGAGGGATTTTGGGGCCAGCGGTTGTGGGGAAAAGGAGGGGAAGTGGAGCCGAGGCCAAGCTCAGATCAGACACGGTCTCGTCGATTAACAGAACCAGTTCGTGGGGCCAAGTGGCATCCTCCTGCTCCCTCTTCCCATGGTCTTATGTTTTGAAACCGTAACCGTTTCTCTGCAGACACCGTCAGACCTGCTGACTGTTCCCAACATGCTCTATTATGTTTCTGTTGCTCTGGGCGCTGATGTGTGCCCCTTCTGTGCATGTTCGCTCAGAGGTAACTTTTCAGTCTCACATCTGACCCTCACGTGCTGCCTTTGTTTTCCAGGGCCGTCTCCCGGTGAAGTGGATGGCCCCAGAGGCTTTGTTCGATCGGATCTACACTCACCAGAGTGATGTGTAAGTATCGACGTCAGACCCACGAGCAGGTGATGGGTACAGCCCGCAGACCCTGGCCTCTCGGTAAGACACGGGGCGTACACCAGCGACGCTCTGGAGGGCAGTGTGTTCAACCACTGGCTCGTGCCTGACCAATGGGCACGTACCAAGACTTCCTCCAAAGAGGAGGAGAGCTTAAGGTGGCTCTCACAAAGGGGGTCAGCAAGAGAGGGAGCACAGGGGTGCCGCTAATGGTACTGCTGTTCCACAGCTCCAGAGACCTGGGTTCAATCCCGACCTCGGGCGCTGTCTGTGTGGCGTTTGCTCGTTCTCCCTGTGACCCCGTGGGTTTCCCCTGGGAGCTCCGGTTTCCTCCCACATCCCAAAGGCTCTAATTGGCCTCTGTAAGTTGTCCCTTGTGTGTAGGTGGGTGGGGGGAGAATCGAGGAAGCTGCTGGGCATGTGACAGAATAGGTTACAGGGAAGTTGGTGGGGGAATGGGAACTGATGGGGTTGCTCTAAGCACTGGCCAATGGGGACCATTTGGCCCATCCAGTCTCTGATAGCTCGCACTGTACTCTCATCGATCCCATTCCCGCACTTATTTCACCATAGAAGGGAGCATTTGGGCCATGGGGCTTTTTTTGATGTATGGAAGCTGGTACATGTCCAACCCTCTGATCAGGGTTTAAGGAGCCACGGGGGTGGTGATGCGTCTGTACCCTGACCGGTGCCCACAGTGGCAATCAGTGAAGGGGCATGTCGGGGGCTGCTGTTGTGTCTCGGATTCCAAGGGGCAGGAGCTGTTGAGGAGTGGCAGGTGAGGGAGTGGGAAGGTTGACAGGCCCATGTGGGGGAGTGGTCACCCGAATACCGGCAGTGTTTCTCAGTTGTCCCCCCCACACCCCCAGACACTTGGTTGTGAGGCAGACCCCTCGCTGCCAGAGTTCGTCAACGTCCCCTCTCTGGGGGCCCAGTGAGACCTATGTGGGGAATCGCCTGTGGGCCAGGAGCCAGGGGAGTAACCGCTCGATGCGTGTCTGCCCACTAACCTAACTCTTCCTGCTTGCCAGCTGGTCTTTCGGGGTGCTGCTGTGGGAGATCTTCACGCTGGGAGGGTCACCGTACCCCGGCATTCCCGTGGAAGAGCTCTTCAAACTGCTTAAGGAAGGGCACCGGATGGACAAGCCCTCAAACTGCACCCAGGAGCTGTGAGTAAAGAGATGAGGGCAGTGTGTGGGCTGTTTGTGGCACTGGTCACCTGAGGAGGGATCTCGCACAGTCCCCTGGAGACCCATTATAGTCCCAAGGGGGGGTCTGCTCACACGCAGTCCCTCACATGATCATTCCCTCTTCTCCCCTCTCCCATCAGGCAGAAGATACGAAAGATTGATAACACCAACCACCAGACTCAATTCAGCTTCAATCCTGCCGTTAGAAGACTCTTGTTATATGACTGTTATAAAACTGTTATAAGACTCTTGAACGGACCTCTCATATGGTAGAAGTGAACTCTTGATCTCCCAATCTACCTCATCGTGGCCCTCGCACTTTATTTGTCTACCTGCACTGCACTTTCTCTGTAACTGTAACACTATATTCTGTATTGTTTTTCTCATTTTACTGCCTCAGTATACTTACGTAGGACATGATCTGTCCGGATGGCACGCAAACAAAAGCTTTTCACTGTATCTCCGTACATGTGACAATAATAAACCAATTCCAATATGCAGCCCCTCTCAAAGGCAATTCCCTCACACGCAGCCCCTCGTGAGATTGGATCCCTCACACACCCAGATACCCCGAGAGTGTCCATCGACCAGTTTAACATTAAGGTCTCTGATGCCCTTTCAGGGATAAAACACTCCAGCCATCACGAGTTAAATGAAGTGCCTTCAGCTCTGAGCTCGAGCTTGGGGAGCACTGCACCCCCGGATGGACGGGCCGTTCCTCCGCGGGTCACTGCTAACCCATTTTCCTCCCTCTCTTCCTGCCCAGCTACATGACGATGAGAGACTGCTGGCACGTCATGCCCTCCCAGCGCCCCACCTTCAAGCAACTGGTCGAAGACCTGGACCGGATTCTGGCCATGACATCGAATCAGGTGAGACCACGGATCGGGGAAGGGGGAGAGAGATGCTCTTCCAGAAACGTGCGGCTCTGCTGGACCCCTGAGCCTGCGCCTGACACTGGGCTTGGATATGGATAACCTTTCTCGCTGCCTTGGACTGCTGGGGCTCCTGGCCACCAGTCCAACAACGGGAGGGCAAAGAGCATGGGTTGCCGATCTCCCCGATGGCCGATCCCAATCTCTGCACCGGTACGCTGCACACGGTTGTTAATTATCGGTTTCCTTGCATACTAATTGATGAGGAACATTAATCTCCTCCACTCCACCTGACCTGCTTAGATGTTCAGCAGCTCCTGCCATGATTGGATGAGGATCTAACCTCCCCCGAGCCCCAGCGCCTTGGGACAATGCTGGTCGGCAGTGGTGCCACCTTGGTCTGGGACCCGCTGGGCTGACGTTCAAAGGGAAATGTCCCGAAAGCAACAAGCCTGCAGGATTATCCAAAGCCTGGGAGAGCTCAGGGGACCATCTGTACACAACCCACCGTCCTTGGCCCCGACACTGGGTGAAGAAAAATTTCCATTTCCCAGTTTCTTGAACTAATATTTGCTTTTGGGAAGAGGGAATTAAGGGAGGTTTGTTTCCATCCACCTCGAACAGAGAGTTTCAGAGAGGAATCTGAGTGGATTAATTATGCAGCTGTGAAATGAGGAAAGAGAAAGCCTTTTACGGAGAGCTGGTGGTGGTTAGAAAATGTTCAGAGATTACTATTCACAGCCAAGCCACTTCACAAAACCCTGTGCCCCAGACTTCCCAATGGAGATTTTCAGTTCCTGGCCGCTCAGGGGCGTTTGTTTGGAGATCTTGTTCCCGACTTATTTTGTCTGTTGCAGGAATACCTCGACCTGTCAGTGTCTTTGGATCAGTATTCCCCCAGCTTCCCGGACACCAGGAGCTCCACCTGCTCTTCCGGCGAGGATTCGGTCTTCTCCCACGACCCCCTGCCCGAGGAGCCGTGCCTTCCAAAGTACCCAGGACGTGCCAACGGGGGCCTGAAGAGGAAGCATTAAAGGTGGGCCCCCCCCTCCCGGATCTGGTGCAGCAGAACTCCCCCCCGGACATCATTCCATGAAGTCAGTCCATCGATCGACGAGTCCGTGCTGCTCTCTGCACACACCTGTGTATACGGCGGCCTTGTCCATTTGTCGGTCACCGTCCTTTGGGGCTGCTCACTGTTCTCAGAACCAATAATTGCTTACACAAGACAAAGAAATGAGCCATTCCTTGAGTGAACGTCAGTCAGAAGCTTTCTGGACCCAACAGCCAGCGACTGGCACCAGGCAAAGCCCAGCGGAGCAGATCGGTGCCTTGCGGGTCTGCCCGCTCTCTCTCCCCACTCCCCAGCCGTTCCCCACGTCACGGGCAGACGTGAGGGAGCCACGCGCGCAGCGACTTGTTCACCCTGTAGACTTCACGTGGACGTGGTGCCTGCCCGTCAGTCAAGGAGCAGCTGGGGGCTGGGGGGCGGGCAGCTGTGCTCTTGGGCAGGAGGGCGTCTGATCCTTTCTCCCGGCTCCCCGTCACCTGCCTGTGAGGTGTGGCTGGTGGGACACCAGAAGACTCGTGGCTCGGAGATGCCTTGTGTGCTTTGTGGGGAGGGAGCTGAAGGCGGGAACACAAGAGCGCAGGTGACGAGGGAGCATGCCTTGTAAATATGGCCAAATATGTATAAATATAAATATATTTACATGAACAGTTTTTTTTGTAAAGTTAACGAGATGGTTGCCAGAATGTTGTCGGTGAGGATTACCGTGACTCCCTTGGGAGAGTGGGCTTGTGTTGTGGGTTTGTTCTGCTCAAAGGCTTTTCTCTGTGGTCTCATTGAGGAGGGGGTGGGGATCTCGTCCTCCCCACTGCTGAATATTGGGCTTGGCGAACTACATTGGGGGGGCAGGGTGTCGGCCCTGGAGTGGGACAGTGTGTCGGTGCTGGGGTGGGATGGGCTCCCTGGCTGTTGGGTCACCAGGTCTTTCTGCCTTGGGTTCCTGCCACAAAACTTCTCCTTGCCTTTGGAGCTGGGAAGCCCACACCAGCAGGGTTGTGTTGCCCGAGGGGTGAGATGTGGGGGGAAGGAAGGGTGTTGAGCAGCCCAGCCTCATGGGAGGAGCTTTCTGCAGTCCCGTCCCCACCAACCCAGCCCCCCGCGCAAACCCACCCCATTCCGATCTTGTCCCAGGAGCAGCCGCCCCCTCCCCCGTGCTCTCCCCACAGGGCTGTGACCTGCCGACACCACACTCACCACATCACTGCTCATCGCTTCCCAGTGGGGGTTTCTCAGAAAATCTGGTTGATTTATATTTTGGGAGGGGGATTTGGTTCATTCCCAGATCTTGGGCTGACCCCCCAAGTGACTGGTCACCACGGTCACCGTGGAGGTCAATCAGTCTTGTGCTAAACCCGGGCTGACACTCTCCCCTCCCACCCCATAAACAGGGGCAAAAGCATCAGTTGGATTTACTCAGCTGCTGCTCCCTCCCCACGGAACCATCCGGAACTTCAGGCCAGTGTGGGAACGTTGACCTGCCCCAGTCTCCCAGCTGGTGGACGGAACAGTCGTGGCAGCCACCTAGGCCTCCCCATCTAAGGAGACTTGCTTCTGAACAGCTGCATCGCCCTTAACCCCCGAAACCTTTGGTTAACGCAGTTTTGTCGACCTCACCCCTAGAACCAGTGTTTGCTGTTTGTGGGAGAGTTCATCATCTACCCCCACAAGCAGAAGGGTTTCCAAATTTCACTCCTGCCTTGAATTCCTCAACCAGCAGAAGCATTGGGCCTTCGCATCAGTCACTGCACCCCGAGGGGACACAATCCCAGTTGTGTAGCTCCCTTCTAATCATTGAATCGGAGTCCCCGTGTCTGCCTTTCCTAAGGAATGGCCTCACTGGAACTTTGCAGGCAGTTACAAGCGCTGTTGTTCACCCCAGCTGTTGCACAGGGTTCGACAGCCTCAAGATCACTTGCTTTTCTTAATTGCCGGCCAAGGGAAATCAAATTAAAGCCTCCTCCGAGAATGTTGGCAGCTGACCTTCCGAGTTGGGGAGTGAGTAGAGAGAGCAGTGGGGTCGGTATGAATGGAAGCAGTGTGTACGGCTGGAGCAGACTGGATTGTGTGTGTGCACTGCAGCCCGCTGTACGAGGAGCAGCGAGGGTTAGCCCAGCCCCCAGCCCCCGACTGACAGGGGTCTGCACTGTGTTCAGTGATCGCAGGACAGGAGCAGGGCTCCTTCTGTTGACTGCTGCCCCTCCCCAGGGTCACTTCTACTAAACTTGTTTTCACAGCCAGGCACTGCAGCCTCCACCCACCCACTTCCGTCAGTCTCGCATTCGCAGGGTCAGCTTCAGAAAGCACAGTACCTCGCGCCAGGAAAGGAGGCCATTTGGCCCACAATGTTGATGCTGGCTCCCTGATCATTGAGATTTCCCCCACAGGCCTTTGCTTGTGGAGCTTCCTTTTGAAAGGTGCAATTGAATTTCCTTCAGCCATCCAGAATCTTCTGGGTGACAACCCTCCGTGAGTTTAAAAAAAAGCTTTCTTACCCTTTCTATTCTTTGCCCCAGTTATGTAAACCTCTGACTTCCTGCTCGTGGTTCTGCTTTCACTAATGAATGTATTTTGTATTCATTCACCCTGTCTACCACCACTGACCCCACTACGCTGTGTTAACCTACAACCAACAGGTGTCTGGAGGTGGCAAGAGACTTTGAGAGAAAGGGTGTGTGTGTGTGTGTGTGTGTGTGTGTGTGTGTGTGTGTGTGAGTGAACTCTGAATGTGTCAACTTCAGACAGAGTG
>JAUZTB010000075.1:18160430-18171849 GCA_034780895.1 Rhynchobatus australiae
TGTGGGAGGAAGGGGTTAGACAGTCTTAGGCGAGGTTTAAAGGTTGGCACCACATTGTGGGCCGAAGGGCCTGTGTTGTGCTATACTGTTGTACGATTAAATGCTGCCACTGGCCGGTCAGGGCTGCAGTCGGCACACTTCAGGATTGACCTCTTTTGCTTCGCCAACCGTTGGAGAAGGTGAAGGGTGAAGCACTCTTTCCCTCCCCAAATTTCCGCTCCCTTTGCCCGCCTCCTCTTATCGACCTGGGACAAGCCAACATCAGAGCATCAAAATCCACCGGACTTCCAGTGAAAACCAGCAGCACCACCCCTCTCACCCAAAAAAAAAAGAGTTGCTGGTCCTGGGACTCGATGACTTGTCAGGGAGGTTGACCACACTGATTCCTGGTACAAGAGACTGGGCTGATGCTCCAAAGAGCTCAGAGCTATGACAGGCGATCTCAGTGTCTACAGGCTTGACAGGGTAGATGTGGGGATGATGTGTCCCATTGCTGAGGTGGCTGGAACCAAGGGCCTCCAGCTCAGAGAGAAGGGTCGGCCATAAATCGTGGAAATGAGAAGAAGTTTCTTCATCCAGAAGGTGGTGAATATTTGGAATTCTCTACCCAAGACAGTCACTGAGTATTCTGAAGACAGAAATTTCCGGATGTGAAGGGAATCAAGGGCAACGGAGTGAGTCCAGGAAAGTAGTGCTGAGATTATTGAATGGTACAGTGTACAAGATGGGCCAAATGGTCTCCTCCTCTTCTATTCCTTTAGCTACAATGGCCCATTGCCCAGGTGGGCTGCTACTCAAGAACATCTTCATTCCCGTGCACCTCAGACGGAATTACATCCAAGTTGTCTGTAACTTCTGGCTCCCAGCATTCCCCACTTCATTTCCGGAAAGCTCCCTTCCTGCCACGCATCTTCATCCAGGAAGGAAGCTCACACGAGGTGCAAGACAAGCAAGTCTCACGAGGCAGTGCTCAGGGAGCCACGTGTGTTTTATAACAGGAAACCTTTATCAAAGAGTGTGTTGGGTAAGGTGCGACGAGGAAACGTCACAGGAAATTCACAACGTTTCCAACAAAATACTCTTCAATCTCCCTGATTGCAACGAGCTCCAATCAGGGACACATCAGTGCTGGAAGACTGTGCAGGCAAAGGGTTCAGCCCGGCTGAGAAATTCCCTCCTACCCAGCCAGCTCCCTCCCCAGCACCATGCCAGTGAACCGTGGCTCTAGTCCCATGGCCGGAATGAGTTTGGGGTGGGTGGGGGGAGGGCCAGGATTTAGGAGCCAGGACCCTGAGTCACACAGGATATCCTCATTGACCTGAGTCTCTGGGCAGTGGGAGGGAACATCGAGGGTGTCACCAAGGCTTCAGATACTGGTCCAAATAAAGGCGTTACCTGTTAATGGGAGGTGTAAAACCACAACGAGGGGGAACACTGTGTGTCAAACAAAACCCCTTTATCCTTTCCATCACCTCCAATGTAAAACAATAGGCTATCTTCTTCTCGCCTAATGATTATAATTAAATGTAATAACAGTGATCACTTGAGGGAAACATTTTTGCAAAGACTAAATTATACATTATAGTATTGGGGTGGAGAGGATAACTACCTGCTTGTTTTTAAACAAGGCTCTGCCACGTAATGTGTGGAGTGGGTCTGCAGTCCTCGTACACATTAGGCACCTGTCAGTACCGAGTGGCAGTTCCTTTCACCTCTTGCTCATCACCAGGCCCATCCATTTGCAGCTTTGTCACGTGAATGGCCTGAAGTGAATCGTTGCTTGGATAATTAAACAATGGCCATGAACCAGCCATTTATTCCCATTACTGGTGACTGGTTAAATCAGAATACTGAGGGGTTAGGAGGGGCAGGGAGGGAAAGGGGGTGGAGAGTTACTGTTCCCGTTCAATTAGACATCCACCTGCAGAGTTGTGTGTGGACAGTTTGAACTCTCCCCATTGACTCCTGATACCTTTCACTGGATTTTCCCCATTAATAAAGTTCCTGGTTTCTGAGCAGGATTTATTTCTCTTTCGAGGAGAAGTTCTGATCCACCGGTTTACAGAGGCAGCAAAGGTGCGAGTGTTAGAAGACGCAGCAAATACACTGAGGAGACGGCAGATGCTGGAGTCTGGAGCAAAAACCAAACTGCTGGAGGAACTCAGAGGGTCAGGCAGCATCTATGGGGGGAGAACGAACAGTCGATGTTTCAGGTTGAGACCCTTTATCTGGACTGGGCCCGTCCACTGTTTTCTGGCGGAGTGACCTCTACCTTGCAGAGGCTAGGGAGCAGCTCTCAGACACCTCCTCATACTTGTCCCTTGACCATGACCGTGCCAATGATCATTGGGTCACTGTCTCCCAACCCATTGCAGATCTCACCACTACAGAAGATCTCCCCTCCAATTTAGTTTCAAAGTAGTTGGGCAGTCCAGATGAAGGGTCTCGATCTGATACGTCGACTGTCCATTTCCCTCCATAGATGCTGCCTGACCTGCTGAGTTCCTCCAGCAGATTGTTTTCTTTCGCAGTGCAAGGGTTGGAAAGTTCTATCTCAGAGTGGTTTCCCCCTGGGGGGGTCACTGCACATCGTTAGATTTCCTCTGTAGGGGCCACCTCTGCTGGTGGTCCCTGTTCCAGCGCTGGTAGCTGTTACCATTGAAAAGACGGTGGCTCAGAAAGCTGGAGGGAAAGTGATCCATCTCCAGCTCAATCACGGCACTGTGATCGAAGGCTTCTCCTCCCTCCCAACTCCTGCCCAGAGTTTCCAGAGTCAGGGGCCTCAAGCTGTGGGACATCCCGTAACAGACTGTTTGCAAACAAAGATGCAATCCTTTCACTCAACCAGCCACAGGCCGACTGCCTCACCAGCACTGAAGCACCTCAGGAACAGATGGTGAAACTGAGGAGATGGTGCAGGATTGATGTCCAAACAATAATTACTCCAAGCCTTCCAATCTTGTCCAGCCTCCTCCACAAGCCCCACCCTAGTAGTGATTGTGTCAGCGATTCACTCCTCTTGGTCCTGGTTTACCCTTTCCCTTCGTCACTGCTCCAGGTCTCTCTGTCAATTATTTTCAAAGCAATAACAGATTTTCTCATTGGGACACATGAGTGGCCCTTGGGCCGATCAGCAAAGTTACGAGAGGGTCCAAGCATCAGAAATTACCTTACTCTTCCTCCCTAGTTCACTCACAATTTAAAAGAAAAATTCCTTTTCAGAACTTGGATCTGCACATCAGACAAGGGGAAAAAAAACACAGAAAACATTCAGCAGTGAAGCCATCAGATGTGAAGATGTGCTAACGGAGTAAAACACAGAAGGAGACAGCTCTGAAGTGCATAAAGAATGAGATTTTAGTTACACAAGTAAATAGACAGCTCGTGTGTTGTATTACTGGATTTTTGATTACTTTGACCGAGACTGGGAGGGACAGCCCACAATCTCACCAACCATTCTCCAAGAATTAACCCAAATTAAGGGGCCATCCACACTGTCATATGGAAAAGCACTTATCAGTAGCTCAGTGACTGACGCTGGTGAAAATGATGACGGAAGTGCACAGCGCCTTGCGCAGTGATCCTGTTAACATAGTTCACAGCTGCTTTAATTTCCTCTCCCCAGCTAAAATTAACTGGGCACAGTGACCAAATCAGACGATCCCTCACAGATCCGCACCACTCAGTCTGGAGCAAGCAACAGACTGCATGGTTGGATAGGCTGGACATTGAGTGGGCAGCCCCCTCTGCAGAAAGCCACCAAGGTTGGCAGCGTTTCCAGAGTGAAACCCAACTACACTGACTGATTGGAGAGGCACCTAATACAACACATCCTCAACTAAAATTTACGTGCCCCCTCCAGTCCCAAAGGGAACGCTTCATTATGGGATTGAGTGCACCTTTAATCTTTGGGAAGTAGGTTTATTTAATCATAAAATGGCAAATGCCAACAGTCTCATTTTCTGCAGTGAAGCAATGCTTTTAATTATATTGAATTCCGACAGGCAATTATATACGTGCTGGAGAGCACAGACAGGAGACTGGCAGCAGTCTATACGAGTGTCACCCAGTCAGTGACCTCTCCCTCCAAATCCTCTCCATCTCCCTGAGCTTCCCGATTATGCTCCTCTCTAAACTCTCCCTCACATCGTCAGTGAGATGACCCAATGCTCTCCGGTAAGTTGAGGTTTACCCTTCCTTGCAGTGCAGCATTGGGGGACGGGGACTGTAGTGAGGTATAGCTCTGGCTGGGTGCTGTCCGCAGGCAGAGAGCACCTACTACTCTGGCCCTGTCTGCAGAGAGGGTTCTCAAAGCCAGTTGTCTTTGTGAGCCTGCACTGTCCTGGGAACCTTCAGTCTGGCAAGCTCCTACAGTCACTGAAAAGAAAGGAAGGTGACCACAGAGAAATGTCAATACCCTGAGAGGTCTGACAGGGTAGATGCTGGCAGTTCCTCGGATGGTCCTGAGCCGGAGTCATGACCTCAGCATACGAGAGCCGTAATTTTAGGACTGAGATGAAGATTCTCTGGGATTCGTCAACGCACGCTTGCTTGTGGATGTTCAGTCACCAGGCGTGTTTTTAGAAATGAAGGGGAACCAGGGAATTTGGGAAGCTGGGAATGTGGGCGTGAGTACATGGCAGACCAGCCTCAGAGCACCAAGTCCTATCCAACTCCCATCTCTTGTTCCTTGCCTGTGCACACCGACTCTCACCCGAATCCTGCAACGTTACATTCTGCAGTCCTGAGTGAGGAAGAATGAATCTGAGGGAGGGTTGTCCCAGTTTCAGTTGAAGGGAGAGTATAGAGAGATGAGGAACATGTCAAACTCAGAGACTGATGCTGTACAGGCAAGAGGTGGGGCTGAGGGAGGGGTCAGTGACTGGACACCCAGCGAAGATGTGTGACCTGCTGTTCCTCTCTTGTGTCCCACATTATTTAGCAGTCCCTTCCTGTACTTACCCACAGAGTTCAGAAATCAACTGCAAACCCAGTACGCTGCTGCATTACAGGTAACAGCCCCTCCTCACTTCCCAACACTCTGCCTGCTCTCGGCGAGGAAGGTCCCACTGGCATGTATTATTTTCCAGATTCACCAATGCAGGAAGCAGCAACACTTCAACGTGTGAGGCCAAGTCCGTCACAGTTCCGCTCTCGCATTCCTCCCTACCCTCGCTCACATTACAAGTGCTATCACAGCCACTGAGAGCCTTTTTGGTTTTAAAATAATCAACAAGACATAATTAAGGTTCCTCCACAGTGTTTGTTTGGGCAGGTTATAGTGAGCCGTTATCTGTCATTGTCCAGGACAGGGCCCCGAATCGCTCCACCATTTAACAGGATCACTGCTTTCCACAGAAGATCACAACTGGAAATGTGACTTGATCCACAGACATCATGGCTTTTCCTGCCTTCAGTAATTTGGTCTTGTCCTTGTTTGAAATTAAATGTAGGTGCACAACATGGGAAAATGGAGAGTACTTATTCAACCCTGCATTATGACCTTGCATCTCTCCAATATCCTATAACCCCAACCGTGATCCTAACTTCTGGAGATGAATGTTAGGCTTAATCTTCATCCTCTCCTCTTATTCTGCTAATTAAAGTCTCATGTTACAGCAACAGCAAATCCCATGATTCATTTGATGCTCCTGTAACATCCGTGGCTGGGAGCAAATTCATCGCACTGTTGGTGAATCAGATCCTTGGAGACTATTAGCATGACAGAGCATGAGGAACGTTCTGCAGGATATCAAACTCTGTGTTTACATGGCATTCAATGGGGCTGTGAAAACAGGGATCAATTACTCACTGACAGGAACCAGCTCTGAATGGGCACTACTTTCCACAGTCACCATCTCCAATCCCACTCCTCAGATCAGATCAATTTGTCATGTACACCAGGGTGCAATGAAATTCCTTGCTCACTCCTGCTGAGTCACTGAGGAAAACTAGCAGCTGCTGGAAGAATGAGCCATTTGTTTGCTCAGTGAGAGGTGGGATGGATCCCAGTTAGCTCATGGATCAAGACCAGCTTCCACAGGGTCATCACAACCAACAGCTTCGACATTTAGCTTGCTCCATGTTCTGCAAGGGTTCAGTATAAAGGTGGGAGGCCAGCTCTGGATGGAGAGAACTTGTTCCCTCATACACAACCATCAAGTCCCCTTTGATTCTTTCTGTCATTAACCTACACCAGGGGAAATTTACAGCAGCCAATTAACCAAGCTGCGCAGCTTTGGGATGTGGGAGGAAATCAGAGCACCCAGGGTAAAGCCAAGTGGTGACTGGGTCACTGGAGCTGTGAGCGGCGGCATTAACAGCTGCACTGCCCCATGTACAGGGCTGAGGATTCAGCTGTTGGAGGATTTGGGATTGGGAAGAGGGAAATGGAATCATGGAAGTCACCAGTGTCTGAACCCAAGAAACATAATGCCCATAAAATTCAGTGTTTAGTGCAGGGGTGAAACTTCCCTTTCCCCGTCCTGTTTCAGACCCTGCCTGAGCTTTCATTCCTCCTCACACACATCGGGCAGTGCATCAAACCAGTGACCAACCTCAACTCATGTTATAAATTTTTTTGGTGGGATCAAGGCACTTTATACTGCATTCCCACAACAGCGGGAGTGAGTGGGACATCATCCACATCAGAAAAGGGAACAGCCAAATCGAATGCCCCTCCACAGCCATGATGTCTGATGTACAAGTGACACTGAGGCACCACAAAGGCTCCAGGTGAGAGGTGTCTGATGGAAGAGCTTACCTTGCATCTGCTTCACTGTAGTACTCTCTGGCTACGATGTCTTCAAATAATTCACCCCCAGTCACCCTGGCAGAAGACAGAAAAGGGCATTTAGCATAGACAGAGCACCTTGTAAATATTCAAAAACATTTGTTTGATTAGGCGTTTGGTTCTGGGCACCACAATGCAGAAAGGAGGTCAAAGCCTTGCAGAGAAGATTTAGCAGCTTCACACCAAGAGATACAGTGCTTTAGTCATGCAGAGACCGAGATTCTTCTCCAAACCAGAAACAGAAGGTGCGAGACTGCCGTTTCTCTGAAGTCTGTCCACTGACCACCACACCTCTTGCCAAGAAAACAGTAACCTTTTCTTTCAAACGCTTTGAACAACACTACTTAATCTGTCCTTAATCCTCTGAAAACATTTGGGATGGCATAGACACACGAGATTCTGCAGATGCTGGATGTATCTGGAGCAATATACAAAAAGTGTTAAGAATAAACAGTCGACATTTCGGACTGAGAGCCTTCATCAGGACTGGAAAGGAAGAGGGCAGAAGCCAGAATCTGAGATGGCATGCTGCAGCTGTATGAAGCATTGGTCGGGCCGCACCACACTATAGGATGAATGTGGTAGCATTAGAAACAATGCAGGAGAGATTCACCAGGACGTTGCCTGGAACAGAGGGCTTTACTTATAAGGAGAGATTGAATAGGCTGGGGTTATTCTCACTGGAACGTAGGAGACCGAGGGGTGACCTTAATGGTTTATAAGGAGCATATTTAGGACACGTGGTCAGTTCTTTTCCCAGGGCAGGGGAGTCTAGAACTAGAGAACACAGGTTTAAGGTGAGAGGAGAGAATTTAAAGGCGATCTGAGGGGCAATTTTTCCATAGAGAGGGTTGTGAATATTTGGAACAAGCTGATGGAAGAGGCAGATACAATTACAACATTTAAAAGACATTTGGACAGAAGCTCCGATAGTGAAGTTGTAGAAGGATATGAGCCTCATGCAGGCTAATGCAATTAGTGTAGATAGAACCATGGTCAGCACAGACAAGGTGGGCAGAAAGGGCCTGTCTCTGTACTGTACAGCTCCACCACAAGTTAAGGAGCAGGACTCCATGTCCACTAATAACCACTTCCCTTTTCACAGCACCTTCCCACATAGCCACAGGAGTTGCAACACTTGTATTTTACCTCTTCCCTTCCCACTATCTCCAGTCCCAACATCCTTCCAGTGAAACCGCAACTTACTTCTGCTTTTCCTAATTTAGCACACTGTGGTCTCCTCTGCAATGGTGACTGTGTGGCCTCTCGGCAGAACTGTCTGCAAGGATTGCCTCGAGCTGCCTGTCACTTTATTTCTCCATCCCACTCCACTCTGACCCCTGTCTGTGGCCTCCTATATGGTTCCAACAAAGCCCAAAATGTCCTCGAGGAACAGCACTTCACCTTCCAACTTGGTACATTACAGCCGTGGGGATTCAACGGAAAACTTAACCTGATAAACAGCCATTCCAACCTTTGCATCTCACACAAACAGTGATCTGAATTTCAGAGGAGGAGAGGTAGGACCCTGAAGCCCACTCCCCACTCAACAAGATTGTGGTTGATGTTCTACCTCAACATTGTCCAATCCAATCCCTGTATCCCAAGACTCCTCTAATACAGAGTAAAGAATAATAGTCACACAGCATGGAAACAGGCCCTTCAGCCCAACTGGTCCATGCCAACCAAGGTGTCGATCTAAGCTAGTCCCATTTGCCCACATTTGGCCCATATCCCTCTAAACCTTTCCTATCCCTGTATCTGTCCAACTGTCGTTCCATACAGATCTCTGATTGAAGTGACATCAGTAGCAGAGCCTCCGCAGACTCTGGGGTGGAGAATTGCAAACAGTCACAACCCACATTCAAATCCTAAATAACCTACCCCTTAATTAGAGACTGTGACCGCTGGCTGTGGACTCCTCAGTCAGAAGAAACCTCTTCCCCGCACCTACTCCATCAAGCCCTCGAAGAATTTTGTCTGCTCCAAATGAGGTTGCCTCTCATGCTCCTAAACTCTACAGAACAGAGGTCGAGCCCTCTCAATCTCTCCCACGACAGATGTACCATCTCAGCAACCAGTCTGCTAAATCTAGAGTGAAGATATCCCTGCTAAGGTAAGGAAACTTACACGCCTACCCAGGTATGGTCTCTCTAAGTCCCTGTGTAACAGGAGTAAATCATGTTTACCCTGGTACACATATCCTCTTGCAATAAAAGCCAACACTGCCTTCCGAACTGCCCGCTGGACCTGTTACCTTTCAATGAGTTGTGCACTAGGACTCCCGGTTCCCTTTGCACATCGCTACACCCAATCTCTCACCAACTCTGGATTCCCCATTGAACTAGGAAACCTCCCATTTTCCCACCTACCTCTTGTTGCCCATTCACTCAGCATGAAGCCTCTTGATATCCTCACCCTTACTCACACTCCCACAGAGTTTCAAGTCAACAGCAAACTTGGAAATTTGGCCCCGTCTGCCAAGTCTTTGAGACGGACCGTGAATGGCTGATGATCACGTATCCTTGTATTATCCCACTGCTTGCAGCAAGCCCAGTGAAGGACCTGTTTATCCCAAGCTTTGTTTTCTATTTGTTAACCCAAATCTCAATCCTTGCCACCATTTCACCCCAATTCCACAGGCCCTGAGTTTGTTCAGCATCCTCGCCTTGTCCAAAGCCTTCTGAAAATCCAAGAACACTAAATCCACTTTTTTCCCCTCATTCCTTCCAAGGGGGTGGGGATGGGGTGCGGCAATGAATCTTCAAGTAGGATATTCCAGTTCGTCTGGAGTGTAGTGCTCATCTCCTTATTTAAGGATGTAAATGTGTTCACATTTAGAGCAGCTTTACTGACCTTGTGCCAGGAGTGGATGGGTTGCCTTGAGGCAAGTTTGGACAGGCTAGGCTCCTCTCTGCTAGAGCTTAGAAGATGAGAGGAGACCTGATTGAAACAAAAATGATCCCGCGGGGCCTCGACAAGGTGGATGTAGAAGGGATGACTCGTTTCGAGAGAGAATCTGGAACAATGGGTCATTGTTTAAACAAAAAGGGGCTGTCCATTTGAAGCAGAGGAGAGATGCAAGCTTTTCCTCTCCGAGGGCAGTGAGTCTTTGGAACTCTCTTCCTCAAAGGGTGCTTGAAGCAGAATCTTTGAATATTTTTAAGGCAGAGGTAGATAGATTCTTGATAAACAAGGGGGTGAAAGGTTGCTGTGCGAAGAAGGGTTATGGAGCTGAGATTCCAGTCAAATCAACCGAACATCTTAAGTAGCATACCAGAGTTGAGGGTCTGAGTGACGTATTCCTGCTCCCAGTTCAAATGTCCCTATGCTACAAACCTGAAATAAAACAGGGAGTGCTGGAAAGAGTCATTAAACTTGCACGTTTAGAAGAGAGAAACAGAGTTAACCCCTCCTTGCTTCACTGATGCTGCCCGTCCTTCTGAGTGTTTCAAGCATCTTCAGTTTTATGTTAGGTTAAAGGATCAACCTCCACAGATTGAGATAAGGAAACATTAAAACAAACTGAAAAGCAAGCACTGCGCACAAGATCCGCGCCAAGATCTGTCAGCGAGATGATACATTTCTCCTGGTATTGTTACAACACCTCGCTGCATGCTCCACACGCTCACAGGAACAGTTACTCAAACACGGCCCATGCCTGGTGCCACTGATGCAGCACCCTCAAAAGCTGTGCAGCAATCATTTCTGCAGTAAGTTTTTGCTCAAGTTGTGTCCGTGCTAAGCTTCGAAGGAGTCTCAAAGACGGGGAGAACAGACTGACAACCCGCCCACACACAGACGGTTACTGCTGTACTGCAATCTACAAATTAGCACGATTGACTCAACTCATTTCAACAATAACTTACATTTATATGGCATCTTTACTGCAGTAATGCAGTCCAAAGCAACACACACGAGAGCTTCCAGCAAACTCTGATTTAGTGGAGGTGTGGGGAGAGATGAATGGGTCAGGGATAGGTTTTCAGCAGAGGTACAGACGGTGGGGATGGTGCAGGGACTCGCCATTTCTCATGAAAAATTTGCTTTCCAATGGTATCCCAAAGTGTTTATAACTGACAGTGCAAATTATCTGAGGGTATAAATGAGCAGAAGCAAAGGAAAGTAGGCCAGGCGAAGGGAGATGGGCAGAGTGGTCTGCCAAGCCTGATGGGGGAACGTTGCCAGTGTCCAAAGCGGTGGTTTGTGAATGAGCCTTGTTTTGCAGACGTGTGCAGTTGGTGGTGAGAGTGAGAGTGGGGGATCTGTGCTGGTCCTCTGATCGAGGCTCAGACTGACTCTGTCGCAACACCCTGTCCAGCTGCTGCAGTGCAGATTCCGCTGCACTGAATTCTCTTTCTGATTTGTAACAAGAAAGAATTGATCAGACAGATGAGACAGCAGCACTAGAACAAAAACTTCATTGCTTGCGAGAGAACAAGTCAGCTATTCCAAAAAAAAAATTGACCTGCCAGGAACACCTCATAATGTTGAAATGCGTCTGTGAGCAGACTGAAGTCTGTCAAAATTGTATCCTTTCACTCTTAATGCAGAACCCATTAACTGGATTTCAAACAGAGCACACACATAGAAACACAAGAGACTGCAGATGTGGGAATCTGGAGC
>JAUZTB010000075.1:18774482-18784510 GCA_034780895.1 Rhynchobatus australiae
AGAATCACATTTAGCTGACCAACAAAATCTTCAAGTTTCAGCCTCATGATTACTTATTACATAACACAAAAAAGGAGAAGCAGAGCAGAACAACAATTGCTATTACTTCATTTAACATTATGGTAGAGGCAGCACATTCATTTTAAATCAAGGTATTGTACAAAATTAGATTTGTTTTCCCTCTCAACTTGTCTGTTGCTGCAATAGCATTTTGAGCTGTCAAGTACCAAGGTGAAATGTTATTGACCATAAGCTTACATACAGAGTAAGTCCTTCAATTCTGCTAACACAAGGAAACAGCCATTCTGCACTTTGTGCCTGCTACCATTCAACAGAATCATGGTTGATCTTTTACAACACCACTTTACACCAACTCCACATGCCTTTGTGTCCAAAAAATCTTATTCTTGAATATACCCAACAACTGCCTCAGTGCCCTTGAGTTGAGAATTCCAGATTCATTACCCTATCCTGAATGACCAACTCCATATTTTGAGACTGTAGCCTTTGGGTTTAGTCACCCAGCCAGGAAAAGTATCAGCTCTACATCTGGATAATTTTGTACATTTAACATATTTAGTTTGAAATTCAATAGAATTATGGCTGATCATCTAAACAACCATCTTCCTGCAGAACTAATTGATCACCTTCTTGAATATACACAGTAATCTCCAGCATTCACACCCCTTGCAGTTTCCTACCTCCCAAAAATTAACAATTCACTGAATTTGAATACAAATAGTCCCTATCAATCCTAAACAGTTGGCCTAATCTCAGATCCAATTCTAAATAATCCAGTTGGAGGAACAATCCTTTAGAGCTGATCTTTTTCAAGGCCACTTGGGAAGCTTGCAGTTTCCCCAAAAGATTCTTCTAAATCCCAGCAAGTACAGTATAGGCACATCCTACTCACTCACTCCCATCATGGGAAGCCAACAGATGAATTTCAGTTGCATCAGCTCTTAAAACAGGTATATTCTTCCTTGGGCAAGGCCACAATTTAGAGAGAAATTCAAGATGTGATCTCAGTAAGGTTCTATATTGCAGAGAGCACTCTTATCCTTGTATCCCTTTAAGGGCAGCATACCATTTGCTTTCCCAATTCCAGATTAACTATGTTTCACATATAGTTAGTCCTTTCAAAGTCTTTATCCTGGTTCATTATTTGAATAAGATGCTTGCTACTTACATCATTGAAATTAACAACCAATTAGATGTTAAAATAACAAACCAACAATTTTGTGGTAACTTTTATAACTGCCATCTTCAGATTTGTGTAATTTATCTGCCATTTGTCCTCATTCAATACAACTTTGTAGCCTCTGCATTTACCTTACAGCCTGCTTTTCCATTATGAAGGCAATCTGAATTTACAAAATTGAACTGTACAGATACAAAAAAAGATGTTTATATAAACAAACACATCACTTTTTACAGTGCAGTCATTTAAAGTGTAAAATACTGCATCCAAGTGTCTGAACTCAATTCCTGCATAGGCAATATCAACTTATCCAAACTGATAAAGGGGTACAATTAAATCACCAGACTTGGAGATGAAACTGTACCATTCCTACTTATCAGAGGACTGTAATCAACCTTGGACCCAACCTAATAGTCTTAAGGTAACAGCCTGAATCTCTGGTGTCAGCAAAACACAAATGACCTCAGAACATTACTTCCCATTTGTAAATTGACAATAGTTTGGCTCAGCCATTCGAAGTATCACAATCATAAGCACACTGCAGTTTGTGTTGTAGTAAACCTTGACTATTTAAACAGTTAAGGGTTACCATTCAAGACTTGCAAGTGAACAGGGGCCATCACATTCCTTCGAAATTATTATCACATTCCTTCAACATTTTGCATGGATCACTAATGACTAATTTTCATACCAACAGGAAGATGCCAGCATATCTCAAATTTTAAGAAATATTAATCAGCAGTTTTTTTTTTAAAGAATACAGCAGTCAAGAGCTAATGACACCTTAATTTGGTTATCAGTACTCAGAATGGAAACTACCAAAGTCCAAGCATACAAGATTTATAACAGCAATAAGTTGCAATATGTTTAGTAAAAGTGAGCTACTTGTGAAAATAGATTAACCAAATTAATCCTCAACTAAATCTTTCAAAGTATGACGTGCAGTCATCCTGATAATGCGGGCTAACATAAAATAAGTATCTTGCACTAGACTTCTTAGCAAGGCACGATAATTACCTCAAGATGCCTACTCATTACTTTCACTGATGAAATGGATCAGCATGACAAGTTGATGCCATTTAAAGGTGGGATGAAGATAATTTCTCGGGTACTCTCTTGTAAGGTGCAGGAAGCTGCAATTAAGGCAGATATGTATGGAAGGATTGGTAGACCTACTATCATATAGAATGACCTGGGTGTAGGGATCCACATGAGATCACTAAGTTTGATCATTTCAATATTTAAAAGAAAATGAAAAGGTGGCAAGAGTAAAGTGACTATGAAGCTGCCATTTTGTTATAGGAAAAACACCAATTCACTCACATCCTAGGAAATGAAATGTCCTGTTTCTGGCCAGCATGACTAACCCCACACTCAACTCCTAACTGCTTCTGAAGGTGGCCAGCAAGATCCTCACCTGCATCAAATGGAAATCAGCAATTTAACCCAATTCATGATTTTGTCAGCTATGCCCAAATACAAAACCTGTTTACCACTGCAATACACTGTTAACTATTGTGAAGCACAAGTCTCAGCAAGATCACTTTTGCCTTGAAGACTATTGATTAAAACAGTTGAATTTACTACATAGTTCCCCAGAGTTTGAAATGCACCCGAAGTCCTACCTATTTGTCCTGAAACAAAAGGAATGTTCAAGGGATACAATGGATGAATTGATTTCACTGGGATGGGGGATTGATGCTGCTAGTTGGAAAAAACAGACCAACATTAAATATGCACTATCCCTGAAACAACATCTCAGCAAACTGTCATGACAGAATTTCAAGACTTCACACCATTCCAGAGATGAAAACAGTAAATATATTTCAGACTTCCCATGATCTGACTAAAATAAAAACCGAAGTGTCAGGAAATAGACAATTTTACATTAATCTTTAATGGAATCATTATAGTGAACAAGCTTGGAGTGAACAAGAGTGGAAGTGCAAGTGATAAAATTTAGGTAAAATATTGTCAAGGGTTATCCTTTCCTGCTGAAAGGTGAAACAAAAAGTTCAGATCAAGCACAAGTCTCAGCAAGATCACTTTTGCCTTGAAGACAATCGTTAATCAGATCAGTTTTGATCTGATAATCAGATCAGTTTTGGACAATTGATAATCAGATCAGTTTTGGACAATTGATAATCAGATCAGTTTTGAAGAATGCTTGAAATATAAATTAGATTTTTTCCCCCAAATATCCACCTAAAAGCATAGACAGGTTTGATATCTTGGCCAATATCACTGGTCAAATATATTTTGAATTGCAACTCAAATCCATGTTTTTTTGCTTACTCCTCAACTCTGCACAACCCCATTTCTGTGTTATCCTCCATACTTAACTGCAACAGATGTATCCTTGAGATATTTCTTTCCCTCATTCACTCCCCTCCTCTTAACCAACTCCTGAAACCTCGTCATTGACGAGCAAAAATGCCAATAACAATTACCAGTCAGAACATAATACTTCATTATGTCTGCCTTTTTCTTCATCTTCCAAAATATCAAATTATTCAGCCTACTGGCTGGTAAGAGTACTTCACACCAATGAAAAGCCAAAAACTTTAGATGCTGCAAATCTGACACAAAGTGTCAGAAACACTCAGCAAGACAGGCAGCATGTATAGAAAGAGAAACAGTTAACATTTCATGCTCAAGATCCTTTATCAGAACACTGATGAAATGTCTTCAACTTGATGACACCAAAATCATGAAGTTTTCAGCTACACAATATTACAATATATTCTTGCATTCAACAAAGGCAAAATTGAACAGTGAAGAAAGCAAGACATTCAAGAAAAATAAACTGAAGTACACTGGTGCTTCCTCACCACAGAAAGCAGCACTGCTGAAACCACATGGAAAAAGCTGCAGCATGTGCAGCTCGCAGACCTTAACTGCGAGGTCAGCATGGACATTAGGGCAACTGAGAAAGTTCCTCTGGGTCCAGAGAAGAGTCACTTTCATGCAAATCAAGAGCCGACATGATAAAATGGGGCTACGTTTCAATATCCAGTTGCAGCGAGAGGCAAAGAGTGCAACACCTTTTGGTCTAAACACTGTTCAAGAACAACCATGGTCATGCAAGATTCAGTACTCTGACCAAATCACAAGCTTTGCATTCTGCCCTTCAATAGAAAAATCTGTGATTAGTGGAAGGTCATCAGTAGAAACATGTTAATTGTTTTGCTAACCTGCAATGCTACTTTTAATCATTTGTTCAAATACATAATTCCTGTTCTACTATCACTTTCACATTTTCTCATTGTCCCAAGACCATGGGGCCCAAAGTCAGATTAATCCCACTCCTCCACTTATTTCCCTGCAACCTATGGTGAGAGACTAGAGGATGCAGGGGGAATGTGCAAGCAATAGATTCTGACCAAAGATTGGGTCGGTGGATCTGTCCAATCAGTCAAGGTTTGTCAAATGGAATTGCATTAGCACCTGAGAGAGATTAATTTACAGAAGGAACAGAACAATGGGATTACTCTACTAGCAGGAGCCTGCTGAAAGGATTGCTTCTGTATCACAATGATTTTATGTTTCACAGGGGTCATAAACTTACTTATTACTCACAACTGCTTGGTCTTGTATTACATTGTATTATTCTCATCTCTACAACTATGTTTTACTACTTTGTAGATATAAAAATTACACATCAAAAAGCATTAATCAGTAATAAGAATGCAAGAGAATTAAGTAGTTGTACAATCTCATTTTTACACTTGCATATCATGATCAAATTACACAACTGGCACTACAAAGCAAGTCTGCATTTTGTTGCGGACAAAGTCCAAGGTACAGCTCCATTGACCAAATTTCAACTCCAAAAACCTTTGGTCTCAGTTCTCCAAGTTTAGATTCTTGAAAGATCTGTTTCTTTACCTCATGCCCACTTTGAAACCAAAAGATTATCCAGATATCACAAAACTATTTATCCTGCAAGCTTCCAGCTGATGGTAGATACTAGGATAAAATGGAAAAATTGGAATAACAATAAACAAGGGAAACTGCAGGTGACTCAGCATCTGTGGAGATAAACAATTAACATACAGGTCAACCTTTTAACAGAATGGGTTGGGGGGGAGGGGCACGGTGTCGAGTCAATTTGAAGATTCCCCCCCCTCCCCAATAAGGTGGTCATTGAAACTTCGAATTCACAGACTGACGTCGTCGTGGAAGCAGTGAGTGGTGTTATGACTCCAACATTAACAAATGTTGTGGTACCCTCACAACATTTAAGTACTTTTTGAAACATTACAGCAGAGAATGCTAAGGACCAAGAGCAGGGACATAGGATTAGTACAGATAGGTACTTGATGGCCAGTACAAATTTCATGGGCGGAAGGGACTGTTTCTGTGCTGTCAATAAGAACAGTACACATGAAAACAACGAAGTCAAACTTAAGATTTTTAAATACAAAAACGTAAAAGTATATAAATATAATAAAGATATGCAATATATAAAGATAACTCAAACTCTACAACTAAAGGGAACACAACTTTTCGAGAGTTTCAATTTACTTCCACATTTATTACCTCGCTTCTCCTTTTACGATTGCACGGATTGTTTTGTGTAGTTGAAATGGGATGATTTATTTATGCTAAATCACGGTCACCCTAGTTGCAGCAGTACATTTGTGCATATCCTCATTCAGCAGATCGACGGCCCTGAGTCAGACGGCGGACAAGCCGCCCTCGAGTACAAGTGCCCAGCAGCGACGGCAAGCGGTGCTCACGGGACCCCAAGTCCAGCCCAGTCAGTGACCCTACTCTAGAACATTCTCTGCCCCGCCGTGCCCACGCCGGCACATGGAGCCCACCATAACCCTGAACGCATCGATGAGCGCCGGCCGCACAAATCACTTCACGCTCACCTCAGCCCAGCAGCCGCCATCACCACCTGCTCGCCCGTCCAGCCGTCGCCTCCGCCCCGACTGCGAACACCACTGCGTTACGCCGTGATTGGCCAAATCCACCCCCCGCCCGCGCTCCGGCCCTTATTTATTGCTTTCACCGCCGGTCCCGCCCACCTTACAATATTATTGGCTGTGACTCGCGCCTCAATTTGATTGGCGGCGGTCCCACATATGCGCTGTTCTGATTTGCTGGGGTGATTAATGGCCGGCAGTATGATTGGCCAGCGTTCCATCGCCAGCTGTCAATCGCAGCTTTTATGCGGTTGTCGTTGAGCGGTTACAGCTGAAATTGGAGGTAAAAGTGTTTAAACTTCTCGGCGCTGGGGTTGAACTATCTGTCACCATTTCTGGGCAGGTTAATCTGCTTCCAAAGGTACGAACTGTGGAGAATAGAAATAGATTCGCTTTCCAGTGAGGTTAAACAGGCACCAGGGCCTGTGGAGAGCAAGGATCCTCGCTCTAAATTGGTGCTTGTCGCCCTGACCAGTGAGCCCATGGTTAATGTGTCACTAAACGTGGTGTAAAACTGCACCCAAGTCAATTTAATGGAGGCAGAGATTCCCAACTGTGTATTCGGCCTGAAGCCTAGTTAGATCAATGACATATCATTCCCAATCTTTTCCCCCTGACTCGGTCAGTAACTTATGTTATTGCAACTCTTCAGTAACCAGAGAAGCTTCTTGGGCAATTCCCAGCCCCGTGGGGTTGAGGGTGACCTGCTTCCACTTCCCTGTTTTGAGGCGTGGAAGATTTCTTTAGAGGTCGAGTGCAGCTAATTACCACATGAAATTGTCAGAGTAAGATTTCTGCCTGATGGCAAGAAGATTCAAGACTGGATAGGAGACCAGACTTTGCTGGATAGATTTAGCACATGTACATACGCACAGTGATCTGGATACATTCTCACCAAGTGCTGCTTCAATCTGACCACACACACTCATAATTGAGGCAAACGCCTACATTTTTTTTGGTCCCCTCTTTCCCTCCCATCCTCCTCCCTTTCAGACTATCCAGACAAAATGTCACACTGAGCCACATAAGCAGATAGATGACCAGAAGCTTGGTTACAGAGGAAGATGATGCAATTAGCCACATAAGCAGATAGATGACTAGAAGCTTGGTTACAGAGGAAGACGATGCAATGTTAGAGAAATGTGGAAAGAGAAGATGTAGAGAGTTTTAGGGATAAATTTCCAGACACTTGGCCTTTGGCAGCTGAAATCACAACAACCAGTGGTGAAACAATTAAATTATGGATGATTGAAAGGCCAGAATGCAAGGTGTAGATAATATTGTGGGGTTATAAGACTAGAAGAGATCACAGAGACAGAGAGGCAAGACAATAAAGGAAAATTGAAAACAAGGGTGAGAATTTTAAAATTGCTATATCATTTGACTGGAGCATAGTAAAGTTTGGAGACACAGGAGACTGCAGATGCTGGAATCTGGGAGCAACAAACAATCTGCTGGAGTAACTCAGCAGGTTGAGCAGCATCTGTGGGGGGGAGGAACTGTTGATGTTTAAGGTCGAAACCCTGCGTCAGGATAATAAAGCTCAACGAGTTCAGAAATGTTGAATGAATGAGATCTGGTACAAGTTGAGACACAGTCATAATACATAAAACAGTACAGCACAGGAACAAGCCTTCAGCCCACAATGTACCAAACTAATTAAGCTAATGATACCTAATTTGCCTACACATGGCCCACATCCGTCCCTACCTGCATATTCATGTGTCTATCTAAGAACCTCTCAAATACCTATATCGTATCTCAGTCCACCACCACCCCTGGCAGCACATTCCAGGCACCCACCACTCTCTGTGTAAAAAAAAACTCACCTTGCACATCTCCTTTGAACTTTCCCCTTCTCACCCTAAATGCATGCCCTCTAGTATTAGATCTTGGGAAAAAGATACCAGCCGTTTATCTATGCCTCTCATAATTTTATAAACTTCTCTCCTAGCCTCTGCTGCTCCAGACAAAACAACCTTAGTTTGAACAACCTCTCCTTATAACACATACCTTCAAATCCAGATTGCATTCTGGTAACCATCTTCTGTACCCTCTCCAAAGCCTTCACATCCTTCCTATAATGGAGCAACCAGAATTGAATGCAGTATTCCAGATGCGGCCTCACCAGAGTTTTATAAAGCTGCAACATAACTTCCTGACTCTTGAACTCAGTGCCTCAACTAATAAAGACAAGCATGCCATACACTTTCTTTACCACCCTATCAACTTGTGTGCCCACTTTCAGGGAGCAATGGACTCAGACCCCAAGAGCCCTCTGTGCATCAATGCTATTAATGATCCTGCCATTAACTGTGTACCTTCCCTTTACATTTGATCTCCCAAAATGCAAAACTTCACTTGCCTGGATTAAACTCCATCTGCCATTTCTCATCTGCATCTGATCTATATCCTGCTGTATCCTTTGGCTATCTTCTACACTATCTACCACGCCACCAGTTTTTGTGTTATCTGCAAACATACTAACCCACCCATCTACATTTTCATCCAAGTCGTATGTATATATCACAAACATCAAAGGTCCCAGTATGTATCCCTGCAGAACACCACTAGTCACGGACCTCCACCGAGAGTAAGACCCATCGACTGCTCCCCTCTGCCTTTTCTGAATCCAAACGGCCAAGTCACCTTGGATCCCATGCATTTTAATCTTCTGATATGAACCTACTATGAGGAACCTTGTCAAACACCTTACTAAAATCCATGTAGACAACACCCACTTCTCTACCTTCATTGATTAGCTTCATCACCTTTTCAAAAAACTCAGTCAAGTTACTGAATGACCTGCCCCACACAAAGCCATGCTGACTGTCTCTAATTAGGCCATGCTTTTCCAAATGCTCATATCCCTAAGAATCCTCTCCAGTAGCTTCCCTTCCACTGATGTGAGGCTCGCCAGTCTTTAATTCCAGGATTATCCCTATGTCCCTTCTTAAACAAAGGAACAAAATTAGCTACTTGTCAGTCCTCGCAACCTTACCTGTGGCTAAAGAGGACACAAAGGTCTTGATCAAGGCCCTAGCAAACTCATCTCTTGCCTCTCTCAAAAACCTGGAGTATAACCCATCAGGCCCTGGGACTTGTCCATCTTAATGTTCTTCAAGAATCTAACACCACCTCTTTCTTTGTCTCAAAACACCCTAGCATATTTGCATGCACTACACTGATCTCACTTTCCTTCATGTCCTTCTCTTTTGGTGAATACCGATGCAAAGTACTCATTTAGGACCTCTGCCTGCAAGCACATGTTCTCTCCTTTATCCCTGAGTGGTCCTACCCTCTCCCTGGTTATCCTCTTGCTCTTGATGTATGTCAGTCAAGTTTTGAATAACATCAAATTGATAGAAGGAAGAACAAGAAAGGCTGGCCAAGAAAGCATTGTCAAGTCTAAAGGTAACAAAGGAACAAGTAAGGGTTTTGACATCAGAAGAATCTCAGTGTTCATTGATCTGTAAATGTTGCAGGGCTTCCTTCTGACAAGGTAAGTTTTATTATTAAAGTTAATACAAAAGCTATATCCTAGACCAACTCGTACATAAAAATAAACACATTTGCAAATTAGGAACAGGTGCATGCTATCTGCCCTCAAACCTGCTCTACCAATTAACTAGAAATTGGCAAATCTGATTCTCCTGTCTTCCCACAATAACTTTTCATCCCCTTGCTAGTCAAGAATTTATCTCTGCCTTAAAAATATCCATAGACTCAGTCTCCACCCACCCTTTGTGGAGGAGAGTTCCATAGGCACAAAATAAATTAATTAATCAGTCAATTTTGTGATCCCTTCATACAGTGAACCATAATTCTAAATTCTTCCACAAGACAAATCCTCTCCCCTCAGGATCTTGTATGTTCCAACGCAAGCAATTACA
>JAUZTB010000075.1:19337000-19347992 GCA_034780895.1 Rhynchobatus australiae
GTTTTTTGAGGAGGATTGACAAGGGTGGGCAGTGGATGTTCTCTATGTGGACTGTAGTAAAGCATTTGACAATGTCCCTCATGATAGGCTGGCCAAGGAGATCAAGTCCCATGGGTGAGTAGGTAAGTTGAATACTAAATTGTCTTTGTCATAGAAGACAGAAGGTAGTGCTGGAGGGTGTTTCTCTCTGGAGGCCTGTGACCAGTGGTGTTTGACAAGGATCAGTGCTGGGATCTCGTTTGTTTGTGATATACATAAATGATCTGAATGAAAATGTAGGAGGTCTAATTAGTAAGTTTGCTGATGACCAGCAAATTGGTGGAGTTGTGGATTGAGTAGAAGATTGTCCAATGATACAGCAGGATATAGACCAGTTGGAAATATTGGTGGAGAAATAGCAGATGGAGTTTAATCCAAACAAGTGTGAGGTGTTGGATTTTGGGAGGTCAAATACAAGAGGAAAGTACACAGTAAACGGGAGGACCCTTAGGAGCATTGATGTACAGAGGGATCTAGGGGTGTCAGACACGAGAGGTGAGAGGGGGAATGTTCAAAGGAGATATGCTGGGCAATCTTATTTTTCCACACAGTGGTTGGTGCCTGGAATGTGTTAGCCAATAGATGTGGTAGAAGCAGATATGACTGCGACATTTAAGTGGCATTTAGACAGACACATGAATAGGCAGAGAATAGAGGGAATTAGACTATGTTCAGGCAGAGGAGATTAGTTTAGATTGGCATCAAGGTTGGCACAGACATGGTGGGCCAAATGGCCTGTTCCTGTGCTCTGTTTTTCTGTCTTCTATTGGTCTGCAATGCAAAGGATTTTATTTCCATGAAGTTGGCATACCAAATTAAAGATCCAAGCCTATGAAACTTGGCATATCTAAAATTTAAAGGGAAAGATGAGCAGATAAATAAGGGAACAGTTAAGTATGATTTTAGAGTTGTAAAGGGAGAGAGGACACTGAAGAAGCTGTTGAGTTATGAAGGAAAGCCAGAAGTAAAGGGTATGGAGAAAAGATTTCAGAGCACTTTGAGATGAAAGGAATGTGGACAGTTTCCTCATAACAGTGAATTGTGCAGCATATGAGAGATGTATTGGTGGTACATCAATGATCATCTATATCAGTGCTTCCTATTCTGTTTTCCTGGATTGTTCCCCACAACTGCAGTATAAACATGGTGAATTTATCAAGCTGTGGTTTGACTGTTAAAGAAGGACCAAGGTTCTCCTACTAGTGGAAAATCTTTCCATCTGCCCTGTTGTACTGCCTCAAGATCTTGTATGTTTCAGTAAGATTACTCCTCATTTCTTCTAACCTTCAAAGAATATAGATCTGGTATCTATGGGATGTAACTTGATTTAATGGGGAGCAAGAAATTCAGTATATGAACTGTTTTATTCTGTTTCTCTAGGCTGCCACAACAATCTCAAAAGCTACGTTAGACCGACGTAATGGAAAGCTGATGACACTGCCTACAGATTTCCATTATGATCCAAACAACATAACCTGTTTGTTCCTTAAACCTTCTATCAAGGTAAATAGAGATGTTGCCTGTAAATTGCAATAACAAACATGAGATGATGATATATTTCAGTCTTCCTCTGTGAGGAGTGTTTGAGGCAAGGTACCGCAGAGAAGTCCTAAAACACATTGGCTTTGTGTAACAGGGTGGGCTCAATTCCAAGTTTTTGTTACTGTCTTTTCTTCCAATGTAACTGAGATGGATAGCTGCCCCATTCCTACTTGTAGTAAGGAGGAGACAGAGAATAAGTTGCTGTCCTTGTGAGTAGAGACAAGAAAATAAAAAGAATGTAACAAAAATAGAATGGAGGAAATTGATAAATGACTGACTCCCCTAGATAGACAGTATTTCCACATAAAGGTCCTTCCCATTGAACCCCAACATCTAACAGTCTCTCCTATGTCAGTTTGACCAATATATGTGCCTTGTTAAAAGTAAAAGTGTTCTTTGAATGAATGCTAATTAGTGCATTGGAAGTGGGATTGAACAATGGGCTATGAATAGGTTTCCTTGCATGTACCAAAACATGCTAGTTGATAAGCTAATTGGCTAGTGTAAGTTGCCCCAGTGTAGGTAGGTGGCATAAGAATCGGGTTAGGGAAGACTGATGAGGATGCATGCGGCAAAATAGGATTTGTGTGGATGGGTGCTTCATGGTCAGTGCAGACATGGTGGGCAGAAGGCCTCTTTCTATGCTCTGACACTCCATAACTCTTAAGTCATTCTGGTAGGAGCTTTGTATTCTCCATTTGATTGCATATACCTGGCCCAGACATGTCTGATGCTGGCATCCTGTGTGCCACATTTGGAGTAAGGGTTCCATTTTCCACTGTTCACTTGTGTTACTTTGTTCAGTCTGAAACTTTTCACTAAAATTATCTGTTTACAGATAAAGCAAACTGTGAAAGAAAACATCTCAGACCAAGACGAGAAAATTGGGGAATATGATTATAACAACCCCAATGATACTTCAAATTTCTGCCCCAGAGCTCAGGTCTGTATTTGGCTCATGAACGCATTTTGCAGAATTTTCTTAAATGGGCAACATCATCTACTTATGAAATAAACTCCTTTCTTGCTTCCTTTATTTTTCTGACAGATGGATAGCGATGAGGAGCATAATGGATTTGTTGGTGCAAATGACTCCTTTGAATTTGCAGATAATGTTGCAATGGAGCAGGAAGGGAATACCCTGGAGCAAGACAGAAAGTGGTCAAATATCACAACATATGGAGGAGAAAACTTAGTGGCAGAGCCACAGAAAGTAAGTGTGCTGTTGGTTGTAGAAAAGACAATAAAGGAACTTTGCAGTGTAATTGGGCAGTGCACAGAACAAGTTATGCATGCTCGGAGTAAAAATAGACTTATTAGATCCTTCGCTGGAAAATAAGCGGTGTTGGCAAATGTTCTTGTGGGCACATATTACAATGTTCTGACCTAGGTGACTCATAACAGTTTAGAGGAGCGTACAGCAGAAAAGTCAAACTTGGTCGCTTATAGTCTAAGCATTTCCCAGTGATCTCACTGTGTCTGGATGGTTAACCACTAGTAAAGCTGGAAACTCCTTCTCATCCCACACCAGGCTTTGTGTTGAATGAAATAAGACATTTGATTGGTTCTGAGTTGTAAAAGTTTACAATTCTAGCTCTAAATTCTGAAATTTTGCAGGTCAACAAAATTCTGTTGAATTACTCAAAAACAGCAAAAATGATGGATGTGAAGAGATTGAAGCAGAACATGTGGGAACTCCTTACTGGAAACGCAGCAGTCTCAGGAGGAAAGGTGAGGCATGTGCTGAATGGGATCAGCAAACACTGGAAAATAATTGATCCTTTGGAGCTATAATAACTCAGTCAAGGTGATCTCTGAAAAGATTGCTGCTGTCAGGACTATCTATCCCAAGAAACTGCACATGCACTCCTGTTGTGCTCTGGTTGTGTGTTTTAAGTTTTGTTCAGAGGTCTGAGACACAATCAGCCTTAAATCCAGTGCAGTTCTGAGGAAGCACTGTACTGCATTGTCTGAGAAATCATCTTTCAGAGAAGACATATGGAGGTACTGTCTTCCCTGAATAGATTGTTTTGAAGCAGAGAGGAGACACAAGGCTGCAGATGCTGGAATCAGGAGCAACACACAATGCTGGAGGAACTCAACAAGTCAGGCTGCATCTATGGAGGGAAATGGACAGTTGTTTCAGGACAAGAGCCTTCATCTGGACTGAAAGATAGAGGGGAGATAGCCATGATGGATTCTGATAGGAGGGGAGGGTGAAGCATTGAAGCAAGTGAGGGAGGTGGGAAGGGCAGAGGGGAACGAGTGGGAGGACTGTGTGGGTGATGGGCAGGAGTAGGTGGAGTATGGGAAAGAACTGGGTAGATGAGGAGAGAAGTTTACTAGAAGTTGGAGAATTCAGTGTTCCTTCCATGAACAATGAATAGGTGCAGGTGAAACTCGTCTTACGTCCAACTGCACTTATGACAAATGGAGACAACAGCCTGCAGATGCTGGAACCTGGAGCAAAAACAAACTGCTGGAGGAACTCTGCGAGTCACGCAACTGCCTTATTTGGTTCCATGCTTCACCTTCCTATCAGATTCCATCATCTTCAGCCTTTTGCCTCTACCCATCACCTCCCAGCTTTTGTCACTATTTCCACTCTCCCCTCCTCCACCTCCCAAAACCTGGATCCACCTATCACTTGCTATCCTTTGCTCCACCTCTTTATACTGGCCATCTCCCCTCTATCTTTCAGTCCACATTAAGGGTTTTGACCTAAAATATTGACTGCCCCCTTCCTTCCATAAATGCTGCCTGATCCTCCAGCATCTTGTGTGTAGCTATCTTGAAGCAGAATTTTTTCCAGGCATCTTTGTCAATATTTGCCCCTCATCCATTAATTAATTGGCTTTGGTATCCATTGCTATATTACATTAGTACCAGCCCTTCACTGGCTGTAAAGTTATGTGATGTCCTGAAAGGAAATACTGTATTCATTAATGTTGTTTGAATAATTAGGATAGGGCAATTGAAGAGCCAACAGTCAACGCAATGACAGTGAAAGGACAACAGAGCTTAACAGCTATTACCAAGGATCTCTTTGAAAGGTTTGTTTCTTTATCATGTTTCGATTACTCTAACCAAATGGTGTGCTGATTTAGGAAAGTCTCACATTTTGCTCTTGAACAATTATTTATAGAAGCAATTGTTCAACTGATTAGAATCGTAAAATGATGCAGCTCCAAAGGAGGCATTTTGGCCCATTATGCCAACTGTTCCAAAGTGCAATCTAGTTAGTTTACCACTTGCTTTTCCCCATATCGTGGAGAGATGCTTGCCTTTATGCCCCTGTTGACGAAGGCAAGTACAAGAATGGAGGTTATGGTACAACTTCATAAAACAATGATTAAGCCATAACTGGAATACTGTATGCAATTCGGCGTCCCAGTATAGGAAGGACTGGAGAAGGGGCAGAGGTTCACAAGGATATTGCTGGGTTGGAGGAGGCTGAGGGGTACTGAGGGATATATAAAATTATGTGGGGCATAGATAAGGTGGATAGTGGGAGACTTTAGCATAAACTGTAATCTAAAGCATATCTCCATAACAGAAGTGCCTAAAAATAGACGGCATAGGATTAGGGCAAGGAGCAAGTGGTTTAAAGGCTCTCTGTGAAGGAATCTTTTCACCCACTGGGTGATTGGAATCTGGAATGTGCTGCCTGAGAGGGTGAAACACTCACAATATTTAAGAAGTGCGTTGAATCACCAAGGCACAAGAGGCTATGGACCAAGTGCTGGTTAATTATATTAGTATAGATTGAGTACTTAATGGTCAGCATAGACGTCGTGGGCCAGAGGACCTGTTTCTGTGCTGTATGGCTCTGACTCTATGACATTATTATATGTATGTAGTCATTGTAATGATTTGTACTCATTTTTCTTTAATGTCTGCAGGTTGCCAAGTACATTGGCAAAGAATTTGTCTGTGCCAATGGCATTTGCATGTTTGTTGCACTTGGCCAATGAAAAGGTATGTATTATTCTATTATTATGAAAAAATTATTCTGTTAGGTGCTACATGTGTAACTGAATGCCAATCCAAAACTTGAGTGGCATAGATTTAGCCCTTTTAACTTGTAGGTAATGGGCTGGAGAGCCAAGTATCTTGTGATTCTGAGGCACAGATTATGGTTGGGTCAGGCAAGGCTTGGTTAATACTGCGCGGGACAAAGTGGCCTGAGAAACTTTGGAGTTCCATACTTAAGAGTGTTTTATTATCTTCCAGAATCTTGAAATCAAAGGGAAAGAGGATTTGTCAGATGTTTTTATCAAACAAGGAATCTGAAGCCATTTTGTTTGTACAAAGCTGTAAACATTTGAAGAGATTGTATATATTTGTAGATGTTTACTTGTGATAGTAAGTTTTGAGTCATGTCGTAACCTTACCTCATTTTCTTGTTATGGTAAATCTTGCATCGTGGATTCCTTTTTGAGGCATTGCGGAGAAGTCTGTCTTTATCAGTTAATGCGTAATACATGTGAGAGCATTGGTTGCCATTTGCACACTTGGCTTCATTGATGTCAAATGGAATGAAACGTGGAGCTGAGTACAACTAGCAGCCAATGTTTGTGCAAGGCTATAAACATGTTTTTTTCTTATTACTTTCACAGAAGTGTATTTAGAAAACTCTCTTGAAATTACAATTTTGATTTATTTTAAATGGCTAAACTCATTGCTCCTTTGGCAGAGCAAGGATTTATTATAAGTAAATTTTTTGTTCCTATGATCTATATACTGTCACTTCAAGACATTTTATCCTTTATTTTGATCATTATTCAATTTTGTAAAAAAAATTACAAATATTGAGTTGTGCACCTTAATAATAATGTCAATTTAAAATAAGAAAATTCAACTAAAACCTATGGCTTGAGGTTACTAAACTTACAGTTCTGTCTGCTCATTTAGGTGAGCCAGAAAATCCCCCCACAATTTTGTAAGAGTAGCATGCACTCTCTGGTACACTGACCAATATTTTTCCTGACCAAGTCCATCATCATTTTCTGCTTGTACAGCCACGATGTGTGCAAATTAGTGTTTCCATTTCCATATGTACAATGGTGAATACTTCATGAGTCCTTCATTACTTGGGAGCTTTCTGATGTAAAAGATGTAATGTAAATAACTATTTATTTGGGCACATTCGTCTTGGTGGCATTTCACAGGAAACCCACAATCTTTATCAACTGTACTCTAGAGAAGTTCAAATTAATGATATTTTCTGCTAGAGGTTTAACATTTCATTTCCCGCAAATAGCAGCAGCTAGATTAACAGAATAGAATGTTTACCAGAAGATAGGCACAGTGACTGAACTCATGAGCTGTATCCAATGTGAACATGGTTACTTTGCCCAAGGGATTTCAAGTAGGATTAAGACAGCCCTCCATTTACCACTTTGAAAAGTTTATTTCTAAAGATATTGATCAACATTAATACAGGGATGGGATTTGCAGATTGCTTGTAATGATAAATGCCACTCATCATGGCTCAACATTCAACATTTTATTACAAGTTATCAGTTGTACAAATGCAGGCTTCATCCTATCTTTCCACAGTAGAATTCGTCAGAAGCTTTTTTTGGTCTCTGGTGCACTTACTGTACAGTGTTTAACAGATTTGGCACTGATTCTATAATTTTAATATTTTTTCTTGATAGTTTTTGCTGGTCAGAATTTTATTTTCAATAATGTGGAAGTTCTTAGGGTCCTGAATGTTAGTTACGCTAGCTTCTTAGATGGAAAATCCACTGCTCTTAACTGTCTATAATACTGAGACATGGCACAGCTTTCTGTTGGACTGGCACTTTCAGGCTCTAAATGTGCCTTTGTTATCCCATCAGAAATTATGCATTGATTATATTTTATTTGTGTTGATTAAATTCCCTTAAATAACATTGTTTCAACTTTCAATGTGTAAAGTGGCTGGAAGGATAAGCATATGATTTGAGAATGATGTTCAGAAGCTGGGCTTGATAAATAGTCAGCTTCTTCCCATTTCTGCAGTTACTCCTCCAGCATCCATTACTGGCTTAATGCAGAGTGGGAACAACCAAGAACTGGCAGCAGGCAATACTAAAAATCCACCAGGGAGTGGTTTTGGTTAACCATAAATAATAAAAAAATGTATGTGAGATGATTCTGTTAATAAACAAGTTCCATTTAGTACATCAGCTACTGAAGTCAGTCACTGAAATAACCTCAAGTGTTTTCTTGCCAAGATCGTTACTCCCATTTGGACTCCTAAAACCCAAGGCTTGCTTTTCTTGTAGGAATAAGGTTACTGCACTGCTTCTCAGTAATGAAGCACCAGACTGTTTTGGATTCACATATGGCTACATTAGATTATGGATATCCAAATTAATTAAGACTGGGATTACTTGTATTGGAAAACAAATATAATGTGACCAGCCACCATAATTCCAATGTAAAATTTATTTCATATTTAACTGGTGAAACAATTGATTAAAAAGTTGCATGATTAAATTCCTATTTCACTTAAGCCTCATTAATACTGTTTGTATCAGACAGGTCCCATTGTATATCTTCACAATGCATTCATTAAATAAACTTTTGATATCAGAACCAAATGTCTGAAGTGAACAGTGTTGACATTCCTTCACATCAACTGATGTACATAAACCTATATGTTAAACAGGGCTGCTACGGATTGTGTGAATTGGAAGAAATTGACATTCTCCCACTTCTCCCTCTTCATCTTCCTTTAAGACATAAAATTGGTCAGATATTTAATCTTTTGATGCAAGGCGCATTGAATGGTTTGCTATGTTAAAAGGTGCTATATAAATGCAAATTATTTTTGTCATTTCTAAAACCAATCTCGTAAAGTGCTTTCTTCTATCTTGAAGTGACATTAGGGAAGGGTAACAGGCTTCCAGCAATGACAATCAAACTTTAAATATTATAACCTCAAATGGCCAGAAGCACAATCTTGAAATGGCCAGAACACTTGGCTGTTCATGATATAGATTTGTTTAGTAACCCCTCTCTAACAAATGCTGATAAGTTCCCTTAAAGTTCAGGGCTGGCACTTTTTAATGAATAAAAGAAAAGTATTTCCCGGTATTAAGACACTGTACAACAGCAAGTGAGTGAATAGATGACAATAACGCTATGAGAACAAAGGTTTAGAGACAGTATCTTTGTATAATGCAAGACACTTGCCAGTTAAAATCAAATGCCAGCTATAATTCTTTAAAATAATTTGAAATTTTTAATCACTTGTATTTGTGAAATGAAACATAACTGAGTGACAGAAGCCTTACGTGATTCTAATTTATTTAAAGGGGGGGGGAGAAGAATGTTTAAAATTTAGAATCTTCAAACTTAGATTTTACAGTTTAAGATACTGCCTCTTTAAATGGTAGTGAACAAGTATTTTGCTTACATGGAAGGATTTCCAGCTCCCCTCACCCATCTGCAGAAGGCTACTATCATCCCTTGGGGAACAGCAAGGGAGCAGAACAATCAACAAACTTCTGACTTTAAGATGACTGCAGCTCCTGACCCCACTACACCAGCAAGCAGAGCTGAGGTGCTCAAGTGATAAGGTGTCAGAGGCAGCTGCTCTAGATAAAAATCTACTGAAATAAAGTACAAGTTCAAAGAATCAAATGAAGACAGATTTAAGATGAAAAATAGTAATATGTCCTGCTAATCAAGGTGTATATGCAGGGGGAGGTTGGAACTGATTAACAATCTCATATTCCACTGGATATGGTTCATTCTCTTCCATCTCTGAGAGCAGTTCCAGTGCTTGTTCCTCTTCCTCTGTTGGGTAGTGTCGCAACAGGTTAGCAGCTGTTGCTAAGATGGATGCTCCTCCGGCTCCTGCCACCAAATAAAAGCTGACTGCAAAGGTCACGTAGACACGAGAACCATGATACTTCTTGTGCTAAAGGTCAGCTGTCAAACCTGACCCTTTACCTTTTAACATTTAAATCTGGTCATTATCTGGTTCTTTCCTCTCAAGTCCTAAATCTTTGAAACATCTATAAACTGTGGCTATGAAAATGTAATTAATTCTTTATCCAACCTAACATCTATCTGCCACTCTTAATGACCTTCAAATAACTCAATATACTGTATGGCACTTTATTAAAAGATTCTCTCACTCAACTTACACAATGACAATCAGGCTACCAGAATTCATGAGCCTTTCAACCTTTTCATAAATGAAACAATGATGCTTATGTTACCAGCTTTTCTAAAAGCCATGCAACAGGTCCTCATAAGCCATTTGCTGACTGAGTTCTCAAAAATACTTTCGAGCTCTGATTCAATCACAGCAGCCTCACTTCTAAGATGGATGGTTGTGGGTTAGTCTTATTTCAAGGACAAGGACAATCCCCAAGTCCAACACTGAGAGCGCCTACTCTGTGGGAAGGGATGATTTCTGGCTGTTAAAATAAGACCTCGTCTATCCTGCCATACTGATATAAAAGATCCCCATGGGGCTATTTTGGTTAAGTTTTTTTTTTGCTATCCTTTATACTGCAATTCCCTTAATAAATGACCCTTTGCAATAAATTAGATTTTATCACAATTTCCTTAATAAATGGTCCTTCTCAATAAATTAAATTCTTAATGTTAGCCTAAGCGATTGTTCAGACAGTATATCCAGAGTGGACAGAAAGGCAGGTGTACTACATAGTCCTTTATCAAAGGATCAACATTATCCTAGAGCAAAGGCCCCATTCACATCACGTAAAAGCTAGTTCCAGTTTAAAGACTGAGTTTAAGCTGGTATACAAGTAAAAGAACTATTACAGAAGAATGTAAGGCTGCCAATACAACACTCTTCCTTCACTATTTTAACAATAGTGTTAATATCAAATAAATTAATACTCCTTGTAAAATAATAGACAAAGGGTTATTCATGGAATTTTGTAAGGGCTTCTAGGAATATGGAATGACACAATTGATTACTTGACCTGGAGGGACAACACATCTAAAGAATCCAGATATCCGTGGAAATGTCTAATGCCAAAGTCAAAAATAGAATATTTTTGCATATATAATTTTAAAAAAAGGCATCTAAAAGATCATGGGAAAAAAATATCAACAAAATGGGATTAATATCTCCTGTACAATTCTAGTCCAGCATAATGGGTCTTGTAGGCCCATTTTGTGTTGTAAGATATTATAATTTTATAATAATAGGATCAGGCTTAAATGCCTATATTTTGAATCCCAAAGGTTATTGTTAGAGAAGGGAGTCATGCTGAAGCAGTAAAAATCTTGAGAGTGCATTGGGAACAAGCTATTAAAACAAATTTATATGCTACATAATAACTTGAATTGGATGATGTTGATATGTCTCTTCAAATGTAATGATAGGAACTTTGCACTAATTGGTGAAATGGATTGTTGGGGAATGGCCCACTT
>JAUZTB010000075.1:19417201-19427590 GCA_034780895.1 Rhynchobatus australiae
CATTAAAATATAATTAGTGAATACTGATGCAAAGAACTCATTTAGTACTTTGCCAGCATCCTCTGACTTCAAGCATAAATTCCCTCCTTTATCCTTGAGCACTCTTACCCTCTCCCTAGTCGCCCCTTATTTTTAATGTATGTAAAAAATACCATGGGATTCTATTGAATTGTATTTGCCAAGAACATTTTGTGTCCCCTTTTGACTCTCCTAACACCTTGAGTTCTTTCTGACTTTCTTTATTTTCCTCAAAGGTACTGTCTGATTTCAGCTTCCTAAACCTTGCAAATGCTACCTTTTTGTTTTTGACTAAATTTACAACCTTTCTTGTCATTCTGTTCTTCCTCCTTACTGGAACATGCCTATCCTCTACTCTGGTCAGCTGGTCTTTAAATGACTCCCTCATGACAGATATGGACTTGCCCAATAACAGCTGCTCCCAATTTACTTTCCTGGGCTTCTGACTAATAATGCTGTAAATTTGCCCTGCCCCAATTTAATACTTTCCCCTCGTCCTTTTTAATAACCATCTTAAAACTTTAGCAGTTATGATCACTGTTTCCAATATGCTATCCCACTGAAATGTCAGTCATCTGGCCAGGTTCGTTTCCCAGTACAAGGTCCAGTATGGCCACTCTAGTTGGACTACCCACAAACTGTTTCAAGAAACCCTCTTGGATACACCTAACAAATTCTGGCCCAGCTAAGCCTCTCGCATTAAGGAAGTCCCAATCAACATCAGAAAAGTTAAAATCATCAACTACAACTGCCCTGTTGCTTTTAAATCTTTCCATAATGTCTGCATATCTATTCCTCTAGCTTCTGTTGGCTATTGGCCTACAGTACAATCCCATCATTGCACCTTTCCTATTTTTGAGCTCTACCCATATTGCCTCAAGGATGACCCCTCCAGTACGTCCTCTCTGAATGGAGCTGTGACATTCTCCCTGATTAGAATGGCAACTCCTCCACCTCTATTACCTCCCTCTCTATCACATCTGAAGCGCAGGATTTGTTGAAATAGGTGGTTGATAGTTGGCAACAGGATCTCGGTGGACTGAAAGGCCTGTTTCTGTGCTGTATGACACTGTTGACCCTACTGATTTGGAATACCAGTGATGCGAAGAAGCCAATCTTCATCACTGGGGATTTTCTGCTGATCCTTCATGCAACTGTGGCAAGGCATAATGTTGCACGTGGTCAAAAATTCTCTAACCAAAGTCAAGAGCACAAAAGCACTGGATGCGGCAACATAGAAAGCTGCCACTTGGCTCTATAGTCATTCACTTAATAAACAGGAGGCTGTGAAAATGTGAGCTTTTCATGTCGTACAAACCAACCAACCAATTACTTCAGTTCATTTTGAGTTACCGATACTATTGGAATCACTGTGCATCAAATTTGGCTAGCCACGTGACATCCTCCTAGTCTCTTGCAGACTTGGACAGCACAAGTGAAGAAAATAAAGTGAAAAGATAATTTTTTTGCTATTTTCTAGCTTCCAATTCTTAGTAAACTTTCAATATTATGTAATTGCTATTCATCGGTTGTGAAGGGCTTTCGGATACCTATTTCTAACCTTTCTCTTGCTGTTTTTGAATTTTGATCTTTAACCAAGATTCATCATTCTTACTAGGATCAGTGAATAGAGAACATTATTCCATGTTCTTTCCCACCTTCATCTGGCAAAAACAAGGTCTTCATATCAGTCTGTGCAATGGTTCCTAGGTTTTATTTGCTGCATTTTCTCATTTATTGTCAGAGAAAGTCATGGAGTCATTGTACTGTGAAAGGTCATGGCTGTCACGTGACACCATTGAGCACATGGTCGAAAGCAAAACCACTGTGAATCACGGTCTGGCTCCACCCATCCATTAGTACACACCCTTGTCCATTGGCTCCTGTACACACCTTTGTACCTGGCCTTGAACCATTGGATTGTTTGAATTACCTGGGCTGGACCACCCAGACCTCCAGCACTATAGAGAGTGCCACGTTTGTGTGGTTCGCTTTCTTTTTGATTGCTCCAGGAATCGAAGCCACGCTGAAGAGACCACTGCTGAGAGTGTGCACTTCCACAGGGGTTAGGAGCGTCCTAAGTGGATTCCCAGGAGCATAGAGCCAATACTTACACTGTCAGAGGGTCAGGCATTGTATTGTTTCTTCCCTGATCAGTTTGTTGTGTGTGTGTGTGTGTGTGTGTGTGTGTGTGTATGTGTGTGCGTGCATTCCCGTTCATTCTGTCCCACATTTGTCTTTGTGAATAAATCACTTTTAAACTCTAAAGACTGTGTCCAGAGTCTTTGCCCTTTGAGACCTCAAAGAACCTTTCTTGCAACATTTGGCACTGTAGCAGGGTCTTAAAAGTCTTGGCTGGACACAGATGCAGGAAGGATGTTTCGGAACAGGGGGAAGAAGGCGAGTACAGGCACTGAGGAGAGGATTCCCGGGTTGAGAGTGAGGGATTTAGGAGCTTGGCCAGCATGCTGGCAGACCACGGTAAGCAGTTAGATCCACGTGGTGAGAAACTGGAGCACCACATGGATGCCCTCCTCCAGCAGTCGGGGTTCCCCAGGGCTGAAGGGAGTCAAAGGGGTGCCTGCTGGCTCCTTGCATCCCTCCTGAGACGCCAGGCTGGGATGATTAGCCAGTTGCAGAATACATGTCTCCAGAAGGAAGTCTACAGAGGTGCTCCAGCAGCAGTGCTGCACGCTGCAGGAGGCAGTTCAGACTGCCCCGACTCGAGCCAGTGACCTCGAGGCCAGAGGTAGAGGTCGCCTGCAGGCTGACTCAGCTGCAGCAGGCACAGGCAGCCTGCTGGTTTGGCTGGCAGCCGGACCCGCTCAACAGCCGAGCCCTGGTCCGGCGCGGTGACAAGCTGGACGCATGGCTGGGGTGTGGGGATATATGGATGGATACTAATGAGGAGGGGGTGCCTGAGGAGCCTGGGTCCCATCACACCCACCCTCCCCACATGTACCCGAACCCCTGCAGGCTCGACCTGTCCAAACACTGTCCCAGGTCTACCACGGAAGGAGGGAGAATGGGGATGAGGCCCCCGCGTGGGTGAGCGCATGAGACCACGGAGACCTAGGACTTCTCCATAAAGGAGTTACCCAGCTGGTGGATCGGTACCACCAGTGGCTGGGCGATCACCAGGCCGTGTGGTTGCTCTGACTGTGGGATGAGGGGCCCCCAACGTGATCCTCTCTCACCCTGAGGTGAGCGCCCTGGGGAGCTTATCTGACCAACAGAGCATTAACAATGCCCTGTGGGCGCCACATGGAGGGACTGGGAACAACGCTATCCTGTGGGACCAGGTAGTGACCGCAGTAAGGGTCTGGTACCCTACCCTTCTTGAATGGGATTTAGATGGGTGACTGCAGTGGAGCACAGTCAGTGAGGGCACCAGGATCATTAGGGATTGGGCACTAGTGACCGGCATTTATGACCGGTGACTTTGAGCTTTTAGAGAACACCATGGTGATCAGCACGCTAGCAGGATACCTGGTTGCCACCATGCGCCCTGAGTTGAGGCCAGTGGTCCTGCCCCTCATGGGACCGGCTAGTGGGAAGACCGTACGGGAAGCCATCACTCTCCTGGAAGGGCTGGAGTACATGCAGCGGGAGGCACCCACCCAGGTCCACAGAGCGGAGACGAGGGTGGGGGACATGACCCCCTGTCTCACGTGCAAACAGTTGTACCTGGACCTGTTGCGCGCAGGGGTGGACTGCTGCAGCATAGATGGGGTCCTGACCTCCGCTCTCTACGTGCGCTGGCAAGAGCTCTGTGGGGGAAGCCCGGCCGGGGGAAGACCCCCAACCACCCTGGCACCAAGACCGACACGGGGGGGGGCGCCCCCAACCGCCAGAACACATGGGCTGCCCCCGCAGACACTGGCACTGCCTCCGCCCCTCCCCCACTCGAAACAGTCTCTCCTGCCCTCAGGGATCAACTCCAGGACCTGCTGAGACAGGAAGTGTCCCATCTCCGCCAGCAGGAACCCTCACCCACAGGATAGCAGACCTCCACCCCCCTCCCACAGGATGAAGGCCAGGGGTTCTGGCGCATTTGCTCCATCACCCTCCCCCGCCCGGGGGACCCGAGGCCATGTATACCCATAGCTGTACATTGGGGAAAGGGGAACGTACAGAGGTGGATGGAACTCGTGGACACAGGTGCCCAGCACACTATCGTCCCGGGGAACTCCGCCAGGTGGAAAGGGACACATGCAGATAGAGGGGTTAGGGGGTTCCCTTTTCACGATCCACATGGCCATCGGGAACCAACCTCCTCGATCCGTAACAGTGTTGATGGTGGGCTCGCCTGAGTGTGCCTGAGGGATCAATGTCTTAAAGGGACTGTCCCTTCATACCAACCAGGGCAAGTTTACATTCGGGTTCGCATGGGCTACAGTCATCGTTGGGGCAGCCAAATGGGAACCAATTGTTGTCCCCCCTCCCTCTAAGTTCATCTGTAGCTGACAGTACGGAGCTACAGACACCAAGACCTCACTGAGTCCGTCCTGCTGTGGGAGGGCATCATTAGACCCACAGCCTCTCCCTTCAACAGTCCCGTCTGAAAAAAAGGGACGTGGCGCACGACGGTGGACCACTGACACCTCAATAAATCTGACCCCCTCACTGCCACCGTGCATGACATAGTCACCCCAGTGGAGGACATTGCGAGGCACCCAGTCAAGCCTCGGTACACAGTGGCGGATCTGGCCAATGCTTTCTGTTCCATTCCCCTCCATCACAGCTCCCAAGATCAGTTCACATCCACCTGGGACGGGAGTCAATATAAATCTGCCGTCTGCCCCAAGGCTTTGTTCACATCCACCATTTGTCACGGTTTAATCTCCCGGGATTTGCAAGGCATTCAACTCCCCCCAGAGGGGTCAACCACCCATTACGTTGACAACATCCTCCTAACAGGGGCCGTCTGAGACCATCGTCTCAGAGGCTCTGGATGTGCCAATCTTCCCCCTCAGAGAACGGGGCTGGGCCATTAATATGGATATGGTACAAGGCCCCAGCCGGAATGTCCTGTTCCTCAGGATACAACGGCACTCAGGCCAGCGACATATCCCCGAGGCTGCCAGGAATAAAATTCTGAATTTCACCATCCCTTTGAATAAAACTGACACCAGAGCTTCGTGAGCCTCCTAGGCTACTGGTGGCAACACATACCCCCCCCTCACCATGCTCCTTAGACCACACCACAGAAAGCCACATTCTCATGGGGACCCGAACAACAGGCTGCCTTTGAAACAGCCAAGCAAGCTGTGGAGCAGGCCCTGCCACTTGCCCCCCGCCAGGTAGGGGTCCCCTTTGAGGTACAGGTCTCCGCCAGTGAGATGGTCACCGAATGGGGCCTCTGGCAGAAGGTCCAAGGGCGCAGAGTCTCACTCGGCTTCTGGACCAAATCTCTGCCTGAAGCTGCTGCTCGCTACAGCCCTTCGAGCACCAGCTGCTTGCCTGCTACCTGCCGCTCCTTGCCACTGAACACCAAACCGGCACCAACCCTGTTGTTCTTCGCCCCCACCTGCCCAGAATGTGTTGGGTCAAGTCCCCCGATTCCACCCACAAAGAGGTCCGAGCCCAGAGGTCCTCTATAGTGAAGTGGAAATGGTACATTGCTGACTGGGCTGAACCCAGTCCAGAAGGGGTCAGCCGCCTCCACAAGCAAGTCCGGTCCTTCCCACAGTCCCAGGTCCCACCCCCGGACATACCTGAGATCCAGCCCTCCCCTGTGTTTTGGGGCCAACCCTTCGACTCCCTTGACACTGAACAAAAACTGCACGCCCGGTTCACGGATGGCTCCAGCCGCTGGAAAAAGGTAAAGCGGCAGCACTTCATCCCGCCACAGGGAAAACCTTGACCAAAGAGGGAGCGGGTGGATCCAGTCAATTGGCTGAGCTGGCAGCAGTAGCACTCACCCTACAGAACACCACCGGGCCGGTCCACATCTATACCGACTCTTGGGCAGTGGCCAACGGTATGGCGTTGTGGATGGCTCGGTGGCACAAGACGGGGTGGGAAATTCATGGGTGCCCCCTCTGGGGACAGGGACACTGGTGTCTTATCTGGGATCAGGCCGCCCACAGACAGATCTCAGTCCACCACGTGGATGCTCACACCCACAGAAATACGCAGGAGGCCAGGCACAATGCCGCTGTGGACCAGGCTGCCCAGATATGCTGGGCTACCGCCTCCCTGGAGGAACCTGACCTCAGCGCCTTAGCTGCATGGGCACTCCACAAAGGCGGTCATGTAGGGGCTGATGGTACGTGGCATTGGGCAGAGCAGTTCGGGGTTGCCCTCACAGTGGATCAGTGCAAGACCACTGTCGTTAACTGCCCCATCTGCCAACAAGAGAAACCATGAGGCTGGCCAGCGGGGCCACCGGGTCTCATCCGCCGTGACACGGGAGCGGGTTGCGTGTGGCAGATGGACTATATTGGAGCGCTCCCACACCACAATAAGAAGTAGTACGCCCTGACGATGGTGGATGCATACTCGGGTGTCCTGGTGGCGGTGCCCTGAGTGCCAACCAGAACAGCACCATCAAAGGATTGCAGCCCCTCTCCTCCATCCATGGAGTCCCACGGGAGGTACAGTCTGACCAGGGCTCACACTTCGCGGGGGCTAAAGTACAGAACTGGGCGGCTGAGGAGGGGATCTCGCGGCTGTTCCATATCCCCTACCACCTGCAGGCATCGGGCCTGATAGAAAGAATGAACGGCCTGCTGAAGGAAACAGTACACATGCTAATGCCTTCCCGCACACTGCAGGGGTGGTTGGGCGTGCTACAGCAGGCCGTTGACCAGCTGAATACACGGCCCACTGGCCAAAGGGGGTCCCCATTATCCTGCCATCTGGCACACTCCGCACCTCCTGACTTGGAAGAGACTGAACCCGCCCCCGGGACTGAGGACTCGGAGAGTGTGGATCCGACAGCCACAGGGTGCCCCACAGAAGGGAGAAGTTGTTGTGTGTGGTCCCGGGGACACCCGTTGGGTTGTGATTCCGGGTCAAGCTAACCTGTCCTGTCTTAATACCCAACATACCCAACACCTGACCCGCTGAGAATGAGTTTGTTCCTCAACCCCCCCCCCCCCCCAGAATGATGGCGATACTCCAGGCCCTCCTGCTCACTGTGATGATCGGCATCGGAACGCCTGCTAACACCTTCCTCCGAATCGCCTACGAATTCACCAACACCTCCAACCAATCAGACTGCTGCATTTGTGTCCGACCCCCAGCACACACTGTGAAGATCTACTACTTACACCGATCCCCTGGAGTCGGGTCCAGTATCTCAGTTTTGAGGGGGGGGGGGGCGGGGACGCGGATGGCAGTCCCCACCACTTCCCTCACCACTATAGGACATTCCTTCCAGCGATCACTGATGGGGTGCGTGTTTCAGGAGCTGGTATTTCCCTTCCTACAATTTGACCTCCACCCAAGCCCCAACCCTCGGAGTCATCCCACAGCTGCTGAGTAAGCCGAGGGAATGCTGGTGCAGACTCCAGAATGACGACAAGTCCACCTTTTCAGTTGGCCATAGTGATTGTGAGTGAAACTGGTACCCAGGTGCCTCAGTGACAACTGCCAATAGCACTGCTAAGCTGGGGGCTCCCTGGACTTTGAACAGGACCCACTAGATTTGTGGCCACCGTGCCGACCCGTGGCTCCCCATGGGCTGGTACGGTTGCTGCTTTCCAGCATTTGTGGTGCCCGACATCCACTCTCTCAATGACCTTGGGGAGCACCCGGCATACAGCGGCCACTGGGACAAAAGAGCCATCACAGAGGCAGAGAGATTCTGGATGACAGCCTTTCCGATGTATGGCATGGGCCGACCATCCTGTGAAGTCAATCAGATGACCAGTGTGCTCCAGACGCTGGCTGATGAAACGAAAATATACCAAGGATGCCCTGACGAGGAGGGCAGCGGAGCTGGCTGCTGTCAGGTTGGTAGCCCTGCAGAGTCAGATGGCCCTGGACTACCTAGTCCCTGCGGATGGTGGCACCTGTGCAGTGCTTGGTAATGAGTGCTGTACATTTATCCCTGATGAATCCAGCAACATCACCAACCTGGTGGCTCACATTCGGGACTCGGTGGCTAAAATTCAAAAAGCGAGGGACCAGCTCCTCCGGCACGACACCTCATGGGGAAACTGGTGGCCACTTGGGTCACTGGGGGAATGGTGGGCAACTGTCATCCACTGGGCCACCACCCTCGTTCTAATTGTTATTAGCTATCTATATTTTGTGCTGTGCTTGTCGGATTATTAGAACCACTTCTGCCTTCCATTAGTACTGCACACTGATGCATAGTTCTTAGCGTAGTGAGTTATTTCCATGATTGGCAATAATGTAAATTTTGAGGGGTGGAATGTTGTGTGAAAGGTCATGGCTGTCACGTGACACCATTGAGCACTGGTCGAAAGGGAAACCGCTGTCAATCAAGGTCTGGCTCCACCCACCCATTAGTGCACACCCTTGACCATTGGCTTTTGTACACACTTTTTGTAACTGTCTGTGACCTATTGGACCTTTTGAATCACCTGGGCTGGCTCCACCCAGCTCTCCAGCACTATAAACATTGCCACATGTGCGCGGTTTTCTCTCTTTTGATTACTGCAGGAATCAAAACTATGCCGTAGGGACCATCGGTCAGAGTGTGCACTTCCACAGGGGTTAGGAGCGTCTTGAGTAGATTCCTGGTAGCATAGAGCCAATGCTTGTCCAGAGTCAGGGTGCATCCTTTCCCATTCATTCTGTTCCTGTGTTTGTCTTTGTGATTAAATCATTTTAAAAACTCCAAAGACTGTGTCCAGAGTCCTCTACCTTTGAGACCCCAAAGAACCTTTTCTCATAACAGGGAGGAGGTACAGGAATCTGAAGACCCACATCCAACCCTTCAGGAACAGCTTCTTCCCCTCCACCTTCAGCTTTATGAACAGTCCATGAACCCATGAACACTACTTCATCATTCATCTCTTGCACTACTTATCTATTTTTCTAGCTTACAGTGATTTTTATGTCTTGCACTGTACTGCTGCCACAAAACAACAACATATGTCAGTGATAATAAACCTTATACTGATTCTAAAAACTAGAAATGCGGGAAACACTCTGGTCAGGCAGCATCTGTGGAAAGAGAAACAGAATTAATGTTTCAGGCGTGGGAACCTTTGTCAAAACTGGGAAAGAAAGAAAACAAGTTAGTTTTTGATAGCAGGGAAGGTGGGGAGGGATGGGTAGAACAAGGGGAATATCTCATAACAGAGTGAGATGAAATGTGTTAATGTGGCGGTTAGAGGCAGATTATGCTTCTTTGTCTATGTTGTGTGTTGCTGATTATAGGGCTGTGGGATGTGCCCAGCAGGTCGGACGACCCTAATGGAAAGAGAAAAGCCAAATCACAGATGAATGACTGGCAGAAATGGACAGTTCTGATACAGACAGAAAGAATGAGTTACCTCATGTTGGAGTATTTGATATTGAGTCCTGAAGGCTACAATGTCCCCAGACAGAAGGCGAGGTGTTCTTCAAGCTTGTGTTGGGGCTTGTTGTAACAATACAGGAGGCCACAGACAGGTCAGAGTGAGATGGTGAATTAAACTGGCAGGCAACCAGGTCACTCAAGGTCAAAGTCAAGTTTATGCACAAGTACATGTAAACACAGGTGCAATGAAAAACTGACTCACAGCAGCATCACAGGCCCATAGCATCATATAAGCTGCATTCACACGAAAACATAAATTACACACAATTTTTACAAGAAAGCACATAATTAGAAAAAAAAAGTCTATTTTAGTTCAAAGTGATAAAAGTGCTCACAGTGTTGTGAGCTGCATTGTAGTGATTAGGGTTGTGCTGGTTGGTTCAAGAACTCAGTGGTTGAACGGAAGTAGCTGTTCATATGCAAGTGATGTATTGGGCTGAATCTACTATGCTGCAGCTTCTTAGTTCCTGTGCATTGGAATTTGCCGTACCAGACCATACAACCAGTCAGGATACTTTCCACGGTACATCTGTAGCAGTTTGTTAGAGTGTTCGGTGAAAAGCCGAACCTCCACACCCTAAGAAGGTGAAGTCACTGGTGCGCCTTCCTTGTGGTTGCATCTACGTGCTGGGCCCAGGACAGGTCATCCCACGTGTTACGGCCGGGACTTGGTGACTCTATCCACCGCCCACCCCCCGTGTGGACTGCAGCGTGTTTGCCCTCCTTCCCTTCCAGCAGAAGCTATGGAAGCCTCATCGTTGGAGCAAATGTGCCCGGACATTGAAACTGGGGAATGAACCGGAGTCCCGCCACACTGCAGGGCGGGCTGGCGGTGGATGTGGGGCCCGACCCCTGGAGACGGAGGAGGG
>JAUZTB010000075.1:20181721-20192097 GCA_034780895.1 Rhynchobatus australiae
GGGCTTAGAGAGCACCAGGCATCATGTTTATTCTATAGGCTTCTCACAACTCTGATTTTCAACAATAATCACCAGCAGAAAGGCTACTGATCACCATTTTAAATATGTCTCCAAATACTGACAGCCTGTTGCTGAACGACCGTTTGAAAGGCCTCTATGTAGGGGTCACAAAGGGAATGGGGCTGTCATGTATAGCCTTAAATATTTATTTTTTGCTCAGAATTTAGACCGAACGAAACCAAAAATTGACTCGAATAATGTAAATAGTTGAAAGTCTGAATGGCAGTCACCAACAATACCTTCTACCAATAAGTCAGATAAAATATTACGCTTTGTTCTGTGAACCGCTTAGACTTCCATAAAAAGTCTAAATTTCAAGAAACCATCACAAACGACCGTCAGTAGTGAAAACAGTGGGTGATGCAAAGAGCAAGGCAGTGCATCTACAGGAAGTTGCCGGCAGAACAGGATGCAAAGGGTATTCCTGAGAGCCAAAATCCATACGTGCAAAGCTCTCCATGCAATCGGTCAAAACACGACATGGTAAGAAAACAATACAGTGCCATGCTTCATTCATTCATGCAGTCGCTTACCAAACAGTGATATCCTATTTCTGACAAGCACTCCAAGTTTGCAGAAGAGGCTGAAGTAGAGAGGAAAGAAAAGAACAGAGGGGGAAGAAAAACAGAAGAAGGAAACAGCTGAAATAAAAGCCTACTGATAACGAGATCATCATGAAAAAAGGAACTCTAAATAAACAGCAAGGAACCATATCAGAACTTTAGAGAAATGTTGCTTTCTGGATTATGAGTCTGTAACACAAGAACGCAAAAGATTTGCAAATCACAAGTAAAGCCAAAAGCAAAGCTTTTATTAAAATGACACAAGCAGCTTTTGTGTTAGTAAAATAAAGGCTCACTAAAGAAAGAAAATGTGTTATTTTGCCTTGATTCATTCAAATTTCACACCAGGTGTAGTAGATTTTAATCTGATACATTAATGGCAGAGTTTTTTCCTTAAAGTTCTTCCCCAACTCACACTTAATTATTTTAATTCCCAACACTCCAAATTCATCAATGATGACCATCATTACACACTTTGATCTGTCCCAAGCTTAGTGTCAAAGTCCTAAATAATCAGCTATTAGAAGAAATGGGCAGGACATTTCCATTCTTGGCTATTTCTGGAGAACTCCTTGGCCTATGATCTGGAAGGCAAATGCAATGTTAGCATTCATTTCGATAAGACTGGAATATAAAAGCCTGGATGTAATGCTGAAGCTTTATAAGGCATTGGTCAGACCACATTTGGAGTATTGTGAGCAGCTTTGGGCCCCATATCTAGAGAAGGATGTGCTGGCATTGGAGATGGTCCAGAGGAGGTTTACGAGAATAATCCTGGGGATGAAAGAGTTAATGTATGAGGTGCATTTGATGACTCTGGGCCAGTATTCGCTGGAGTTTAGAAGAATGAGGGTGGATCCCATTGAAACCTACCGGATATTAAGGCCTGGATAGAGTGGATGGGGAGAGGATTTTTCCAGTAGTGGGAGAGTCTAGGACTGGAGGGCACAGCCTCAGAATAGAGATGAGGAGGAATTTCTATATCCAGAGGGTGGTGAATCTGTGGAACTTATTGCCACAGAGGGCTGTGGAGGCCAAGTCATTGGGTTTATTTAAAATGGAGGCTGATGGGTTCTTGATTAGTGAGGGCGTCAAAGGTTATGGGTGGAAGGCAGGAGAATGGGGTTGAGAGGGAAAAATAAATCAGTTGTGATTGAATAGCGGAACCAACTTGATGGGCTGAGTGGCCTAATTCTGCTCCTGTGTTTCATGGTCTTTATTGTCTTTAAAGCCCAACCAGATCCCTTGCATCAACACACTCACTGGCCTGGCTGAATTTGTTGTTACATTGAACATCTTCTCCTTCATTCACTTTCTCCAGATCAATGGTGTAGCTGTGGGCACTGGGAGGGCCCCAGCTATGCCTGTCTTTCTGTGGGATACGTGGGATGATCTGTATTTCAGTCCTACCTGGGCCCATTGCCTCCACTTTCTCTGGTACTTCAGTAATTGTATTGGTGCTGTTTCCTGTTTTCATGTAGAACTTGACTATTTCCACCCTGTATTTGCTGACAATTTCTCACCTTCCCAAGACCATTCTGACTCTGCCCTTCCCTTTTCTGGATCTCAGGAGATAGGCTAGCTACCAACATCTATTACAAAGGTACCAACTACCACAGCTCTCTTGGCTATATCCCAACTTGCCTCCTGCAAGGACACTGTTCCATTCTCCCATTTCCTCCATCTCAGTCATAGTTGCACCAATAATGAGATTCATCGTACAGGTGCCTCATTCTTTCTTCTTCCTGATCCGAGGTTTTGCTTGTGAGGTAAAGCAGGGTGGAAACTGGTAGGAAAAGTAACTAAATTGTCGAGTTCTGCATGAGTACAGCAAGTAGTCATCGATGTACCAGAGAAAGAGTTGAAGGAGTGAGACCCCTCTTCCATCGTTAACAAAGCTCTTGACCACATCTCATCAGTTTCCCATGCCTCTGCTTTCATCCCCTCTCCTCCGGACAGACAAGCGTGTAGAGTTCCCACATTAAAAGATCATCCTTTGCAACAAGATTCCACCAGCAGACACACACTCTGTTCCCTACTGAGCATTTTGAAGAAATCACTCCCCTTGTGATTCTCTGGTCTATTCCTCGGTCCTCACCAACCACTCTCCATCTGAAGGCTTTTTCATGTAATTGCAGGTGATTCAACACCTGTCCTTTCACCTCTTCCGTTTCCACTATCCAGGGACCCAAGGTGTCTCTCCAATTCCGCAGCAATTCACTTGCACTTCCTGTCTTGAGTATTGCATTTAGAGTTCACAGCGTGGTTGTCTCCACATTGGAGAAACCAAACACAGATTGGGTGACCACTTGGTGGAGCATCTGCATTCGGTACATCTGGGAAATGCTGAGCTTCCTGTAAGCTACTATTTTAATTTTCTGCCGCTCTGACCTCTGTTTGTGGCCTCCAGCACTGTTAGAGTGTGCCTTATGCAGGCTTGACAAGTGGGCACCTTGCAGCCTTCTGGACTTGATATTGAATTCTGTAACTTCATGTGACTTATTTTCTCGGGTTCATTCATTCATCTGTAGCATTGGCTTTTCTTTCCTCTCTCTGGGAGAGGAGGACATACCCAGCATAATCTGCTGGGCATGTCTTCCTGCTCTGCAATTTCGCAACTGTCACATTGTTTTGTCTACAGTTGTTTGTTCTCACTCTCCAACTGTTCCCATTCACACACTGACCAGATACCCCTGTTTACAGTTTATCCCCATGGTCACTCTGGCTCTACTCCATCTGAAACTTCCCCCCACCCCAACAACACCTCTCGTGCAGCTTAACAAGCTTCTTTTGTTTCTTTCCTAGTTGTGAAGAAGGGTCTTTGACCTGAAATGTTAAATGACTCTCTCTTTCCACAGATGCAGCCTGACCTGCTGATTATTTCCAGCATTTTCTGTTATTATTTCTAGCATTGGCAGTTTTTGCTTTTCAAAGTACACTTGTTATTGAGGCCTAGCCATCACCTATTTAAAGAGGAGGCAGGCTGTATGTGTATGGTCTGTTACTCCTATTTATCACGCCCTGTTCTAATTGGCAACTTAAGACACCTCCCCATCAAGTAAGTGTGTGACGATAATGGGCATAAAAACTAGGAACAAGAGTAGAGCATTTGGTTATTTAATAGGATCATGAAAGCTCCGATTGTAACTTCAGCTCCACATTCCTGTCTACTCATGGTAACTTTTCACCCACATGCTTACCAACCTCTTCCTTAACAATATGCAAATTCTTTCTTCCTGAAAGGACAATGGAAACAGTATTCCAAAGATCAAAGTCATCCGAGAGAAAAATTATTCTCCTTATTTTTGAACAGTTAACACCCAGCTCCAGATTTTCCCACAAGAAGACACATCCTTTCCTCATCAAACCTCAGGATCTTGCATTTCAATTCCTATTCAATCTTCAAGGTTCCATTGGATGCAAACCCAGCCTGTCCAATCTTTCCTTGTTAGGCGAACTGCCATTCCAGGTACTGGCCTAGTAAACGTTTGATCTGTGCCTGATACAGTAACATCCTTTCTTAAATTAGTTCTGCATATAGTACTGAATGAGGTTTCACCCGTGCCCAATGTGACTGAAACATGCCATTTCTAATTTTGTATTTAATTTCTCCAGTAATAAATAATAATATTAATTTTCCTAATTAGTTATTTGAAACTGTACATCCCAGTCCCTCTATATCTCACAACTCTGCAGCCTCTCGCCATTCAAATTATTCGCATTTTTTTTTATTTTTGCTGCCAATGTGGATAGTTTCACATTTTCCCACATTATAATCTATTTGCCAGATCCTTGGCCACCAATTCAACCTATTTGTATCCCCACTGTATACTCCTTCATGGCCTCTTCACCACTTGCTGTCCTAGCAGTCTTATGTCATCATCAAATAGTGTGGATGCAGTTAAGGGAAGTGGTAAAATGAATGAGGAGTAAAGAATTGGAATATCATGCTGACAGTGTGAGGCGTGAAGAGGCTTTAACCATCAGTAACGACACTTGAGCAGAACAACTGACGTCCTTCCTGTGCATTTTAAGCAGCACATTCCTTATTATTTGAAAATAAGTAGTTTCATTTTCTTTACCTTTCCATTTTCTGGTCCTGACCTGAAAGAAGAAAATGTGGCAAAGATCAATTTTTATTTGACATATCCTGTCTTGCTTTCTGAGGGCTGTGAGGAGATGGAAGAGCTGTACAGCCAACACTAGCAGCTACTGTTGATGAGGAGGTTATTGTTCTTAGAACACAGGACATGGGAAATAGCCAGTAGCTATCTACCCTTTCAATGCCTCTCATAATTTATAAATCATAAGGGGCATAGATAAGGTGAATGGTCAGAATCTTTTTCCCAGGACAGGCGAGTCTAAAACTAGAGGACATAAGTTTAAGGTGAGAGGGGAAAGATTGAAGGGGACCTGAGCAGTAAGTTTTTCACACAGAGGGCAGTGGGTATGTAGAACGAGCTGCCAGAAGAGATAGTAGCGGCGGGTACAATTACAATGTTTAGAAGATATTTGGATAGGTACATAGGTAGGAAGGGTTTCGAGGGATATGGGCCAAATGTAGGCGTGTGGGGCTAGCTTGGATAGGCATCTTGGTCAGCATGGACGAGTTGGGCCAAACGGTCTGCTTCCATGCAGTATGGCTCTAATTTTATATACCTGTATAAGTGTTCGGGCACATGTAACGAGAGATCGACTGACTAACTCAGATGCTTGCTGTGTGCACATGTTTTTTTTTGCTCCCTGTTCCAGATTTCTCTGCTGACAAACTCCGTAATGTGGTAGTTTCTGAAGGCCTGTGTCAGCAGTTTCTCCAGCTCGCTGACGCCAATACAGCCCAAGGAGTGGAAACCTGCGGGTTACTCTGTGGAAAATTGGTAAGGGCAAAATGTGAATAACAGGATGAGTTCTCATTTCTTGGTTGCCAAGCAGGCCTGAGGTGTTCAGTGTGAATACCTATTCAGAACTAGGTATATAACCAGATATTCTTGATTATGTCAGGGTGTTACTGGGAGCTCACTTAATTATCGATTAAGCTTTATATCTTGAAATCACCTGGTTAGACATTGGTGTGACTCTTGGGCTCCTCTGTTAGTTGCTATTCTTCCATTAGATTGCAATGGCACTGTCCTGTTCACTTTTGTCAATGTTGGGAAGGTGTTGGAGTGGTCCACTGAAATTTAACACCACTCCCCACCGCTGCCTTCTCTCACCACCCCATTTCACACTCAGTGATTGTCATCAGTCCACAGTTCACTTGAGCTCACCCACCACTCTTCCCTGAGAGATGGAATTGAAACACATCTACGTCCTCAGAACACTACACCCGATGAGAACTCTAACACCATATCTTCCCCAAACCTTTGGGAGTCCCAGTCTCATTCTCTCTACCACTCCTTCCTCTCACCCTCTGCCCTTGTTCATTTCATGTAACTGATTGAGCATTGCCTGCTTCCTACCTGGTGACGTTTTCCTGCTTCCTCAGCTTCTTCCATTGGAAGGTTCCTCAGCCCAGATTTTCCACTTGTGAACACTGCATTTGGCACTCTTGTCCATTGCGTGTTTTTGCATATTGGGAACGAGAGATTTTCTGTCACCAACAAGGGATAACTCAGGAGCACAATGAGACTGTTGGTAGTTGGTTTATTATTGGCACGTGTATCGAGATACAGTGGGAAAAACTGCTTGGCATGTCATCCATACACACCAATTCATTGCCTCAGTACATCGAGGTAGAACAGGGGACCAGCATTAACAGAATGCACTGCCACGTGTATCCTCTCGGTACCTAAATTTATAGTGCTGCCATTTCTCTTGATCCTTCCTGAGTTGTTCAATACTGAATGAACAGAAATTTCTATCAATTAGGCTATGTAAAGCCTGAAATCAGTGTTGATCAGGCAGTGTTCTCAACTGACTGACCATCCCTTTGCCTGGCAACAGTCTGAACCTGAACCAGGCAGTTGGTACCATAAGTGTCATATGTAGCACCAGTGGCTGTCTATAGGACAACCCCCTACCCCCACCCGCCACTCTCCAAACAGTGGTAGTATAGAGGGCTTAATATAATTAAAATAATGGAAGTCATGGAACTTATAGGAAGTTGGGAAGTCATGTTGCAGCTGTATAATACTTTGGTTAGGCCACATTTGGAGTATTGTGTGCAGTTCTGGTCACAGTGTTACAGGAAGGATGTGGAAGCTTTGGAGAAGATCCACAGCAGACACTATTTTCACTGTCTGGACCACCAGGACAACTGCAACAAATACATCAGGTTGTTGTTCATCCACTACAGCTTGGTGTTCAACACCATTATCCCCTCAAAACTTGTTGTCAAGCTCCAAGACCAGGGCCTCTGCATCTGGATCCTTGACTTCCTCACTGGGAGACTACAATCAGTACGGTCCAGAAACTTCATCTCCTCCTCAGTGACCATCAAGACAGGCACACCTCAGGGCTGCGTGCTCTACTCTCTGTACTTGCAACTTTGTGGCTGAGCATGGCTCCAACACCATCTACAAATTCACTGACATCACTGCCGTTGGCAGAATCACGGATGCTGACAAGGAGGCATTACAGGAGTGAGACTGTCAGCTGGTTAAGTGGCATCGTAACAACAACCTTGCATTCAACATCAGCTAAACCAAGGAACTGTGGACTTTAGGAAGGGGAAGTCAGGCAAACACGCACCAGTACTCATTGAAGGGTCAGCTTCAAGTTCTTAGGTGTCAACATCTTGGAGCATCTATTCTGGGCCCAGCACATAGATGCAACCATGAAGAAGGTATGCCAGCATCTCTACTTTCTTAGAAGTTTAAGGAGATTTGGCTAAACTTCTATAGATGTACTGTGGAAAGCATTCCGACTGGTTGCATTACGACCTGGTGTGGAAACTCCAATGCGCAGGAACACACGGCTAGAGAGAGTGGTGGAGTCAGCCAGTTCCATTGTGGATACAGCTCTCCACACCATCGAGCACATCTACATGAGGCGATGTCTCAGGAAGGCGACATACATCATTAAGGACCCCCACCATCTGCACTGTGCCCTCTTCTTGCTGCCATCAGGCAGGAGGTACAGGAGCCTGAAGAACCACACCTCAATGTTCAGCAACAACTTCTCCACTGTCATCAGGTTCTTGAACCAATTTGCACAACCTTCATTCTATCTTGGACTATATTTCTTTTTGCTGTCCCTCAACTTGTACTAATACCATTATGTTTATATTTATTTTGTTGTATAAATCATATATAATTTATATTGATTTAAGTCTGTTAATTTATGTTTGTTGTGTTTGTAAAGTACCGTGCTGCTGCTGAAAAAAGCTAATTTTCATGGCATCTCTACCCTGAGTATGTAGCCCATGACAATAAACTTGAACTTGAGAGGGTGCAGAAGAGGTTCACCAGAAAGTTACCTGGATTAGAGAGTACTTAAGGGGAGTTTGGACCATTTGTATTGTTTTCACTGGATCATCAGAGGTGAGCTTAATAGAAGTACATGGAATTATGAGAAGCATAGATAGGGTGGGCAGTCAGTCTTTTTCCCAGGATGGAAATGTAAAATACTTGAGGGCGTAGCGTTAAGGTGAGAAGGAAAAGTTTAAAGGAGATTTGAGGCAAGTTATTTTACACAGAGTGGTGGGTGCCTGGAATGTATTGGAAGGCGAAGTCGTGACAAAGATATGATAGCAACCTTTAAGTAATTTAGACAGGCACATGAGCAGGCAGGGAATGGTTGGATACAGACTATGTGCAGGCAGGTGGGATTAGTCTGGATTGGCATCATGGCCAGCAAATGTGGAGAGCTGAAGGGTCAGTTCCTGTCCTAGTACTGTTCTCTGTTTGTCCTGTGAGAAGAGACCAAGGAGACTCGGCCCACGCTCTGAGAGGGTTCAGACCTAATTGAAACCGATTAAGTTATTTTGGGACCTGAGTGGGCAGATGCAAGAATGATTGTTCCCCTTGCTGGGATGCTGAAAGCAGGGGCCACAAATTAAAAATAAATTGGGTATCTAAAATTGAATTGAGGTTAGTGAATTTTTGGCACCCTCTACCAAGAGGGTTGTGGAGGCTGAGTCACTGGGTGTATTCAGGGTAGAGGTCAATAAGTCTATTGATTGTCTCTTTTGGTCTTGAGGGATTGAGGGACTAGATTGACACAGGAAAGTGACATTGTGTTTTCTAAAATAGTCAGCCATAATCTGATCAAATATCAGAGCAGGCATGAGAGGTCACAAAGCCTACTGCTTAATTTTTATGTTATGTTTTAAAATCCTGATGATCTCTTTATTCCCTCTCCAGCTGCAGAATGAGTTTACCATAACCCACGTGATCGTACCCAAACAGAATGCGGGTCCCGATTACTGTAACACAGAGAGTGAAGAGGAACTATTCCTTATTCAAGATCACAATGACTTGATAACTTTGGGCTGGATACATGTAAGTTGGATTGTTCTGTACCTTTAAACTGTTCGAGCAATGGAATTGTCCCTGATTTATGCTAAGTTAACTGATAAGAACATAAAATGCTGGAGGTACTCAGAAATGAAGTCTGTTTCTCTCTTTACAAATACTGATATTTGCAGCATTTCAGATTTCCAGAAACTGCAGTATTTAACTTTTAGATCACTGAGTTGAAGGGTAGAATGAATGTTTGAGCTGGTCATGATTCCTTTGAATTCAGTCCTAAATATTGGTGGTATAGTGGACAGTGAGGAAGGTGATCTGAGATTACAATGGGGTCGAGATCAAGTGGAGAACTGGGCTAAAGAATAGCAGATGTACTTTAACCTGGACAAGTGCAAAGTGTTGCTCTTCGGTAAGTTAAACCAGGGCAAGACTTGCACAGTAAGTGGTTGGGCTCTGGGGAGTGTTGTTGAACAGAGACACCTAGGGATATAATTACATAGTTTCGTGAAAGTGGAGAGACAGGTCGACAGAGCGGTGAAGGCTTTTGGAAACTTGGTCAAAGAATCAAGATGGCAGCGTGACCGATGTTTGCGGTGGCCTGTCCTAGTGATTATGCAGTGCTTTTGTCCTTGACTGAAGTGAGTGAAGTGAGAGGAGTGAAATGACATTGTGTGTATGACCGTCAGTTTCTTTTGGATATCTGTAACAGTCTTTTGTTATGAGGAACACTGGCTGAGTGTGCTGAGCGAGTGGACTGCTACGGCGAGTAGGCTCAAAGGAGTCCCCCGCCTTGCCTGGAGCAGCACCGGTGAGGAAACATCGTAAGCAGTGCGACAGGATGTGGAAGTGGGGCAAGCGCGGAGGAGTGCATACCAGGCTAATCGCTAATCCACACAAGCTGGCAGTTCCTACAATCATGCTGGCAAATGTTTGTTCACTGAACAGCAAAATGGACTATATTATACTTTCGAGAGCTTCCAAACGCAGTGTGAAGGATTGTTGTGTCTTCGTTTTTTCAGAGACTTGGTTTAATCAGAACATTCTGGATGCCATGATAGCTTAACTATGTGGTAAGCTCAGGGGAGGCGGCCTGGCTGTTTATATCAACAAATTGTGGTGCCAAGATTGCCGAGGTGGTTTCTACACTCTGCTCACCACATGTAGAGCTCTTGACTGTGAAATGCCGACCCTTCTACTTGCCGTGGGAGCTGACATCGATTACTATATTGGCAGTTTATGTACCACCGAGTGCTAACGTGAAGGAAGCTATGAATGAGCTCTACAACAATATCAGCGTGCAGCAGATGGCTCACCCTGATGCTTTCTTTATAGTAGCTGGAGA
>JAUZTB010000075.1:20219803-20232166 GCA_034780895.1 Rhynchobatus australiae
ACGACACCACACACACACTCCTACTCTACTGACCAGGTGCCTTAAAGGGACCTTCACCAAATAGCAACCTGGCTCGTAACAATATCCAATTGGGGAAATTAATGGTTTGCTAACTGCAGAATGACCTGGGACATCAGCTAATTGGAATAGACAGTGCACACCTGCTTCCTGTGTTCTTACTGAGAAAGATTATTGACTTTATAATTCTATTTATTGTCCTGTCATAAGGCTTGAGTATTTTAACTTCCTGTGCTGCTTTCTCCCCTGTCCTATTATTGTTAACTCTGGATATCCCTGCTGCACATCCTGCTCCCACTATCCCCAGTAGTCCTCGTTGGCTCCTATATGTTTTTACTCCTTTTTGCAGTAACTGCTTCCTTAACAGATGTTGGAATAATTTCCTAATAGATGATGAGCACCATTCTGAGATATCTAACCCTGTAAGGTTAAGCATCACCTGAATGTGATGGTAACGGAACGAGGGTTATTCTTTTCCCCCATTGGAGTCATTACTAATCTATGCCCAACCACTACCATGATATCCTTATCACAGGAGGTCGGACCCTCTGTAGTGGTGGTTAAAGACTGATAATGTAGACGCCCATCTCACTGGACTATACAAATTTGATTTCCGCATATCATCATAATGGGGTTCCAGACCTACTGCAAGGCATAACGAACTGCAATTGTGTCTCCCCTCTCTGACCTCCAGGGAGCCAACCCCAGACACTACAATTCCAGAAAGTCCATGTGATATTTTCCCCTTCGCACTGCACCATTTGTCTGATAGTTAAGGTAGCTCCATCGGTGCAGATAGTTGTATTTCTGTTATCGTGTACGACCGTACCCTGTCCACAGTTGTGTTCCCCATTCCAGTTAGATTGATGACAAAATGTGGTCTATTGGAGCGCATGTCAAGAAAAACCTGTAGAGAGACAGAAACAAATCCAGCCATACGCCGGTTGTGTTAATTAAGTTACTACTCTGTGGTTCATACGGCTTCAGTTGAGTCCAATGATTCCATCTAACTATCCCCTTCACGTCCACTAGGGCACGTTTCTCCCATTACTATAACACTGTGTGGTCCTACCCACCAGGGCTGAAGTCCAGCCCTTTCTAGGAGAATTTTAACCATTACCTGATCTCCGTCCCTCAGCATTTTGGCTTCAATACTTCCTCCTTTTCATAATACTTGATCTTCTGCCAATCGATTACTTCATTCTTAAGCTCATGTAATCGCTTTGCCAGCTCCTGAATATACCCAAAAACTCTTTCCCTTCCATTACCAACTGGTTATCACAACTTCCAGTAGATCCAGAGCTCATCCTGTCATCAGCTTCAAAAGCAGTTAACCCTGTCCCTCCAGCTGGAGTTACCCTTAACTTCATCATAACAGCCAGGAGCCCCTTAACCATCCCTGTCCTTTCTCACTCAATGCTTCGGTCAAGCTGTTCTTAAGGGTCTCGTTCCCTTGTTACACTAACCCAGAACTCTGGGTGGTAGGGTATATGGAATCACTCCTAACAAGGTACATGCCTCCTTCATTACCTTACCCGTGAAATGCGTTCCCTGATCTGAGTCTATCTGAAGGGGTATTACTTCGGCCAGGATCCGTGCCACAGTTCCAGCTGAGGAGTCTCTGCAGGGACTGCATCTACTCAGTGTTGTGTGAAATTGTTCTTTCCCGTCTTAAGGATAATGAATTCTCGACACGAGCTTTGTAGACCAAAACTAGTTTAATCACAAAGGCAAATGCAGGGACAGAGTGGATGGGAACAGACACACGTTCACTCACACGCAAGATACCGCGAACACAAGAGGGAATTCGCAACTGGGATAACATACACACACACAATGATACAAGCAAGCACACAATAACAATATACAACTTCAAGATATAACACCTCAATGCCTGACCACCCCAGCATTGGCTCTAAGACTGCCCGGGGTCTGAGTGAAACGCTCCCTTACCATGTGGTGATGCACTCTTACCAGTGATCTCTGCAGCGTTGTGTCACGACCTGGGGTCATCAAAGAAGAAGGGCTAGGGGGTGGCAGCCCTTTTTATGGTACTGGAAGGCAAGGTGGAGCCTTCCGTGTTATGGTTTGAATGAACCAATCGTGTGAGGGTCAAAGACAAAGACTCCTGCTAAAGCCAATAGTCAGACAGGTTCAGAGTGGTCAGTCAAGTTCAGGGTGTCACACCAGAGGGGGGATGGGTGGAGCTGCACCTTGATTGACAGGAGTATCACTTCCGATCCGAGGAGCAATGCTGTCCTCCGACCAGCAGGAGTCATTTCTCACAACACCCAGTGAGTAAAGTGATCAATCATTACTAAACAGTACCTTTTATTTTGGGACTGGGGCAAGGGTCCAGTGAAATCTACCTGTATATGTTCCCATGGTCCTCTTGGCCTTGTTTGATTTCCCATTCGTATTTTGAGTGCCTTTCCTGATTGGCACTGTGCACAAATTATGCACTATTGGCTGTGTACAGCTATATCTCCTCCCACCCCTTTCCACCACCAGCACCAACTAATCTGATGTTGCATCTTCTCTCTCCATGTACATACTAGTCCATGGTAAACCTTCCACAAAATCTGCTGGATACAGGCTGGGGCTGTTACCTTCCCATCCCTCCACCACATTCTGTTACAATCTCGGACTCCCCCGTTGCTCCCACTTTTGTTTCTCTTCACCTGGAGCAGACTCCTGGATGGTTGGCACGACGGTATTACAGCGCCAGCGCTTGAGGTTCGATTCCTGTCACTGTAAGGAGTTTGTACATTCTCCAGTGTCTGCGTGGGTTTCCTCCAGGTGCTCCGGTTTCCTCCCACATTCTAAAAAGACATACGGGTAGGTTAATTTGGGGTTTATAATGGGCGGCACAGACTCGTTGGGCCAGGAGGGCCTGTTACCACGCTGTAAATAAAACTTTTTTAAAACAAAATGTCCCTTATATTTTCTGATGGATTGATTATTCTATTTATGGGAGCGAGACTTGTGTCCCCTGTCCATTTCCTGTTCTTCCCCCCATTAATGCTTTCGCTGCTCTGTCTACATAATCATTTCCCTTCTGTTGTGGGGTCTGGATCTTTATATGGGCACTTACTTTTATCACGGCTGCCTTGGTCGAGGCTAGCTGCTGCTGCCAGGTTTTGAACATATTCTTCGTGTTATACGTGTCATCCAGAGGAGGTGACATATCCTCTTCATGCTCATGCCATAACCATCTCTGACCCCAATGGCGTATCGGAATCAGGTTTATTATCACTGACAAGTATCATTTGTTGTTTTGCAGCAGCAGCAAGACATAAAAATTACTATAAATTACAAAAACATGAATAGTGCATACGAGGAATAATGACGGCGGGAGGGGGGGGGGCGGAAGAAGCTGTTCGGTATAAATGTTTACTCCCCGTCCCTAATTTGAGGGCCGATAACTGTCACACTTTCATCTCTCCCAGCAGTTTCCTCAGCTCGTCTGCTGAGAGTTGACTGGTCATCTTTGATTGATTTCCCCGGCTGGGGCACCCCCTGCTTTTTGATTACCTGCTTATTCTGCTTGAGTCCCTGCCTTTCTTGGTCTCCACCCTTCACCCAGCAATCTATTTTAAAGTGTCTCATCTTCTGATGTTTGCTGCATCATGGCTGTACAGGGTTCTTATCCTTCCTCTCCTTATATTCCCTGGCAAAGTGCCCTGACTTCCCACATTTCTAACATTCTAAGTAGTTCTTGTCGTCTGTTGGGCTGATTTTAGCCTTGGTACCCTGATTAGCCTCTGCTTTCATGGCCCCAGTCAGTATTTCATTGAAATTGTTCCCCATTGGGAGCCCCATGTCCAATATTCTCTTTAGATGAGGGCCCATTCTGTTTTGAAATAGATTCAGGAACACATCGTCATTTTCTATGAGTGTTTGCCTGTCATGAACGTTCAATGTAAGCTACAAATTTTTGTTCCGCATAATCTTCTTCTCTTTCCTTGGTTCTTGTTTAACCAGGGTTAGCCTGGTCCAATTTGGTGTGTCCCTTCTGAGTTCATGTTTTATAATTCTTCTGAAATTATGGAACTTCTGGTCACGACTGGGTATCGTTTGCATAACCCACGTTCTACCTCGGTAATTAGGTGGCAGGGATACCCATACCACAGGTGGTACTTTAACCTTCACTATCAAGTAAATATCATCATTAGTAAACTTATGAGTCTCTTTTAGTAATGCTAACATTCCAAAATGCCTGATTGCCATCATTCCTTTTAAGGCAGGCTGTTCATTGATAATCATCTGCCAGAAGTTACTGATATTCTGTATGTATAACCTGGCCCCCTGTGGCCTTTGTTACTGTCCTAATAGGGGTTGCTGGGACTGTGACTGGTTTCTTTAGGTCCTTGTAGGGTGGGGGTAACTCGGAATCGTCATATCCTTATCTATCATTTTCCCCCTCTAAACTTCTCCAGTCGATAGTGTCCCCAACCGCTGGTGCGGCGCTGTGTGACACAGCCACCACCATTCTCCCGCATGGTTCTTTACATTCCTCGTCCTGTGTGCACTTTATTGTTGCTATTTTTACCTTGTTGGTTCTTCACCATGGCTGCACTCCTTTATCATATTTAGCTTTTTCTTGTTCCTTCCACCAAGCCTTTTGCTCAGTGAGGGGTACCTCCGTATTGTATCCATTCTCTGTCTTTTTAATGAATTTTTTTACTATGTTCCACCATTGTTTGTACTGTGGATCCCTTGGGTCCCCATATGATATCAGTGCTTTCCTTGCCAGTGGTCATCATCAGTACATCGCTTCCCCGACCGATGCCACCTTAAAGTTCCTACCCTGCGTCTAATTCTTCCACGTCAATGACCTGATGTCTAATTTCCCTCTCGTACCAACTTTGCTGAGTAAAATCACCACGTCCCACTTTCCCTCCGATTCATTCTTTGGGTACCACAGCTTCTGGTCGCCTGACAACAATGTGGAATCTGCTTCTCGAACTACAGGTGGTAAAATTAAACATATTCACCTGATTTGGAGCCGCATTGTTGACATTTGTCTTGTGTAGTACCCTGCTCACAGCGCCAATTGTTGGAGGACTCTGTGTGTTTAACCTGTACCCTGAATCTGCTTTCACGTTGGGCCCAGTCACCCTCCTAATTACTGCTCAGATCGGGATGGCACACAGAGAAAATCTCTTGTACAGCAGTGGTGAGTTTCTCAAACAAGTCAGTTTATTCAGGCCCTGTTACAGTGTACACCAGGATGCACTTCGTGTGAAAGCTCAAAGATACTCCACTGATCCAAAAGACTTCCACTAATTTATAGTATTTGTGTTATAATAGTTACATGTGGATTTCACAATTTCATCAATGACCCACTTCTCTTTGCGGTATTTGATCTTTGTTTTATCTCTGCGGGGGGTTGCCTCAAGCTGCCTGACGAATGTGGCTCTGCTTCCTTTGCCAACAGCAGTTTCCCCCATTCTCCCTGCAATTGGGTGCCCTGGTTTATGGTCTTTTCCTGCTGTTGTGACACAGCTTCTCTCCTGATCAGTTGTCCTGCACTTTAGCTGTATCCTAACCTCCATTTGTGTATCTCTGCTCCAGCCATCTCTGTCCTGTAATCTGAATACTTCCCTGCTCTCAGTAGTAGCCTGTTTCTTTTAAGTGACCTTAAAGCTGTCTCGACGATTGGCCCCTTTTCTCATCATCCCTTTATAATTTATATGACAGTTAAATTGACCATATTACAAATTTTCCCAATTTTCTTGTCCTAAGATTCCTCCTTCGGTTGGCCCGGTCCTTTTTCTCTGACAGATCATTTTAGGTTCCTCCTCCTTTAAATCCTCTTGATTATTTGTTACTTGTGGAAAGTTTTTAATGTTTTCCACTGTGACCCCAGGATGACTTAACGTGCTGTGCAGTCGGTTGGTAAACATCAAATTCCAACGACAGTAACCTTAAGTGATCTTGGTTTGAGGGCTCAGTATTGGGAAGGAGACCAGGGATAACTTCAGGGACTGCCATGGGATCTCCTGATTCTGTGAAGGAGGGAAGGTGTTCCATCCAAATAAAACAGCAGTTCTGCACAGTAACAGTCCCTTGTTGCCTCTCACACTTCAGGCTTCCCTCAGTACAGGCTGTCCCTGGGTTATGAACCAGTTCCCTTTTTACAGACGTTTATTGGGTGATTTTGTCCATTAGTCAAAAAAGACAGAATCACTGGATATGGTAACTGTACCTCCGCAGTGTCGTAAGAACTGTGTTGATGAGGGCTGATTAACATGAACATTTATTTACTATCTTCCCCTGCCAAGTTACAGTGATATAGAATCAGGATATTCAATGCTTAATGGCTAGTTTCCACAGGCATTAAGTATCAGTGGATGTTACATTGTTTAATGGAGTATCGTTGCACAAGTATTGCTTGCTTACTTCCACAGCAATTCTCCCAGTGAAACCTGCAGCCTGTGTTGTTAGAAGGTGATGGTGTCTTACTGTGGGGGGGGGGGGGTTACAAGATGATGAGAGGCATGGATCAAGTGGACAGTCAGAGACTTTTCCCCAGGATGGAAATGGCTAACACAAGGGGGAATAATTTTAAGGTGATTGGAGGAAAGTACAAGGGGGATATCAGAGGTAGGTTTTGTTTTAGAGAGTGTTGGTTGCGCAGAATGCAGATAGAGGCAGATACATTGGAGACATTTAAAAGAATCTTAGATGGATAAGAGAAAAATGGATGGGTATGTAGGAGGGAAGGGTGAGATTGATCTTAGAATCAGTTAAAAGGTTGGCACAACATCGTGGACCGAAGGGCCTGTACTGTGCTGTAATGTTCTACATGTAAACAGGATTTTTTTTTCCCAAGACTGGTTCTCGTTTGAATTTAACAATATTTACAGGTGTCCATATGTCAGGTGTTTGTAACCTGAGGAGATCCTGTATTACACTGGTGTTTTCACCTAGGTTAGGAGCGCAAGTGTGTGGTGTGCAGCTTAATGTTACGATCTTCTGACTTGGGGTGATGTGTTGCCACTGAGACAAGAAAGATATGGATATTAAAAGCCATTGATCTAGTTACTGAGAAAGTGAAAGGAGTAGGATAAGAACCATTTGTGAAAGCAGTTGTGATGAGAGGCTGAAGATAAGTTGTTTAACTGGCTGCCTCTTTTACTATTTAATTGTGTGAACTCTGTGCAGCTGTTGTCGTTTATTCCTGAATACTAGGGTAGGGACATGTTCGGCACAGCTTTGTGGGCCGAAGGGCCTGAATTGTGCTGTAGGTTTTTCTATGGTTCTATGAATCTACATGCACAATTAGGTTCAGATGTTTCTGTAACATCAAAGAGGCTGTATGTCGCCAACTGTAGCCTGTGCTCTGACTAATACCTCTTTCATTAAAAAGGTCAGGATTTTTCAGATTGACGGAACACGGGATGGATGAGATCTCTTACTGTAAGCAGAAAGGTTTTCACCCACATCTCAAGGATCCCCCTCTGTTTAACGTAAGTATGATTTTCTGCATGCAGTTTTCTGAATGGAAATCAGGGAATTTTAGTGTAGTGGATTTGCAGTTATCCAAAGCATGTTGTTGCTCTCCCTGATTCTGCCTTTGTAGTTTCTACAAGTGTGAAAATAAACTGGATGGCTTCCTCAACTTGTTGAACCATCAAACCCGTTCATTTATCCCAGCTGAATATACCTGCTCCTGGAATAGAACTGATGTGATTGCCATTAGAGTCTGTTGCTGTACTTGGTGCAGAAGTGAGTTGGATGAGTTGACACTGTATTGAACATTTATCCACATCAGATCTTGTGCACGTTTTCTGCTTTCCCAGGAGCTCCGTGCACCATAGCACTGGGCAAAAAAATCCACAGTTACGATAACAAGGCAATACTTTAAGTGCAGTGATCTGCTCTGGGTATATAGTAACATCAGAAAGCCCAGCCAAGCTGTTCTGTACATCTTTAACACTAGCATCCATCCAGCAGAATGCTCAAAGTAGGAAGAATAGAGTCTGGTCAATTCCTGCCCATCTGCCTACTCTCAGCCTTGTGTCTGCAGCGGTGTTGCTGGACCAGACTTACTGCAGATCTACCTATGGGGCTTCGGCAGGACAGGAGGGCCGCAGGATGACTGAGATGAATTAAGATGGGGTTTGGCTGAGCACAAGAAAACTGAAGTCATTGGGAATCTGAGGCTTGTACTCCATTGACTGGGCTTTGTACTTGCCATAAAAGAAGCTGGTTGTAGTTAAAGGGGCCTCCAGGATATTGCTGCAGGAGTTCCTGGGCCCAATCTTCTTTAGGTAGTTCCACATGGCCGGCAGGAACAGAGATTAAGGCACAAGAGTGTGTTGGCAGATTGGGTCCAAAATTGGCTGGGTGACAGGAGACCGAGAATGGTGGTGGATGGGTGTTGTCTGAGTGGACCACTGCAACATGCATAGCACGAGTAGTTTTGGGGACCTTTGTTGTTTGTAATATATATACTTGGATGAGAATGTAGCTGGTCTGATTTGGAAGTTTGCAGACTGCATGAAAATTGGTGGAGTCATAAATAGTGAAGGAGATTGTCTAAGGTTCAGTAGGAAAGTTGGATGGAGCAGTGGCAGATGGGATTTATTGCAGACTCTTTGGGTGGTCAAATTCTGGAAATGGCAGGGAGCTTGATGTACAGAGGGGCACTGGGGTGCAGGTTCATAGTTTGCTAAAAATGGGTGACGCAGATGAATTGGGTAGTGAAAAAGGCATTTGGTCTGCTGATTTTCATCAGCCAAAGTATTGAACATAAGAGTTGGGATGTCTTGTTGCAGCTGTACAAAACACTAATGAGACTGCACTTGAGGGTATTGCCTACAGTTGCATTGTACTTCAGAGTATTGTCTACTCCTATACTGCTGCATTATAGGAAGGATGAAGTAGCAATCAACAGACTGTAGAAGACATTTATCAGGATATTACCCGGACTGGAGGGCTGTGGTTTGAAGGACAGATTGGATAAGCTAGGTTTATTCTTATTGGAATATAGGAGGCTGACAATGGAGGTTTGTAAAATGATGAGGGGCATAGGTAGGGTAGATACTCAGAGTCTTTTTCCCAGGACAGGGGACTCTAGAACTAGATGGCACAGATTTAAGGTAAGAGGGGAGGAATGCAAGGAAAATTTGAAGGGCAAGTTTTTCACACAGAGGGTTGTAGTTATTTAGAACGAGCTGCCAGAGGAAATGCCGTGACAGATACAATTACAATGTTTAAAAGGTGTTTGGAGAGTTAGTTGGACAGGAAAGGCGTAGAGGGATATGGACCTAATGCAGGCTAATAGGACTGGTGCAGGTAGACATCAGGGTCAGTATGGATGAGGTGGGCTGAAGGGCCCATTTCTGTGCTGTATGATTCTATGATTCACTATTCTCTTTTCCTCCAAGGGTGTTGGGTTGGTGTTTACCAATAGTGATGGAGTGTTGGTGTCTGTCTGCACATCTTCATAAAATATAAAGTCTTTGCCTTCAGGCAACCAGACAACGTTTAGGTTGGTACTAATAAATCGCAAGTAACCCCTGCGGTACACAAGAACCAGGCAGTGACCATCTTCAACAAGAGTCTAATCATTTCCCCTTATCATTCAATGGCATTACTGTTGTAGTCACACACACAGAATTCTGGGTGCATTACCATTGACTAGAAACTTGACTGGAATAGCCAAATAAGCCTACAGCAGCAGGCGCTACACTAGGCTTTCTGCTATCTGCAGGTCAGAAGGAATCTCTCTGCACCACAATGAACGTTTGAAGTGCAGCATCATCCAGGACCAACAGCACTCAGTGCAAAGTCATTCCAGCACCAGCCAGCTGCTGGCGGGCATCCATCTTCCATGTTAAAACAGTCACTTTATTCACTGCTCATGCACTATGGACTGTAGCAGCAGTTCTCCACCTTCCAAAGGACAAGGGTAGCAGCAGGCACATGGGAACACCACTGATTCCCACAACCCCCTCCAAACCGTATGTCGTTCTGCTTTCCACACTTCGAGTGAATTAAAAAAAAATTCAGCTTCCCAGTCTGTGTTCTGAAACTGTAAATGAAGCAGACAAGATAACAGAGTTCCAAAAAATGTTTGGTGCAGAATTTCGGAATTAAAATTTGTTCATTAGGGGCTTTGAATCCAGCATCAAACACAGACCTATTCACTATTGTATGAGAATAACTTGTAGCCCAGCCATGAAGCCAAAACTCAAACCCAAATTGATTTTCAAGAATAGTTTCTTAGAGCTACCCTTGTGCTGAGTAATGACTGAGGCTCAGGTGTGCATTGCCTCAGTGGAGTGATGCAAGGTGCCAGTCTACAATGTGTTAACTGTCATGATTCGCCACAACTGACTGACAGTAGGGAACACATGGACTAGGTCATAGGCAGTTGTTTTCCTCTGTTATATTGCACATAATAGGTACGAGGATTTGCTGCTGCTTGCAAACCAATGCCCTTACGTGACATTTATTCCCATCATTGTTTCTTCATTTGCTTTTCCAGGCATGCTCGCATGTTTCCATCGTAGAGACAAATGTTACAATCCTGGACCTTCGGTGATTGCTGCGTTCTAAGTGTCTTTGGTTTCCATAGAAACCGTTAACCATGATTTAGTACTTCAGGTAGAGAATTCAGTGGCTTTAACAGTTACAAACTTGAGGGTTTTTTGTTTTAAAAGTAACTTCTAAAATACTCTAAATTCTTGTCAATTTCAAATTCTATTCTGTACAGAAAATGGAATTGCCTTTATTTAAATGCCTGCACTGTTGCACTTAACTTGATGGAACATGGGAGATGAAGTACGATGCCTTTCAGTTTTATTTTCAGTAAAACTGTTATTTGTTAACCCTTTTCGATCTAACTATTGTCCCTTTGCATATCAATAAACCACGTGTGATCATTTAGTTTCTTATTTTGGTCCTTTTCACCCTGCATACGTGCCTTTTCTTTCCCAGCAGCATCATCAGTTTTGACCAGGCACCTAACAGTCCCACTGCCACAGTTGGGCAGTGATTCATGGGAGGGATGGTCAAACAGTTACACTCCACAAAACTGTTGGTTTGGTGTGACATTTGAGAAAGAAAATGCCTAAGATGGCGGTATAAATTTGGCGCTGTCACTTGATAAATGAAGGAGGTCACTAAGCTGCAGCCCCCAGGTCACTAATGGCTGCTCTGTCTGATAACTCCACAGATTGCCTTGGTGGTGTAATGAAGCGGGCAGTCCTAGGTTGCAGAACTATCATGTTGGTGGGGGTGGGGTTGGGGAAGATCTCCCAAGGTGATGAGGTCAGTGATGGTGCAGGAGATTTAATAGATTTTATAATGATTAAATTACTGGAGGGGATTCTTTTGTGCGTGGGAAGTTGTGTTTGACAAATCTCTTGGAGTTCTTCGAGGAGGTAACCAAGAGGGTAGATGAGGGTAGGGCAGTGGATGTTGTCTATATTGACTTCAGCAAGGTCTTTCTCAAGGTCCCTCATGGCAGGCTGGTGGGGAAGGCAGGAGATCCAGGAGGAGATAGCGGATTGGATTCATAATTGGCTCAGTGGTAGGAAGCAGAGGGTGATGTTTGAGGGTTGTTTCTTGGACTGGAGGCCTGTGTCTAGTGGGGTGCCTCAGGGGTCAGTGTTGTTGTAATTTATGTTAATGATTTGAATGTGAACATGCAAGTAAGTTTGCAGATGATACTAAAATAGCTAATGCTATAGATAGTGCAGAAGGTCATGAAAAACTACAGAGGGATCTTGATCAGTGAGGTATGTGGGCTGACAATGGGCAAACGGCTTTCAATCCAGATAAAGATGAGGTATTGCATTTTGGGAGATGAAACCAGGTTAGGATTTGTACAGTGAATGGTTGGGCCCTGGGGAGTGTCCTGGAACAGAGGGACCCCGGAATGCAAGTGCATAAGTTTGCTGAAAGTAGCATCAGGTAGAAAAGGTGATGATGAAGGCATTTGGCATGCTGGCCTTCTTCAGACCCATTGGACGTGGGGGTGGGTGGGGGGAGGAGAGGGTATATTGCAGTTATGCAAGATGTTGGTGAGGCTGCACTTGGAGTATTGAGTACAGTTTTGTGTACAGCCTGTTATAGGAAAGATGTTATTAAACTGGAAAGAGTCAAAAAAGATTAACCAGGCTTATTACCTGGTCTTGGGGGTCTGAGTTACAAGGAGAGGTTACATAGATTGGTAGGTATATAAGATCATGAGGGACATTGGGTGAAAACATGTAGTCTTTTTTGCAGAAAGGAGGTGCTAAAGACAAGAGGACAAAGGTTTCAGAGGCGAGAGATTTAAAAGGGACATCAGGGACAGCTTCTTCACACACAGAGTGGGGTGTACTT
>JAUZTB010000075.1:20310618-20324262 GCA_034780895.1 Rhynchobatus australiae
CCCCACACACACACACACACACACACACACACACACACACACACACACACACACACACACACACACACACACACTATCGAAAAGGGACACTCAACAACAGTCCTAGTCCGTAACAAAACAAAGAACTACATGTGCCAATTAGCTCCAGAACACACGGCTTGTAACAAAAACTGATTTCTCAGAGAGCTCAGTGAGACAGGAATCGCCAGCGGAGGCAAAAGGTGCAAGTAAATATTTCAGGTCAAAACCGATATCAGCGCAAGGGGAAGAAGAAAGGTCACGGATATACAGCAGTGGGGTGGTGGGGCACAGGCTGAAGTTGACTGGTAGAACCGGACGGGCATGAGATGGACAGCTAGAATCAGGTTTGGGGGAGGGGATTGGGAACGGTGAGTAAAGGAGGTAGAAAACTACCTGAACAGGTGAGTGAGTGTGGGAAGAGAACACGGTGTGAGTTACCTGAAATTAGAGTTTCAATCTTTCTTTTTATATTTCCTCCCTTGCCCAGTTCCATCTATCAATCATCGCCTCCCCATTGGGTTCCACGAATCACCTACCAGCCTCCATCCCACACCCCCAGTACTGTTCTGTCCTGGTAAATTCTCCTCTTCCCCATCAGTCCTGATGCAGTGCCACGAGCTAAATCGTCAACTTACACCGTTTGCCTCCACAGATGCTCCTTGACCTGCTGGATTTTCCCAGCGCTCTTTTTTGTTGCTGAGGATTTCATCATCTGCAGTTTCTCGCATCTTCGACCCTTTAAAATTTTCCTTTCCGGCATCTGGGGGTTCAATCCACAAAATCAGCACTGACGGCAGTGCAGTGGCACACAGGTAGCAGGGAGAAATGATGGGAGTCCTCAACAATAATCCCAGACCAAGGTAACAAGCTGGCACACGCAGCTGTGAGTAACATTCATGCAATTACCATCTCCAACAAAATCTAAACCACCAACACTTGCCATTCAATGGCACTGCCATCACAAGCTGCCCTCCATCAACAGCCAGAATTCAGCATTGAATAGAAACTGAACCAGACATATTATTGTTGTGGTTAGCAAAACAAGTCGAGGGCTGGGCATCCTTCAATGAAGAGCTCGCGTCCTAATGCACCAAAACGTTCCTATCGTCCACAACACCACAGGCGTGTGTGTGTGTGTGTTGTTTGTGTGTGTGTGTTTGTGTGTGTATGTGTGTGCTGTTGGTTTGTGTGCATTCGTGTATGTGTGTAATTGTGTGTGTGTTTGTTAGCGTTTCTCTGTCTATCTTGTCCATATGTGTGTGTTGGTCTGCTCTTTGTGTACTTTGCGCGTCTGTGCGTGAAGTCTGCATACCGCGAAATAGCATCGCCTCCTCTTTTCACTCGCGCAATCTCCCCAACATTCAACCACTGAATATTTTAAGATGGCGACATATTGATTTCTGGACACAAAGGGCGGCATAAGTATGGATCGCAAATGAAAACTGGACTTAGATAGGCGGCTCTGATAGTGTTGAGTGGCGAAGCAGTTTCGAAGAGCCGAATAACCTCGTATTTTCTCTGCTTCAATGTCAATGTTTGTGATCAGCGGGGCAGCATTACGAGGTAACATAAATCCCAAGCTGCAGCCTTCTGTCACGGTGGAAACACAAGTGGATGCTTTGCATATATAAACAAATCCATCCACGTTCACCCCTGAATCTCCACACTACTGACCCAGAATGTTTAACAATTAGAGTAAATACGCCGCAAATCCGACCAGACCTATGAAAAGATTCGGATTGTAAATTCCAAGCCCCAAGTTGTTCCGAGTCCTGAAGAGTTGACATCTGAAAAGGATAAACTTTCTACAATACTTACCCCACAGACTCCTATACATGCGCCACTTTTTATATATTTTTTTGATCTATTCATTTGGGAGATCGTGATCATGTTGGTAGGGACAGCGGGTGAAAAGGAATATCCACCAGTAAGAGAAATTATCAGCGAGGTTCACCAACGGTCCCTTTTTGCCGCAGTGTTTCTCCAGACGTGGGCAGTGAATATGCTCAGTAACTGCCGGCCTGATCCTGATCCTGATCCGTCCCACATTGCAGAGTGAGAACCTCCGCCCTTGCTGTCACAGGAAGCGACAGCATCAGCATCAAACTGCAAAACGCAGGGACTTGGATGTCCAGTCAATATGTTCACTGAAATTGCTCTCAACTGCCCTCTGCTGACGCCGCAACAACAAATGCAAGCGTCTGCCATTGTCTCTGACACAACGCAATCGCGATGGAGTTTGAGGATGAAGTCTGTTCCATCAATCCATTGAACAAACAGTTTGCAGGAGAAACCAAACCTTCCGCTCACTTCCCTTCCGCTGTTCCTGTGTTCTGGTGACAGCAAGCTTTGGCACTTCTTCTATGTCGTTTCCCTTGGTACTAATGGCATCTCCATTGGAAGGACTCGAGGTCTGAATGTTACCCGGGACAGCAGCACAGAAAATGGAAAAATGCCCTTCTTTTATACACATGATCAAACAACTTCCTATCTTATAAAAATCCTTGCTGTCACATGACATCACTCCAGCAGGTCGCCGGCAACATTCATGACATATTATCCATTACTATGCCGGAGGTGTTGAAAAAATAATATTAGCTGCACAAGTCAATAAGATGTGATAAACTAGTACTCTCGCAGATCCATAAAACAATTTCAAAGACCTTATTGTCTTGTGCATCATGCTACAATATCATTCTATGCAGCTTGTCTGCCTTCTCCGGAAGTAACAGGACTGTTGGAGTGCTCCACAGCAACTGGTTGGTTCAGCTTCATGCCGCTTGCGCATAGCGTTGTGACCGGTCAGTTTTACCGACAGTCGACTTCGCTGAATGAGCTCACTTGGCCGAGGCACGTCTTCGTTTCCACAAGCAACAAAAGGGAGGTGCGCGATAAGTTCACAGCAAGTTGAATTTAATTCTAACGTTGCCACACGATCAGTGGAAAGGCTGAGCGCAGTCTCCGTCATCACAGATTTACAATCAAGTGTCCCACATTCAGCTCATCACGACCGGAGTGCAGTGGGCGAGCCTCAGACCGGGGAGAACAACCTTGTTAATTGGCAAGTATAGAGTTCACAGGATATTTATTTAAAACAAAAACAAGCTACAGTCAGAGTTTATCTGCATAGACATCCTTGCATTGTATACAGAAACTTTATACCCTTCATCAGCTCCTCTCTGAATTTTCTCTGTGTCAGTACGTAGATACAGGTGTTAGTGCAGGTGCTGAGAAGCCGCAGCATAAATCCAAATTGCTGCAGGATATATATCGGAGTATTCATATATTTGTCTGTATAGAAATAATTCTGCACTTGCCAATTCACAGAATGGGCCACATAGGGCACCCACAACAATATGAAATTGGCTGAAAGAGCGAACAACAGAATCATTGATTTTCTCCGGTTCTCCACCTCTGGATCTTTATGATTCTCGCTGCTGTTCCGCAAACCCAGGCGGACTCGATTTGCTGCGACAATGTGTCTCGCAGTTATAAAATTGAACAACAAAATTAAACAGATTGGTAACAACGGTGTTATGATACCGTCAAATAACTCGTAGGCTTTCCACATAGGTGACGTTAAGTATTCAGTGGTGGGGGCACAACGCCAGGGCACCTGCTCAATGACGACGTAAGGACCTACCGACTTGTAGAACGGAATGCACCTGGCGCAGCTCCCTGCTCCCACCGCCGTGATAACCACAGTCGCGATCCTCTCGGTGCAGTATTTCACCCGGAGCTTTTGCCAGCAAATCGCGATACAGCGATCGAAAGTGAACGCGACAGTCATCCAAACGGAACAGTCCATGGCTATAAACTTCATTATCAACGTCGTAGTGCACACCGGAGTTAGGAGCAAGAAATTCGCAAACAAATATATGTTATTAATTTGTTCCACTACAACAGCAACGACAACCACCACAAAATCTGTTGCCGCCATGGCAATCAGGTACCGGGTGATGCATTTGGAGAGACCACATTTTCCGCGGGAAAGGATCACAATTGCCGTTAAATTAACTGCAAGGAATGAAACAAAAGAAAGAATTACTTCCAAACACGTTCAATCTCAATTGTTAATTTTGATAACTTTGATCCTCATGGATTAAGTTAATGCGGTTTCCCAACTTCTGAAATTTCCGCTCACGGTGTCAGTCCGCCTGCACTTTTCTTATTTGGATAGGGATGGTTGTTCCGGCCGATAATCTGTACCAGGGGAAGGAATCCTGAAATAACTTAGTCCGTAGTAGATACAGCACCATTGTAACCCTTTGTAATATTTTAAAAAAACGTGCCTGATATTAGGTGCAACATGAAAACTATTAAAACTGATGACAATGTTTTAAAACATTTTGCAGTTCAAAATAAAGGGGTAGTTTAAACACAGATAATTCATATTTCAGTGAAATCTTTCGAGGAAATGGACAAACGAGAGAAAGAATAAATGTATTCACCCCCTTCTCTTGGAGTTGTATTAGAGAGGAGCATTCCCAACGTAAATCTCGGGAACCTCAGAAAGGGTGGACTACACCAGAAAAGAACAGGTGCATACCAAAACGGAGTGGAGAGAAAACTTCCGTTCAGTAAATGCCCGAATTATATCATGTACACCTGGATTCTCAATATGCACTGGAACCAGCTCCAGTGCACGTCATTAAGAAATGAGCTGGGAGTGAAGAGCGGATCTGCGACCTCGGGTGACTCTGTGAGGAACTGACCTGAGGGCTGCATCCGGGCCCTCATCTTTCTGCCCCTGTGGTTTGACTGGGGTTGGGGACCCACTTGGAGTGAGACATGGAACTGACTGGTATTCACAAATGACCACAATTTACATATTCCTACCTTTACCTCAATGACAGAAGGGGAATGCTGCATAACATCACAATTTTGAAATATGTATTCTCAACATCTGAAATTTTTCAATGGGTAAACTATTTCAGTTCTTAAGGAGAGACGTTTGAGTGCGAGGGATCAGGCTGTCTGTCAGCAAGAGCCGCACGAATGTCGGCATGAGGGTGAGAGGCAGAAACTCATTGCCAGCAGTGTTGGGCTTTGTCACCGTTCAGTGACCGCTCTGTGTCGTGAAACAGACGAGCACGGAGACCTCGAAGATGTGGAAAACGTGACGGCCACAAAGTAATGATGAGAGTTGAAGCTGAATATGAGATGTTGCCGGTTCGAGTATGATCCCGCCTGATGAATGCACCTTTGGAGGGATGAAACTCAATTGAAAACGGAAACAAACTGAAAAAAAATAACATGAGATAAATCGCTACAAAATCTGCAAACCATTTCAAGAGTGAGAAGAAAGTAAGCATTAAATGCAGAAAACGAAACGGAATATTAAGGTAATGGGACATATATATTTCACTGGCTGTTTACACAACAGGAGGGAAAACCGAACGTTGAAGCCAAAGGACAAATCGAAATGGAGGCGAACATGCTTGGAACACTTTTCGAAGGACAGTTCTTTCCCACTTGTAGATGACAAGTAAATGAGGGACACGCAAAAAGACTTTGCTAAAGAGAATAATTTCTGATATCGGCTTGAGTTAATTAATGAATAAATAGATTTGGGGGCAAAAGTGACTGCAGATGCTGTAATCTGGAGGAAAATGCAATTGTTGGGGGAACAACGGATCAGGCGGCATCTGTGGATTGACAGGGATGGCGGACGTTTCGGGTGGAGATCCATTATCAGAGCTGAGAGTGCAAAGGACAGGCAACCATGATAGGCCCGTTTATCCTGGCCAGCTGTCCTCTGCATTCTCAATCCTGATCCAGAGTCTCCAACTAAATCGTCGATCATCCCTTCGTTACACAGATGTCCCGACCCACTGATTCCTCCAGCAATTTGAATTTTGCAAATTGGTTTACCGTCGTGCATCGATAACCAGGTGGCATTTCCGACGGGAATACAAAATAAACATTCAGCATTAAAAAACGTTCGTTATTTGAATTTGTAATCAGAACGGGAGTCCAAGATTTGCGATGGGAGTATTGCAACTTGAATGTTTTCTTCTCTCTGACAGTCAGGATATATTCAGGGAACTTCACTAATGTCAACACTTTGGTTACTGTTCTTTTTCATCTCACTATCAAATGACATTGACAAACGTAGAAACAGTACAACTCCGGTTCCGTCACACTGGGAAGAAATATTTGCAAGTTTCCAGAGCAGTAGACAACGGTAGGCTGGATTGATAGGTGCGCCAAAGCCCTTCAGCGAACTTGTCTCGCATTTATAACCGCGCCCCACAAGCAGATGAAGTGACGGGCGAACGGCTGGGAGCTTCGCTCGTCCAAATTTGTCATGTTATTGGAGCTGAACGTGCCAAATTGTACAAGAAGATTTGCAAGCCCAGAATGAAAATAACCGGAGAAGCTGGCAATGGTCACATTAACGCGTCTGGGTGGGGGGAGGGCGGTGGGTGGGCATTTCTTCTGCTGTGCAAGGAGGATTAATTTACTGGCTGACGGGTTCGGTTGTTAGTTAGCGGGCAGTGAATTAATTAACCCTGTTGTGTATATTGATCTCTTTACTGGAGATTCAGTCTCACTGGACACTGCCACTGTGATCTTGCCCACACCTTCATTAGCCTGGTCCAGCTCCACTCGCCTTCATGAGAAAGCCTTATTCATTGTTACATATCTTCAGACGGTGGGATAGGAGTCCCCGATATTGTTGTATGCGTGCATGTGTGGGTGGTGAAGTTGGGGTTGGGGTGTTGACTGTGTTTTGTGGGGGTGTTGGCTGGGGTTTGTGAGGGTGTTGATTAGGTGATCCAACACTAACACTAACCTAGAACAAAAGAAAACTGGAACACCCTTCGACGGAACTGAAAAGACGGCAATGATTTTTTCTTTCTTTGTTGCAGAACTCTATGTTTCTCTGTTGACGCCACTGAAACACAAGACGATGCATAATGGTGATGTAACGGGATTGTGAGCTAAATTGTAATCAACAAAGGAAATACCATCATGAATGAGCCTACCATTAAGGCACGCCACAACAAAATGATCAGGTCGTTGCACAGAAATGTAACCAGATCCATAACTTACCGGGAATACCAGTTGCCGCAAGTATAGGATAGTAAATGCTTGCTATGTAGTAAATTGCCGGATATCCCATTGTCTTTGTGCAACACAGATGAGTTGGACAAAACTTACTAATGTCCGCATATGTTAGCAATTGATTCAAGGAGCATTTATACATTTCATCAATGTGAGATTTGCCACAACCCAATGAACAAATATTGTGATATTTTTACTTTTTGCCGTCCAACGCATTTCAGTCCTCGAGGGATGTTATAATCAATTGTTTGTTCAGCCTTTCGGAGCGGAATGTTGCGAGTTCTTTCTGTCTGACGGGACCTCTGAGCCACGTAATGTCAACTGTTCTAGCAACGAATAATATTCAGAATATGATCACTTATGTGAGCTTCTAAATCCCTGACATTGATATTGGACTGATGTTGAAGGAATATGTGTGAGCACGTAGTTTGAAATGTCAGCGGATGAGCATTGTGGAGATCGTGACCCAAACATTGGAACTTTAAAGGCAGATATAGGAGGGGAAAAGGGTGGTCAACATATTTTGGTTGTGAATTGGGAAAAGGCTAATTTCAATATCAAAAGACAAGATATGGCAGAAGTAGACTGGGTGAAGCTGCTTCAATAACGCTCAAAATGGGACGTGGGAATAATTGAAAGGTGCAATAAATAGAATTCAGTTTCGTCGTGTTCCGATGAGGGCGTAAGTTACGGATGAGTCCAATACGCACTGCCTATCCAAGGAATATCCGTCCAGAATTAGGGGAACGGTGATTTCAATATAAAGAGACAAGATATAGATGCCAAGGCAGATCGAGGGCAGCGTAATAAATGGAGGAATCATGTGGATGGTATGAAACGACACAGAAGCCCAAGGACAGCTTCTACCCCACGGTGATAAGACGATTGAATGGTTCACTTATACAATGAGGAAGACTCTGACCTCACGATCTACCTTGCTGTGACTTTGCACGTTATTGCACTGCTCTTTATCGGTAGCTGTGACACTTTTGTTTGAACTGCTATTGTTTTCACCTGTACTGCATCAATGCACTCTGTACTACCTCAATGCACTCTGTACTAATTCCATGGAACTGCACTGTGCAATGAATTGACGTGTGTGATCAGTTTGTAATACAAGCTTTTCACTGTACCTCGGTACATGTGGCAACAATAAACCAATACCAATACCAAGATCCGAAAGCAGGAGGAACGGTTGAGGAATACCGTAGCTGTAACAGTCATTAAAGAACAGAAATGGATGGTCGGTTAAGCAATAAATATCACTGGGGGATGGATTAAAGAAAGAAAACACAGAAAAAAATAATATATTCAGGGCATGCGCCTATCCAGACAAAGTTTCGGGATGGAAATGACAAAGTGTGTCGATCCAGCGGACCGAAGTGTAGTATTCAAAGTTGTAGTTTTCCCCTGCAGTATTTCAGGACATTGTAGTTCTTTCTAGTTGGGTAATTTGGGGGTGGGGGCGGCGAAATTCCAGAATATGTTGTATTTTATCAAAACAGGATGATGTATTACATGTTTTCTCAAGGTTAACGGTTGGCAAATCCCCAGCGTTTGACAATTGCCCCCTTCTCCACGGGCCCATGCGGGTAACAAGGAGCACAATTTCCCAGTCCTGGAAGAACTAATGTCGAATGACTGCAGGACATAAAATGGGGAGTCCATATCCAAGAAGGGCAGCAGAGCTACGGTACAAACGACTGATCTATCAGTCTGAAGTCAGCAGTACGAAAGTGTTTGCACAGCAACATCAAAGAACAGAATTACTCAAAAATATTGGAGGAACTCTGTAGGTCAGGCAGCATTTATGGGGCCAAATAAACAGTCGACATTTCGGGCCGGGACCGTTCCGTGTCTTTCTATGTGTTGCTCCAGATTCCAGCAACTGCAGAAATTCTTGTGTCTCCGAAGAACAGAATTAATCGGCACAAAGCAAGCCAAGGCAAGGCAGAAATTAATCAAAGATTAGTCACCATGGTTCAGGAAGACCCAATGCTCGATTGTGCAATTTGTGTGAAATAACGATCTTTCTTCTCCCCGCATTATGCATCTTCTGCATCATCAACCTTTGTTGCAGTTTGTTCCAGCTTCCCGGGTCTTCTCCCTCAGCTCCTCCTCTGCCATGCTCCCAATTTCAGTCACTGTGTCACCGTTCAACGGACTCTTCCAAACAGATCGTTGCGAAGAATGTTTTAAAAAGTGATAAAATAGAAGTGAATCTGAAACCACGTGAACAACAATTAAACACGTTTTTGCAGAATAATAAAGTATTTGATGTAAATCGTGAAATGTTGCGCTTATGAAACAATGCAACATTCAGGGTTCAATTCAGAGATGTGTTACGGACTAGGACGATTAGTGAGTGTCCCTTTTAGATAGTGTGTGTGCGTGTGTGTGTGTGTGTGTGTGTGTGTGTGTGTGTGTCTGTATGTGTGTGTGTGTGTGTGTGTGTCTGTGTGTGTGTGTGTGTGTGTGTGTGTGTGTGTGTGTGTGTGGGGCGTACTTATGTCAACAGAAGGTAAAGAACGTCATAACGTTGTTGTTGAAACATCCAGTCGGAGTCAGTCTGAAGGAGAGAGAGAAAAAAGACAGAAAGACGAGAGAGAGAGAGAGAGAGAGAGAGAGAGAGAGAGAGAGAGAGAGAGAGACCAGCCTGCTTGTTTTCTCTGTCGATGGATGAGAAACAATAACTGTGACTGTCACGTCAATCCACGTATGGATTGCTGAGAGTGATGCGGTGGAGTTCACTTTGTCGGTAACCTGTGGAGGAAAACAGGTAGTTGGTGTTGCCCGCCACGGCACGGATGCTCCAGGGTGTGGCAGACACGTTGAAATGAAGAAGTGGAGTTCACTTGGTTGTTGACCTGTAGATGAAAACAAGTAGTTGGTGTGGATGGCCACGATACTTTCTATTATCTCATGGGGAATAAATGTTCTTTTAATCTTTATAGGTCATGTGTCTTACATTTTCAATATTTCCAGGATTCCCTGTCAATACTAATCTCCAACATGCCAGCTGCAAATACTAAAATGAAACCCCAAAACAAAATCAATGGCATGTCTATTTCCTGTCCCTTACCTCAAAGTTGTGTTTGACGATTCAGCTGAAATCAGCAAATGGGGAGCAGCACAAAAGTGATGAGAATGAAAAATGTGATTTTAACATGGTTCTCACCAAAACTGTTTTTTTTGTTAAACTGAAGTTATATTAATCTGTGCATTCCAAAATAATTTTGAAAGGGTAGCAGCATTAATGCTTGGATCACCTTGCACTAGTAGTGACCAGAAAGATCCAACTGGAATTGGGTTTACCAAGATATTCTTTTGAAACAATTCAATTTAGTAGCCCTATAATCTACTTGTAAATCAGCTTCATTGAATATAAAAAGGCAACTGGAGGAAAAGGCCCTAGAGAGGACAAGAGGAGGAGGAGGAACAAAAAAAAACATCAAAATTAAGGGATGTCCTGTTTGGTTCACATAACACTCCACACAGCAAAAGGTAATTGTGCAGTAATGATGTGTGAACCAACTATTTTTATTGAATACAATAATTATAATGCCACAAAATTCTAAATAGAATCATAGAAATGTATAGCACAGAAATGGGCCCTTTCAGCCCACCTCATCCATGCTGACTCTCATATCTATGTATGTTCATCCCATTTGCCTGCATTAGGCCTAAATCCCTCTGTACCTTTCCTATCCAATTACCCGTCAAAATACCTTTTAAATGTTGTAATTGTATCTGCCTCCATTACCTCCTCTGGTGTGTGTTCCAGATATTCATTACATCCTATGTGGTAAGAAACCTACCTCTCAGATCTCCTTTAAATTTCTCCCCTTTCACCTTCAACTTGTGGCCTCTAATTCTAGAGGCCCCTGCCCTGGGAAAAAGATTCAGACTATCTATCTTCTCTATGCCCCTAATAATTTGATAAACCTCTATAAGATCACGCCTCAGTCTCCTACATTCCAATGAGGATAACCCCAGTTTATCCAATCTCTTCTCATAACTACAGGCAAAATCTTGCTGAATCTTTTCGGCATTCTCTCTATTGCTATCACACCCTTCCTGTAGTGTGGCGACTAGAACTGTACACAACACTCTAAGTTTCATCTACTCAATGTTTTGTACAACTGCAACATGATGTCCCAACTCTTATTAGTCAATGTCTCAGCCTATGAAAGCAAGCATACCAAATACCTTTTCATTACCCTTTCTACCTGTGTCACCACTTTCAGGGAGCTATGGACCTGCACCCTAAAAATCTTTTGTACATCAACATTCCTCTGTACATCTGTAAGGTCCCTGCCTATATGCCCTACCAGAATTTGACCTCCCAAAGTGCATCACCTGACACGGGTCCAGATTAAATTCCATCTGCCACACTCCACCCAACTTTCCAGCTGATCTATATCCTGCTGCATCTTTAGACAACCTTTTTAGCTATCTAGGGCTCCACCAATTTTCATGTCACCTGCAAGCTTACTAATCATACCTCCTAAATTCTCATCCAAAAGGACCCAGCACTGATCTATGTGGTACACCACTTGTTACAAACGTCCTGTCAAAATAACATCCAGCTACCACTACATTCTGCCTCCTATCACCGAGCCAATTTTGAATCTAGTTTGCCAACATGCCTCAGATCCCTTATGCCTAAAGCTTTTGGACCAGCCTACCAGGTACCGCTCTGCCACTTTGCCCTTAACAGTTTCTTTAGTTATCTCCTCAGAACAATAATGTAGTTGTAACAAGCATTTGTTATTTTAAACAAATAATAGAGCATAAAAACATCAATATTTATTGCTGGTTGCAAAAGTGTGAAATTATGACTAAACAGAATCTCCTCAATATGAAAACAACAAAAACAAACTTGGTGCTTTGAAAGTGACACAAGTAGAGCAATAGGAAGCTTGGATTGCTTCTCACCTTGTATTACCATGTAAACAAGATCATAGATTTTCTCGCTAAAGTTGAGCGGTAAGTGTTCACTCAGTGGTAGAAGCAAACCGAATATTTCTTATTACCTGTTATTTCACTTCTGAACATCTTCAGAAAATAATCTTTTTTTTAAAAAAGGAGGAATAATACTCTTCAACATACCATATTGCTCTGATTTCTTTGTCTTTCAATTCACTGCACAATAAGATTCATAGAAAACAATGCATTTACATAGCATATCAAAACATACTTAGAAGCACTAAGTAACAATAAATGCCAAGGATGATCATGGAACTCACAAGCACTGACATACAAATAAGAACAAATTTTTTTCAAAAAATATTTTTCCTCAAATTTGTCATTCACCTGGAAGAGGGCCTTGAGTGCATTGAAATGGAAGACATTCTATTTTGAGCACATACCGTCAGCAACTAGCATCCCAAGGACAACTCCTGTAATAGTTTCTCATAAACTTGACTCAGGCTAAACCACTCTGACATTAGTGAAGATTTTTCTATTTTCTTGTTTCTGGCAGAATAAATGTTCAACCATAAAGGCCTTTGAACTGAAAACTTACTTCCATCAGGATCTTCTGAAGGGATGTCAACTTCATCAGTCTTGTCTTCAATTGGAGGTTCCGGGGAAGGCATGACCGGATCCTTACCATTAAAAAAGGAAGCAAAGCAAAGTCATATACATGATGGAACTGAATGATGATAAATTTAACTTCCTAGTTTGGACTCCAGGCTGATGAGTACTGATGGTTCATATGAAACTTTTTTTTTTATTGGCAAAAATTTGAGTGTAAAATGGCAAAGCAGTTTAACAGTGGCAAAATGAGAACGGATTTCCTCATTGCAGTGTTTGGGAAAAAAGCGCTATTCTTATCATGTCGCTGAATCTCTCCTTTAACACCGTACTTAGTAATAAAATGACTAGACATACAAAACTTGGTACACTATCACTATCTCTATTTTCATAGCTCAGCAGATTCATCAATTGTTCAAAAAATGAGATTTTTGATTCAGAGTAGACACAGAAAGAGGAGCACCATCAAGCAACAGTTCATTTGCTGCTAACCATTAAAGCAGTTTGCTATTATAAGAGACATAGTCCAAGTACTAAAGGAACATAGCAAAATTGTTTAGCATTATGTGGAAAAATGTGAAGGATAGTAATAAAGTCATGGTTCCATGAATGATCCAATCTATAACCATGCCAGAACTAAATACACAAGTCAAAGAGATAAATAAGTGTGTATTAAAGATCTTAACTTATAAGCAACCAGGAGACAATTTGAGCCATCGGATCCATGTCAGCTCTGAGAGGAGCAATCCCATTCCCCCTCTATTTCCGTGTACCCCTACAACGTATTCTTTCTCACATGCCCATCAACTCCTCTGATTTTTTTTTCGCTATTAACCTACATTAATGGGTACTTTTTAGTGCCCAATTAACCTACTGGCATATGGGAGAAAACCAGAGCACCTGGAGAAAATTCATACAGTCATGGGGACAATGGCAAACTCCACATTGATAGTACCCAAGGTCAGGATCAAACCTGGATCCCTGATGCTGAGAGGTAGTAGCACTAACTGCTGT
>JAUZTB010000075.1:20367316-20378531 GCA_034780895.1 Rhynchobatus australiae
CCAAGTTGGATTTTTGCTCAGTAATTTTAGCTGCTGCACGAACACATTTATTTATGCAGTGACTCAGTCCAAGTTCAGGGAGGAAGTGAGAAGCGCGATGAAGTATCCGGTCATCTCACTTTTTCGGGACATTCGCAAACTCCACTCACCATTTTGGTAAAATATTCATCATAATTGCATTAATTGGGCCTATCAATGATACAGACAGTGGAGACCACTTAGTGAATGATTGTTTAAAATGCTCAATATCCGCTAACCTCAGTGCTTCAGGTCTTTAATAAAGCCGCATCCTGAGCAGATCCCATCGAGGTTTTAATGGTCAAAATCGTGCAGACACAACCTCTGTATCCTCTACTTACAGACGAGAATTAACCAGATGGATCTGGATCGTCAGGCCCTCGCTCATGACTGGCAGCTTTGTAGGTTGTTTGATGTTCTTTGAAACCACCCCATCGGTTTTCCGGCGGAAATTGACAGTGTCCTCCACAGTGAACACTGGTCAATAAATGATCTAACGCATCTGCTTGTTTCCTTTTTTCATTGATATGAATTTCGCGGCCCCGTTCTCCGAAGTCCCCGCACTTATGTTAGTCACCGTGTTCTTTTTTTCTGCAGATTGATAGAACCTTCCAATGTTCGTTTCTATATTCAATGCAAATTTCCACTCAGATTCCATGTTCAGTTTTTGAGTGAGCTACCGGGTCTTGCACATATGAATCGTGAAAGATTTCCCTCTCCAGTCTGCCACCAGCCCTTGCCACATTTCATGACACACCATTCCGTGTCACGTTATCCATCCTTGACCTCCTCTGTCAACTGCGATCTGTTTATATTTTTCACGGGATCCCTTTTTTCTAGGTGAGATGAACTTCCGTTGAGTGGTGTGAACTGTTTTGTGAAATATCTGCCTCTGTTGATATTTGATCCGCCTCTTTTGTTCTTTATACATCCACTCTGGCCAACGACACCTTAATCCTACTGGAGTAGTCCTTATGCAAGTTGAAGAGACTGGTTTTGGACCAGCTATGTTTACACTCAATCTTTACAGGGAATACGACAGTAAAATGCATTTTACTGAGGACTTGAATGACAACATTTCTGACTAATCCCTCCTTCTGACCAAATGCCGGACCCCATGATCACGAGCAGGTTCTATGCTGCACTGCACTAAAACGCAGTCGAAGAGGCAGTTCACAAATTCTTCTTCTGCGATACCCTTGCCGTTCCGCTTTTCCAGTCAATAAATAGTATAAACATTTCTTCATTGGCGTTTTTGATCCCCATTTATTCTTTGCCCGATCGAGCAAACACATTTGCGGTTCTATGGGTTACTTCCATTGGAGCCCCGTTTTTCGTTGTTTATAATTTCCACCAAAACATGTTCCAGGTCACTCTGCCCGGCATCGGACCACGGCTCAGCACCATTCCGATACCGTGTTTAACAAAGCTTCCACATTGCTCTTTTCGCCGATTTTTATGGAACATCACATTGCCTGGAATATCGCCCAGTCCAAGTCACACTGCAACCACGTCTCGGTACGAGAAATGAGATCATACTCATACGTTCTTACATCTGCCGGCCAATTGTCTATCTTGTTCCGGATTTATTCAAATAAAGAACGATAACAAAATTTTCATTTGCAATTGTTACTTAATCCGCATTCACTCTCTGCTGCAGACGCCTGGTCATCATGTTCCCTTCTCATCACACTTTGCCTCTCATTGTCCACAAGAAGGGTTAATCCCGGGTGAGACTTTGCGCATTGATACTGGTTTTCTCTTAACTGCAGGGGGAGACTTCGAAGCCTCTGTCACACGGTGAAGACGGACACCAGTATCGAGTTGGGAGCCCGGCCCTGAACCCGCAACAGGAGGAAGAAATCTTCCACTATGTGAGGAGTTTCATCACAGACCTTCCGCAGTGTTCTGCTCCCCAACACCAGGGCGCTGCAAATATTGTTAACAGTGGTTGTCCTTGCTCGGGACCACCTCTGGGGAAGTGTGGCATCATTCTTTTGAATTTCCTGCACATCAGGGAAATTCGCTGGTGGTGTCCTTTGAAAAAGCACGTTCCGACATTACAAATTGCTCTTTTTCTTTGTTGTGTAATGTTGCGGTAACGTTTGAAACTGTTTTTTTTATTCCTGGAAGGAACAAAGCACTGCAGCAACCACAAGCAACTGAGCCCAATGAGGGAAGTGAGGAAGCAGGAAATAATGGACAACTTGGAGTCCTCCTCTTCTCCCTGACTTGCTAGCAAGGCCTCGCAATGTTGTAGTTTTCAGTTCTGAAGTGTCGAAGATACCCGGGTGATATTTATTCCACTTTGCGCAGCAGCAGCCACGCAGCTCTGACAGAACAAGCCCTCCGATCCGCTGCGAAGAAGCGACAAAGGCTGCAGACTGGGCTCTACCGCGCTGACTGGAGTCAAGAACACACACAGAACTGGAAACGCCCGCACACGAACTGCAGAGCTCCGTGCACTTCCGATGCAATCTGGCACGCACATATTCAGCTCCATCCCTTATCACCCTTCACTGAAACTCTCCTATCCGTCCCTTCTTCAGTCTCGTATTCCAATCTCTTCCCTCTCTGCTTCACTCTTCACTTTCCTTCCAGCAACAGCCTTCAATGCAACCCTGCACTCTCCATCTGCTTCGCGGTCACTCTGGCTGCGCTTCTTCTCGTCGTTTTCCACCACCTCATTTTACCTCTCCATTTTCCCTTTCACACGATCTCTTGTACACTTCCCCTCCATCTACCTCCCCACCACCCCAAATCCGCCCACCCCACCCCGCTGCGTGCTTCTTTCCAAAATACTGCCGAGCTCCTGGGGAAGGAAAGTGCACCATCTCCATGTATTTGCCCAGATCCGACTGTGGACGTGTTGCAAGGTTCCCCAAGGTCTCAAATCCGTAGAGCAAGGACGTGAATCTTCACTTGAAACAGAGACCAAGGGTGAAGAAGGCTCCGTCTGCAAGGCACCCAAGGACTGACAGAATGAACAGCTATTCCGTCGTTTTCTTTCAGGTCCTGGACAATATTGTTTAAAAAGCTGATAATTCAATTTCCTGCTGTGTGATCACAACGATTAACGAATCTGCAACGTTTCGGAGGAATTTGGCGTTCTTCTCAGACATTGTATCTTTTTTAATCCTCCAAATTCTGAGATGCATTTTGTGGGGGGAGGTGGAATGGTATAGAATTCTAATGGAAACAAAACCACACAGCAAAGGAATTTGGAAAATTTAAAGTGGTCGGATCTATAACTGGCTGGCAGTATTAATGTATTAAGGCAAGCGAATAACCTGGGAGGAGTATGGTCCATGAGATGTACGAGAAGCAACATGTGCCTGGAGCCAGAAGCTGTTGGCGTGGACGTCCTGAAAATCAGGTACTTACATGGGTATTCACAACAGTAATCGTCTTTGTCGTTGAAGGATTCAGCGAGGCGGACTGTAAAATTTCAGTGCACGGCGCCAAAATTATAGCGAGGAGAGTGGATAAGCCAGAGGTCTCAAAGGTGGATAATTCCAGAGTGCCAGGTTAGATTTTATCCCAGTCAGTCACGGCAGGAGAACAAGACAGGAGTCTACTGAGATTTGTGAATATTTGGTGGCCTAAAATCATGTTGGAGATGACGGGAGGATTTCAAACGTGGCCACCCGCTTGGAGTACGGCAGCAGGGGAAAGCCTGATGATTATGGTCCCAGCATCATTGGTAGGGAAGATATTGCAAAAGCAGTCTGAGGGAGAGCATTATTGATCACTTGTAAAGGCATGGATATTCAGCGATACATCACATATTATTTTCAAGGGGCGATCCTATCTGAGCAATGCCATTTCGTTTTTGAAAGGTAACGAAATATACTGAGGAGCGCAGTGCAATAGGTTCCGTTTATCTGGACAGCAATAAGGCTTTTGACAAGATCCCAGGTGACAGATTGGTCAAAAAGGTCAGGGCCATGTTATCCAAGTGAAGTTGGTAAGTTGAAATCAATATTGGCTTTGACCTGTGGGGTAATGGAAGTGTCAACCGCAGCTAAACCAGAACATTGCACAACAATGGGTCACGTATCTGCCGGTTCATTGTTTCCTGATATCAATTCCCCAGCCTGGTTCGCCAGAGATCCACACTTCTCAAAGCCACCCTCTTCCCTTTTATATATTCATGGAAACGTTTATTGTTCTTTTTGATATTACACGCAACTTTCCGTTGTTCTGCGTTCTTTTTAATCAGCATTTATTCGTTGCTAATTTCTAAAAAATCCTCTGACCTCCTGCCTGTCTCTAGTCCCTGCTAACTCAGATGTCCTACTTTTCGTTTTAACAATATCCCTGACCTCCTTTGTAACCAGGAATTGGTCCCCTTTCTCATGGAATTTCTCCCTCTATTTGGGACGAACCTCTGCTGAGTGATGTGATCCAGCTGATGAAATAGCTCCCAATGCTCACCTGTTTGTCCAGTTCCCAGCATTTTCACCAAGTCCACCCTGGATAACTCTCCTTGTTGTGGAAGGAGTACAGGGAAGCTTTACAGAATCGATTCCTGGAATGTAAGGACTCGTTGACCCAACCGCGATTGATCTCTGCCGATGATGCTAGTAATTCAGGGTATCACAGATCGACATGGAACGGTAACGTACCCTTAGGCCTACTCGCCCGCTCCGAACATAATGCAGTCATTTGTATTCACTAATCCCGCCTGATCCAATTGCATTCTTCCAACATATTTGTAATTTGGAAATGTAATCAGGAAAGTTTAGCTTTTTTATGATTTGGTGAGTCGGTGAAGATACACAGTTATATGTTAGGACACATGAGCAGTGATAAACAGAGGAATATTTGCGTCCAAGGCCATACCTCCTGAAAGTGGCCATCCAAGTCGGATTGGTGGTAAAGGCGGTGTATGGCACCTTTGCGTTCGTTAGTCACGGCACTGAGTATGAGTCGGGAAGTACTGTTACCGCTGCTATTAAACTTCAGTTTGGCCGCATTTGCATTATCGTCTGCATTTCTGGTCGCCCCCTTACAGGATGGAGGTGGAGGCTTTGAAAAGACACAGAATATTGACCTGGATGAGTGATAAGAAGCTGGAGAAATGTGGGTTTTCTCTGGGCTGAGGGAGCCCTGCAGAGATCGATAAGATTGAGGATAAGCTCGGGTTGATGGTCAATCTTTACCCTAGTAGAAATCTCAAATATCAGAGGACGTGCCTGAGGATTAGAGGAGACTCACATAAAGGAGATGTGCGAGCAATAAGTTCAGACATGCTTGAAACAGTCTGCCCGGAAAGGGGCGGAAGTCGACACCTGAGTGGCGTTTTAGCCTTTCAGGGAGATTCGGAAATATGGAGGGACACGTCCCATGTATAATCAGCAGTTGAATTTGGCATCGAGTGCCCCGTGACATCGAGGGCCGTATGGGCTGCTCCAGTGCTGTTCCATGTCCGGAGTCGGGAGAGAATTCCTGCAGCTGGGAAAACTTGTTTTGTTTCTGACATGCGTGCTCCCATCTCGGTGGTGGGAAGTAGGTGGTACAATCCGTCCATGTTTCAGAGGTTTCTTTCCACATACTGCAGACTCTCAGTCCTTGATTTCAACCTGGACTGAATCCTGTTCACTGTGAGGGAGGCTTCCAGATTTTCTCATATCTCTGGTAATGCATTAACTCGAATTCATCGTTGTAGCGCAACCTAAGTCTTCAACAAGATCTGTGAACGCAATCTCCAACGGTGTACGGACTTCGCCTGGGTTGACGTTGCCATTTGTCACTTTGCCGAGTTAATCGGAAGGCGGAGCTACGAGGGACCGGAGCAGACCGAGAAACTGATGGAATTCTACAATCGCCGTGGAGGCCGGACCTTGCTGGCGGACATCAAGGTCTGGTGCAGTGCAGAAATGTCATTTTCTCCGAGAATGTAATCAATCTGTTTTATTTGATAGTGCTGTTGACATTATGTTTATTCACTGGTGTTACTTTGCTTCCTGTGTTGTGCACATCTGCTTATTTTCAACCTTGTTGCTCATGCTCAATGTCTTCATTGCTGCTTTAGTTTTCAGTGGCCAGAACAGGATGAGTGGATCAATGGTCTGGCGGCAATGAAGACAGCGCTGCAGATGGAGAAGGAAGAGAGCCGGAGCCTGCAGGGTTTGCGGAAACTCGGCACTCAGCACGCTGACCTGCAAGTTGTTGGTTTGCTGAAAGCTTGCATTATCGGTATTTATTTCAACGATCGTTCTCCACTAACTTGTCTAATTCTGAAATCGTTGTGACATACCCGCAGCCAGTCTGGACTTTTGTGTGTGTGTGTGTGTGTGTGTGTGTGTGTGTGTGTGTGTGTGTGTGTGTGTGTGTGTGTGTGTGTGTGTTCGCGCGCGCGCGCGTGAGTGTGTGTGTATGTGTCTGTGTGTGTGTCTGTGCGTGTGTTTGTGCGCAGGCTCACGTATGTGGGATGCATTGCTTTAGGATCAGACGTCTTTAAAATCAAGTGTGTTTGTGTCAGTGTTTCCAGTGATAACGGGAGTGGGGACAGAGCAGGGAGTGCATTGGGGACTTGCAGAGAGAACGCTTCCGTCCAGAATGCCAGGATTAGGCACATGAAGAGGATGATTAAGTTGTATTTGTCTGGGGGGAGTGGGTGGTGTGTGTGTTTGTGAGACTGCTGGTGGAGACGGAGAGGTGTGTGGGCTAAGGTCCCGGAGTGTGTTGTTGGGATTCGGGGAGGGCAGGGGACCTCCCAGGATGTCAGGAATTGCTTCAGGTACGAGTGGTGGGGGAATTCAGTGCCTGAGTGTGACTGGGGGCTGAGACCGAAGGGAGAAGACTTTTCCACTGGTGGCAGGAGATGATCCTGTCAAGGTTTGCAGTTTGAGTTTGGGTCCTTCCTGGATCATAGCTGGTGATATAGCCTAGTTTAATGACGCAGCTAACTTAATCCTAGCCTTTGTGTAATTCTGGTTGCCCCATTGCAGGAAGGGTGTGGAGGATTTGGAAGGGTACAGAAGACGTTCACCAGGACACTGTCTCGATTAGAGGGTGTTCACTCTCAGGAGAAGTTGCAGAAACTTGGGTTCTTTTCTCTGGGGCTGCCGAGGCTGAGGGACGACCTGACGGAGTTTTATAAAGTTATGAGAAGCATTGATCGGGTAGGCAGACGGTATTTTTTCCCCAGGGTATAACTATTAACTACCAGACGACAGAAATTTAAGGTGACAGTGTGAATCTGGTGAAGATGTGTGAGTGTTTTTTTTTACACAGAGAGTGTTCAGTGCCTGGAAGTGGTGGAAGCAGATACGATGGGGACATTTACGAGGCTATTATACAGAAGCGTGAACAGGCAGGGAATGGAGGAATATGGATCATGTGCAGGCAGGTGGGTGAAGTTTAGACTGGCATTGAGTCCGGAACAGACATTGTGTGCCGAAGGACCTGTTCTGATGTGGGACTGTACATTGTCCTACATTTAATCCGAGCGCTTGAATCTTTTTTAAAAAAATAATAGTTTCATTCTGCCAATGCTTCCGCCGACAGCTCCAGTAACTCAGAAGTGGGCACAGAATGATGCAAACAGTTCACATGAGAGTGAAGAGTAAAACCACAGACCTCCTCCCGCTCTCAATCTCTACGTCACTGCTGTTCTCTGACCCATCAGACACTTACAGACGTGGTTGAACACTGAAATGTGCCCGACGGTCGGAGCGCTGAGCAGCAGAACCATGGAGAGACGGAGAAGCTGATCTCAATCCGTTTTTAGCCCAGTCACATTGCACCATTGCTCCAGGTACAAATTACCATGGAGGAGCTACTCGATACTTTAAGGTGCATGACGGTGGATAAATCCCCCTGGTCTGACCGAGTACATTCCCAGAACTTGCAGGAAGCTGGAGAATAAATTGTGCGACAACTGCAGAGATTTTCCCTTCATCGCTGGCCACAGGTGAGGTTCTGGAGCACTGGAGAGTGGCTGATGTGGTACCATTGCTTAAAATGGTAGCAAAAACAAGGCAGGAAACCACAGTCCAGTGAGCCTGACATTGGTGGTGGGTTCATTGGCGGAGGGGATTCTGAAGGACAGGATCTATCATCATTTGGAGAGACAGGTTCGAATTCGGGACAGTCAGCACGGCTTTGTGCATGGTAAGCCATGTCTGATAAATTGCTTGGATTTCTTTCAGGAGCGAAACAAGAGGGAAGGTGAAGGTGGGACAGTGGATGTTGTCTGTATGGACGTCAGCAAGCCCTTTGACAAGCACAATCGTACTGGGCTCGTCCGGAATGTTAAGATCGCATGGGATCCGGGGGGGTGGGGGTGGAGCGGCGGAGGGGATATAGCTGCTGGAATTCCTGATGGACTCAGTGGTGGGATGCGGATGATGATGTTCGAGGGTTGTTTCTATGAGTGGAGCCGTTGACCGGGGTCGGCGCAGGGACCTATGTTGGATGTGAATGTGCAAGGCATGGTTACTAGTTTGTAGATGGCACTGCAATTGACGATGTTTCAGATAGTGTGGAGGGTCACGGCAAATTACAGGGAGACCCTGATCATCTGAGTTTATGGGCCGAGGGTTGGCAAATGGCTTTCAATCTAAATAAATATGAGGTGTCACATTTTGGGAGATTTCAAGCCATGGTAGGATTATATAGTGAATTTTCGAGCCCTGGGAAATGTTATGCAACAGAAGGACCTCAGGGTGAAAGTGCAAAATTCGCAGAAAACGGCGTCACAGGTAGACAGGGTGGTGAAGAAGGAGTCCTGCCCACTGGCCTTCATCAGGCAGGACGCGGAGTGTTGGAATTGGGAAGTTATATTGTAGTTAACTGGAACGATGCTGAAGCCTCACTTGGAATATTTTGACTTTGGTCTTTCTGTTATATAAAGATGTTATAAAACTAGACAGAGTACTGAAGAGTCCACCAGAAAGTTACCTGGACTTGGCGGTTACAAGGAGAGCTTGCGCAGACTGGGAATTTATTCCCTGGGAGGTAGGAGATTGAGGGGTGACATGATGGAGGTGTATAATATCATGAGGAGCATAGACAGGGTGAAAGCACTTAGTCTCTTTCCCACGGAGGAGGTGCTAAAACAAGAGGGCAAAGCTTAATATCACCGGGGATATTTGAAAGGAACGCCAAGAACGGCTTTTTACCGCATAGGGCTGTGCGTATTTGTAATGATCTGCCAGATATAGTGGTTGAGCCGGGCAAATCAGGCAAGTTGACGACATCCAGACAACTACACGGATCGGAGAAGTTCAGAGAGCCAAACGCTGGCAGATGAGACGAGCTCCCTGGAAAGCACAGTCGGCCAGGTCGAGCTGGGCTGTCACCTCTATTTCCGTGTTTTCTGACTGAATGATTTAATGATTCTATGAGAGGGAAAACATTGAAATGGGATCTGCGGGACAACGTTTTCTGGCAGAGGGTGGAGCGTGTATGGAATGAGCTGCCAGAGAAACTGGCTGGAAGGTACGATAACGATATTTAAAAGACATCCGATAAGTACGTGGGGAGGAGGGGTTCAGAGGGGTGTGGTCTAAATGAGGGCCAATGGGACTGTCTTGGTTAGCATCGTGGACGGCATGGAAGACGTGGGCCGAAGGGCATGTTTCCATAGTATATTACTCCTTGATTCAATGACTTTCAAACCGAAAGAAGAGAGGCGGGTGGAGTGAGGTAGGGTGAGGTAAGTGTGAACGTTGAAGACAGCTGCTGGAGGGAGATGAACCGGAACACAAAGGGCTGCCTGTGCTGGTCTCTGAGCAGTAAATGAGGTGAGGATGAGAATCGTCAGGGGAGAGGTGTGCGGCAGATGGAACCAGAACCGGTTGGGCGACGTGGGGGAAGCCTGTGGGTGAACGGTGTGTTCGAAGGGTCGATGGAACTCGAGGGAAGAGGCCCCATCGTTGTGATTGTACTTTCTTTAAATTTGAGTTCTGCCAATATTCTCTCAGACGAGCCCTTCAGTATATCCACTCTGAGTGCTGCTGTAACGTTCTCCCTCTTCAGTGGTGCAGGTCCTGCACCTCGTTGACATCCTTCTACGTCACGTTCAAGGATCAATACCCGGGAGGGTTGACCAGCTCGTCCTGTCACTCTCTCCATAAAGTCTCTGCATTGGCCACAACATCATTTTTCCGCGTTCTTTCTCGATCCCTCTCTCTCCATCTCACAACGCTCCCTCTTTGCCTTCCTCCCGTCTCTCTGCCACCCGCTCCATCACTCTATTCCTTTTCCCTCCTTCTCTCGGTCTCACACTGCCCATCAGACACCTCTAAGGTTACCCTCTGCTACATCTCAATCTCTCCCCACCAGGGAGCTCCTCCTTATCTCTCTGCATCACAGGTGGATAATACACAATGAATCACAGAACACAACTTCTCCCGAAACAGTAGGCATATCTACTTCCACCCAAGAGTCACTAACTGAGGATTCTCCAAACACATATTCATTGTCCAGAAAGACTCGCATGGGCAGGGACGTGGGGTGTGTGGGGTTGGGGGGCGGGGAGGAGTAGAGCGTGCACCGTTTATCTTCCGAAAATATTGTTAACACGGGATTAGTGTCGAGATGGTCGGGTCGATCTTATTGTCTGGAACCAACAGTGCCGCGATGGTGGAGATTCTAAGAATTAGACCACACTCAGGAAGGAGATCAGATAACGTCCCAACGGGAAGGTTAAAATAGACGCACTACACTGAGGGAGATTAGGCAGTGACCTCCGGGGATTGTTATACAGACGGACCACACAAATAATGATGGTTGAAACGACTGATTCACAGGGTGGAGCTGACACCCGACCTGTCCCCACCACGGAGCGAGATCGATACAATTGTTTCCAGGGTTAAGTTTACAACAGAGCGGAGCCACAGCAGAATGAGTTTAGAATAACTCGTTCCAGGGTGGAGTTCACAGCAGACCGGTCACCCGTGTGGAGGGATATGGGACATTGCATCCCAGTGAGGAGTTTACACCAGAAGTTCCCAAGTGTGGAAACTGGGTGATAGGTCCCAGGCTGGAGTTTCCAGGAGACAGGTCGCCACTCCGGAGGCAGATCGGTCATTTGGTCCCTGGGCGGAGCTAACAGCAGATGGTCCCTACTGAGCAGAGAGAGGGGACGATTTCTCAAGGACGGAACTTTCACCGGACTGGACCCCACTCCGGAGGGAGATGGGCCCATTAACCCAGAGCGGAGCTGAGACCGGGATGAACGCAC
>JAUZTB010000075.1:20524235-20541478 GCA_034780895.1 Rhynchobatus australiae
TGCTGAGGTTCTGTGTCTCTCCGACTGTCAGCAAAATCGATTCTGTGCTTGAATTCATCCAAACCATCGAATATAAACAGCAATCCCTCGGGATTCTTCCAGACCTCTCCCAGGATGTTGCCAAAGTAAGGATAGTGATCCAGAATTAATTTCCTCAGGTTTATTCTGCAATTAATGGTGTTTAAATCCCTGTATTTGAAGCTGAATACAAACTGGAAGTGTCGGTATATCTTCCCCGTGGCCCAGTCACGAATAATCTTTTGCACCATTGTTGTTTTCCCGATCCCCGCCACTCCAGCCACTACTGCCGAACTCCCAGATTTCTTCCCAAAGGAAGATCGCTTCAATTTCTTCAGAAAACTTCTCTCGAAAATTTGATCAATATGGATCTTCTCCAGCTGTCCCCGAAGATTTTTATCACTCCACTCCTCATGGTCCCGGCCGCTTTCCAGCAGCTCATGTTCCACGAGTCTCCGATCTCGAAGAGTAGAAATGACCGTCAGCTCTGCGTATGGATCATCCATCTGGAAAGCCTTAACATTATCCCTCAGCAGGATCGTGTTTACGCTCAGTGTTTCGGTTTGTGTCCGCAGTGTCTCCTTGTGTTTCTGTTGAACATCTTCCATGGGAACAGAGAGGAAATTATCTCAATGATAAAGGTTTTCAAGAAAATGATTAAATATCAAGCTCACGTCAGAGATTTATTTTCTAAGGTTTAATTAATTGCTACACGAGCTTTGTTGCAGAGAGCGAATTTCAGTCAGTGCTAGCCCACCCGACGACTAATTTCAAATCATATTTCCCTTTATTCTGACACGGACTCAATTGTCAAAGTTCAACCTTTATCTCGCTGTCTAAAATATTCTGTCCACGCAGGCCGAACACTGTTCACAAACAGATAATTTTCCAAGCATACTGAAGTTTGTAAACCCTTGTTGATCTGTTGCTATTGACAATGTATCGGGAATAAGGCGAAATTGGTGTAAGCACTCAGAAGGCCGGCAACCTCTGTGAGAGAGAAATAGAACTAACTTTCAGCAGAACCAAAAGTTGGAAAACCAGAATGTCTTCCCTTGTGGAGAAGCGGAGGAAGCTGAGAGTGCGAACGGGAATGTTTGTGACGGTGGAAGTCCGAGAGGGACTGAGTGATGTTTCTGGTGCTGGTCCAGGCTGAGGAAATGTGCTGAATGCTTGTCGATCAAAGCTAGTCTGCCTGGTGCGCTCTGTACTTGGCAGAGGAAGAGAATTAAGTCTTCCAAACATGAGATAAACGAGAAACATTGCATTGTTTAGAAATAATCAATAGCTTTGAGGGGGGGGGGATAAAAACGGAGTTAATCATGCAGCCTGATGACCGTCAATTATAATGGAGCAATTCCGATACGGATGTAAAAATCGAGGACCTGCTAGTGTTGTCTTTCACTGACTCCAGGTACAGTGACAGAAGAACACAGGAGTAGTTCGTCTCAAGCCTGAGCAGCCATTAAATATGATCAGAGATTATCAATACTGGCATCAACTGCACTTCTGCAGTTCTTCATCGCCGTCTGTTATTCGATCTTTAAAATATTTATCTCTCTCCACTTTTAATATTTCAAGTCGATTCATTTGCCAAATCACTTCGATGCAGAGATTTTGAGTAATTCACTGCAAGTTAAAGAAGAAATATTGACACCCTTCAGTTTTTACTGACCAGCCCCTTATTGTGTAACTGCGTCTGTTTCTTACTGACTCTCCCCGGGTGAAGACGTCTCAACATCTATCCTTTTTTGCGCTATTAATATGTTATGTGTTTGAATAAGATCACTGCTCCTTCGTCTGAACTCCAAGTAATACAGACAGAAACTGCTGAGCCTCAGGTGATGCTACAATCTTCTCAACCCGGCAGTTAGCCTGGTGAATCTACTCGACTGCCTCCAAAACGGCAATATCATTTTGTAGTAAGGGTACTGAAACTGTGCACAGTCGCCCAGATGTGAACTGAAGAGTACATTGTAAAACTGTAATAGAACCTCCCGATATTTAAACGCCAACCCATTTGCACGAAAGGCCAAAATGCTATTTTTCTTGTTTATGAATCGTTTGACCTCCCTCGAAACGTCTTGTGATTCATGCACACGTGCATCTAGGTCCGTCAGCAAACCATGCCTTTGCAGTCTACATCCATTCAGGTAATAATACATTTGTTGACTCCTCTTACCTAACTGCATGACCCCTCGCTTACCAAGGATATGCTAAATTTGGCTCATTTTCGCACCATCACTCACTCTTCCTGTATCCCTTTGCAGAATCACAATGTCTTCATCAAAGCATGTCCTCCCACCTACTGTGTTATCATCATAAAACTTTCAAGTATTACATTTAGTTCCCTCCTGAAGTTCACAAAGAGACCTTGTGAAGAATTGTGTACCAACGACCGATAGGGGTAATTCATTGGTACCATCTCTCCAGTCTGTAAAGGACCAACTGTGTCCAATTCTCTGCGTCCGATGTGACTGCCAGTTTTCAATCCATTTCAACACATTTCCTCCAATACCATGGGCTATTACTGCATGCACGAATCTCTCTTGTGGTACTTTTAAAATGCTTTATGGACATCTCACTGCACTATATTTCAAGTACTCCTCTTTTAACTCCCACATCGCTTCCTCACACAATGCAAGGACATTTTTAAAACATGATTCACCCTTCATAAAAGAATGCTTGATTATATTTATCTTTCTGAAATGATTATTCCCTATTTCAGTACTGATTCCAGCATTCTGACAACAATAGATGGTAAACTAATACTCCTGTAGTTCTTTGCCTGCTATCTTCCTCCCTTTCTTGAACTGTGGCTGTTTTATAATCTGACACACTCCCGGAATTTACCGAATTTTGCACAAAAAATCAAACCATAGGTCTACTATCTCTTCAGCCACTTCATTTGAAACCATTGTGTGCAGGTTATCCGTTCCCCGAGTTCGTTTGTCTTTCGACACATGAGTTTATCTCACACTGCAATTCTTGTGGTTGGGAGTTTTTCTCTGTTATTCCCTGTTATTTAGAATCAGCCTGCAGTTTATCTTTCACACTCTGCTTCGTCATTTTTTCCCTTACAGTTGTTGAAACAAGTTCCTGGTAATAAAATTGACGGGTTCAAAATGTTTACCACCATCTATCCGTTTCTTCTTGTTAATAATTCACGAGCACGTTCTTCAGAGACCTGCACTTACCTTCGCTGTCTGCTTCCTATGTATATATACAAAGGAGATTGTACTGTTTGTTTTGATATCACACTCAAGGTTTCGCTCAAAATCAACTATTTCCATTTTTCTTAGATTTTTAGCTGCTGGCTCCTATTTGGTTATCTGATTTAATGCCAGCCTCACCCAGTTTGTTTCCCTTACTTTTTAATGTAATTTATCCCTGATCTCCTTTGTGAACCACACATTGTTCCTCATTCTCATGGAATCCCTATGTCGAATTTGGATAAATTCCTGACGAGTGTCATGGACCAAGTCTGACCACTTGCCGCTGTTCATCAACGTATTGCCTCTCAGCTTTGTTACCATGTTCGCCTGACAGAAAACCATCTGAGGACCGTGATAGCTGTACTGATTTATGTTGAAGATTCCGGGTTTTGTCCTGTGCTTTACACCTGGGAACTGCGTCTGGAATTCTGTCACATTGTGTTCACTACCTTCTGGGAGATCTTTAATCACAAGATCTCTTTTGCATTCTTCATTGATACACGGAGGGAAGCAAACCTAAAACAACTGTTTTTATTTTTCCGGAGAGGTCCTTGACAGATTTCTTCAAGAAGTAATCTGAATTACTGTAAATGTCGTTATTCAACAATAGTTTACCAGTTTTGTTCGTCTGTTCAATGTGTTGATGTAACTCCACCAGGATAATTGAGTTCCCTTCAAACACGCTCAAGATACGTTCCCATTTATGCTCACCCCATTGAGAGATCTTATTTTGGTTCGATTAGACTACTCCCACCGTGTCTTCTTTCCGCTGTTATACATCATTCAACCACTTTTGTATCACTCTCTCCGACCTCTATCTAACGACTTAACACCGTCGTGTACATTCCTTAACATTTATTTTGCCTCGTTTCTCTTTTAATTATTGAGCATTGCTCCATCTGGAATAATGAGCACTCAGTCCTGGTTACCATGCAACTCTGCCTCCGTAATAGCTAGTCGAACATACTCATAAGATTTTTTCTAAGATAAAAAATTAAAATCCATGGAGGCGTTAACATAGACACCCAGAAGACATCTGACCATGTTCAGCATTAGAAACAGACAGCTAAAGTTAAAACACGTGGAATTGAATGAAAATCTTTTGTTTAGGGGCATATTGGTTGAACGATCAGTGAGTGAACATGAAAACATGCATTAATTGTCAAAGTATGGAAATTCGTGTGTGAATGGCGGAGAAGGGGGTGGTGGTGGTTGTAGGTGGTGCATGAGGAGTGATGGAAGGTGTCAGATCACAATAATTCTGTGGGCAATGTAAGCGGTGCAGTGGAAACGGACCTAAGCATGAATTGTTTCCACAGACCGGAAGCAAGAGAGAAGGAAGTGACTGGAACTGTTAATGAATACCCAAGAAAATTGTCCATTAAGGATCAGGCGGGAAGAATGCGAAATGACCTACTCTTGGAGAATGAATATAAAAAATATTCATGAAAAATCAAAATATCCGAATCTACTTTCAGACAATTTGTTTACCCTTCTACACAAGGTACATGAAGTTAACATGCATATTTCGGCTGCTGTTTGAATGTAAAGCATAATAGCTTCGCACGGATGAATGGTCCATGAAATTATAATCAGGTTTGACTTTTTGTTGTGGATCTGGCTATTAGAATAGATGGCGGGCACTGGTGGATGTGACCTGGCAACAGAGATTGAAGCACCAGCCGATATGGTGCATCTTAATTGCGGTGTCTTTCGACAAGATCCCACAGAGAAGGTTGATTAACGCGTAGTTGTGGGTAATGTGCAGAAATGGATGGAAGGTTGTTTATTTCATTCGGTGGTGAGTGTGACAATAAACAGATCCTTATCAGCTTTGGAGGCTTATTGATCGGCATACAGCAGGGATCGATGCTGAGCCCCAGCGATTTGTGATCCACGTCAACGAATTGGCTAAGGAGACGACATGTCACGTTTCCGCTCGTTATGACGATACTGAGCTGAGTTGGGTTGTGAAGACAGAGGTGAACGCAAAGAGGCTTAAAGCGATCGTGGAGACGCTGAATGAATGGGTCCGAAGTAGCGGGTGGAACATAGTTTGGAATATGTGAGGTCATGGAGGTGTATAAAATATTGAGAGGAATAGATGGAGTAGACAGTCAGCGCCTTTTTCCCAGGGCACCGAAGCTGAAAACAAGCGGGCATGGATTTAAAGGGGGGAAGTTCAGGGGAGATATCAGAGGGAGGTTTTTCACTCAGAGAGTGTTTGGTGTTTGGAATGCGCTGCCTGGGATGGTGGTGAAGGCAGATACATTAGACGGGTTCAATGGATTGTTGGATAGGCATATGGAGGAATGTGGGATAGAGGGATATGCGGGAGGAAAGGGTTAGATTGTGTGAGGTGTGGTTTGATGGGCGGCACAACATGGTGGGCCGAAGGGCCTGTAGTGTGCTGTATTTTTCTATGGTTCTATGGTCGCACTTGGGTCCCTGCAGCAGGACAACAGAATATGTGTTAAATTGTGAGAGACTGGACAGTGCTGATGTTGAAAGGGAGCTAATTTGTCTGCACAAGTCACTGAGAGCCGGAAGAGAGCAATTGGGAACAGAAGCCGAATGTCAGCCTTTTATTTACAAGAGGATTGCATTCCTGGAGTAAGGGCTTTTTATTACAAATACAGAGGGCCTTGATAAGGCTGCTATAGTTTTGGTCTCCTCCAAGAACGGATTTACTCACTCCAGAATGTGCAGTTGTGATTGCTGAAGGAAGGATTATACTTGCCCCGGTGGTATGTCGCCCTATTGATCCCTGGGATATAAGGATTGATACGGTGAGATAGATGCATAGAATGACATTTTACATACTAGTTATTACAGAATGAAACATAGGACATTCTAACAACGTTTTTGCCGACACTATGGCTGTTTGATCTGTGGGAGAGACACAAATCGGCATCAGCAATTTAGAACCCGAGTAACAGAACAACGGAATCGCCTAAAGACTGTGTTATGTGTTGTTGTTGAATAGTTATTGAATGCTTTCAAGATAGCAGGATATTGATTTCATGGGGACTCATAACGGGAAGCAATATGGGAAAGAATCGGAAAGTTGTCGAACTGGAAGATCACTCATTGTGTTCAAATATGAAATGGGTTAAAGGGGTCGAACTACTTTTATTTCTTGCAGTTTCTGGATGAATGTAGTTGAATTTTACGTCAGAAGCTAAAGAACATGCAGCCCAGAGACTGAACATTCACCCGCTGTCGTTAAAATCCACCCCAGATCCGTTACCCAGCTGCCTTAGAAAATTCTTTTCTATTTTGATTACCCACCGGCTACCACGAGCAAATATTACGATTCCCAGAGGAGAAATGCCACAATGTTGAGCAAATAGCAAGCTCACAGTGAACCCAAATGCGGCACACTGGTACGAGACTGGAGTCACGATGCTTCCTCAGGACCAAACATAGGCAGCAACTGGAAGGAGTCTTTCCTCGGGGATCTGAGATGGAGTCCCAACACGAACTGGATATCCGAAGAGGAACAGTGAAAGCAGGACTGCTCTATAGTGGACCACTCTGAGCAGCCAGGAGCCAAAGTATACCCGAAGGTTGACCAATAGTGCTAGAGAACCTCAGGTACTTATGCTCGGCCCCTGATGGGCCTCAGGTGTGTGTCATTTTGCAATCAGTCCAGCATGGAATTCATGTGCCCTACAACAAGACATCACAGGAGCCAAATCGAGGCTTAGTACTCATACAATTACAAGAAATACGCAATGATATTCCATGCCTTACCTCTGAGCCTCGTAGGTAGTTCAGATAAACTTTCCATGAACTTCAAACGTTCAGTCGAATCAGAAGCTTTAGAAATCAAGACCAAAAAAATCAGATCATGAGACATCCTGGTGAAAGATGCAGATTTTGCATTTGATATTGAACTCTTGTTTTTACCGTACCGAGCTCTTCCATCTCTTTGCGCAGTGCTTCCAACTTTGGTAAAACATGTTGCATTTTCAAAAAGGTTTTCCATATCAGCCTGTGGTCGTGAGGGTCCTTCTGCATCACAAGGCTGAGGAGAAGTTTGGAACCATCCATCCGGTTTCCCCTCTCCTTGAGCTTAACAAACTCCTGTAAAGAATAGCAATCATTATAATTGAGAACCAGAGTGAGAAGTTCACACAGTCAACGAGTGGGCATCTTCAGTGGTGGGAATTTCCACTGTTTGACAATCGTGAATTTAACCTTTTCCGTTATTGTTTTATTTTCCTCAGATGCTTGTACTTTACTTCAAATATTTTCGCTACGCAGCAGTTTGCACATTTCTATTCACAAGTTATGTTTTCATCATGGAGGGAGAGGGCTCAGACTGAAATGGGATGAACGCAGGAAATTGGGACGAGCTGGGTAGGCACCGTGTTCGGCATTGACTAGTTGGTCCGAAGGGCCTGTATCCGTGCTGTGTTGCTCATTGACTCCATGACTGGATAATGAAGGATTGGATCTTCCAGGCCTGTATGCCTTCGATTCTGAATAACGAGAAGTGGCGATTGAAGATTCAATATTCTGAAGCATTTTGACTTGGAAAATGTAAAGAGAGAGTTTGGTCTTGTAGCAAAACTTAATATTGCTGCACACTTCAAAATGAGGGCTGTCCTATTTAAGATAGAGCCTGGAGTTTCCTTCCGAAGAAACGTGCTTCTATTTCCTGAAGTATGGTGGAAACAGAGACTTTGGATATTTGCCACTCAGGGGTGGCTCGGTGTTCGATAAAAATGGGTTAACAAGTTGATGGCCCAGGCTGGATCGTTGAACCGTGGCAACGATATCAGCAGCCATACCTTTCTCGATTGGATGGACCGATTAGCCAACCTCTCTTAACTACTGCGTCCCTATGCTGGTCAACACTTTTTTTCCTCTCACTGCTGCTGCTTTCTCTCGTCTCTCTTTTTCCTTTGCTCTCCCAAAACGGCGAAGATTTTATTTCAGTCAATCGGGAGTTATAGTCGACCACCATCCCAGCCCTTGAACACGAACGGGGTAATGACAGATTCATTTTCTACCCCACCCGCCGGAAAATTATTTCCATAATCACAGTACATGGGTTTATCTGTTTCTTCCTTACTCGTGCCATTGTCTTCCCATAATATTTCATACTTGCAATAGATGTTGTACTTGCACGTCTTCGATATATCGCTGCTGGGTGTGTCATTGCAGCCACCCATTACTCTCCACTCACCTTGTGCTCTTGTCCACTGATGTGTCCCTTGTACGTTAGCAGGAAGCTGACTCCTTCCACCTCTTCTTCAATCGCCTGTTCCAGTCTCGCCCGGTGGAACTTTGACAACTGGAACAGGTGATAATCGTCCCACTTTGACAAAAGCTCGGTGACTGCAGTCTTCGAGTCTGAGAAGTGAATGGGAAAGAACACAAAATATGTCATCAACTTTCTATTCGGAATGTTACTCTGTCTCTGATCTCGGGCAATGAGAGCTTCACATTATCATGTTAATAGACAGCTTTCATCAATACATATCGAAAACATATATTGTATTTCTCTTTCTCGTTAGCCAACGATCTGAAATATGACCGTCAGCAGCCAATTACCTCTGGTACAAATATACTACCGCTCCACCCAGCAGCATTTTCGAATTTCTCTTCAGAAAAGGAAAGTTCTTGTTCTCTGACACTGAGGATGGTTATTCTTCACTCTGGCAACAGCCACATTCTTCTGATTTCTTTCATTACTTTTATTTTAGTTTTATTCTGGAATGGTGTATCATTACCAGTCTCCCTCTCAACTATTTACTGAAACGTGCTCAGCAAATGTGGATATTTCCCTAGCCTCCATATCCTATCCCATAAAAATCTCCAAAGATAGTTCACCAATCTATCTCACACCCTCCTTCACTTGCAATTCGATCATCATTTTGTTAACTGACGGAAATATGTTATACTATATTCCAAAATATGTGTTTACATGAATTCATTTCCGGGATCTGGAATAACCCCTCACAAGACCAGCATTTATTCTCCAGCTCTTATTACCTTTGAGCAGCTTGTCAATAGCCGCAGCTTTGAAGCCATAACATCCCTCTGGTGAACGTGCTCCCACAGAGCGGTTAGGTTGCGACTTCCATAGTTTTCACGCAGATGATGAAGAATTGGTGCTTTGATTTCAAGTCAGAATTACGGTAATCATCTCTTCTCTCGGGCTGCACAAATTGGACATTACTACTCCAGAAAACTCCGGAGAAAAAATATTTCTATGTCAAGGCTGACATAGGAAAAGTTGACAGTTACCCCGCCCACTTGCTGCATCTCTCCTTGGCCGCGGAGGTCACCGGTTAGGGAGAAGCGATCATTCCACCTTTATTTGACATTCACTTATTGTATCCCACCATCGTTGAGTTTGGCGGTGTTCCGATACTCTCTTCTTCCCGGTGCCAGTTTAATTGTAGAGCTCTATTCAAAATAAGATGCGATAGTACCGCACAATTCGCTCTACTCCGTGGATGTGCGATCAATTAACTCTATCTATTAATCATTTTTGCGCAAATGAGCACAGAGTCACAGAGTGAGACCACGCTGATATCGTGCCTTTTTTTATTCTACCCCTCATTAACACACGGTGGGGGGGGGGCAATATCACAGGCGAATTAACTTACCGCCCTAAAGTCTTTGGGATGTGAAGTGGGACATGAGCACCGGGAGAAGTCCACACCGTCGGAGGGAGAACAGACAATTTCTACCTGGAGAGCACCTTAATTTAGGACCGAACGCGGATCTACTAGCTGAGCCACTGTGCTGTTCTTCAGACCTGTTATTCCAACTCTACTGCTGTGTCACCCCACCCCCTTTAGGTTTGGCAGGTGTTGTTGCCAACATGCGCTTCTGCGGTCCTCATTGAACGAGGGTTGACACCTGTCACTGGAGGGCTGGGATATGTCTGGGGCAAGGGGTTACAGGTGAGTTTCTGCGCGACTTTGCTACAGAATTCTCTGGACTCCAAACACGTTTCTATCTCAGTCTTGAATCTCTGCAATGACACGTCTTGGAAACTCCCAGATATTTTCAACATTTCACAGCCCGACAGAAGACTGTATTGCCGCATTCCAATCATAAATATGTGGCCTTATTCTATACTTCCTGTGAAGTTATTTTCCCACGGGGAGGAAAGTATCTCAGTACCCACACTCCGAACCCCATCAAAATCCTCGGTTTCAGAGATATCACCTCCCGACATGATTGCGGAAGAATTTGACATTTAAAGAGTTAAGTCGGCTAAAGTCTGATGACAATAAATGAGCAAGGAAACTGATACTAGCAGTTGCATGACTAAAATAAGCCTCAAGGACTGACTTCACAAGGCCAGACCTGGGCAACAGTGCCGAGTCTGGAATGTGTTGTCCGTCACCATTATGCTGACAGCCGTACGATAAGCGCTGTTTGAGCATCATTAGTAAAAATAAGGTTTATCTGTGTACATATGCTTTACACAAAATCTTCTTTGTCTCTCTGTACAAATGAGAGCGACTTTAGAAGTCCTCGGAGTCCCCTGGTAATTCGATTTCGGTCTGTTGGACTCTCCGTGATATCAGAAGAAAACCACATTGCCTCGAAGTCTGTGTGGTGTATAACTTACACAGGGGTGCACCTTTTCTCCGACAGGATGAACCGGATCTCTTTAGGCTGTCTCCAGGAAAGTACAGCCGTAGCTTGTTCTGCTTTCTGTCCCCTGTACTGAACCCGCGGCGTGCGCTGCAATGAGACGCTTGTCTTCATAAAGCACCAATTTCTGGTCCTGGATCTCACTACTGAAAAGCCGACAGAATATAATATCTATCGGCGTTACCAGTCAGGATCGTCATTATTTTCTGCCCTTCCCTGAGGATAGCGCCCTTGCTCCAGCCCTCCTGTGCTTCTGACAACTGAGAGGACATTTTCTCTGCACACTGAGGCCGACCGTTTCCGGGGCTGTGTAATCTCCCATTAAAGGGTGTTCCTTTCCTTTCGCGCGATTTCCCGGCGGCACTTGACGTGACCACCTGCTTCACCATCAAAGCTGTTGCCCGGCACGACCACCCGCTGCCTGTCGTTGCCTCAGCCCAGGGAGTGATGAGGAAGTTTCAGTCGTCCATCCATCGAACACCCTCTGGGCCGCCCTTCACTCCGATCTGGCTACAGTTTATTTTCTGCTGCATCTTCCGACCTGAATTGTAGTTTCTTGAAACCCTGAATCAGGACATCACCACATATCAAGAATTGAATGAACATACCTGTGCCCATGTTGAATCTTGAAATCTTTGGGTCTTCCGCCTGTTCACACCTTCAATCTTCGTTGAGAAAAGTGATCGCCGGTCCGAGCGATCTGTAGAAAAGACAGTATTAATTGGAAGATTATCATAACAGAATAAACCGAAAATGACATGATATCAATTCCTCTTTGTCCAATGATACAACCTATAAGAGGCGAGAATATCGCGAGGACAACTGTTCACTCTGCAAGTTAACTCTGATCCATCTGGCCCTGTGATATTCAGGGAATTCTGTTCACTTGAGTATTTGTCTCGGTTTGGGTCACAAATCCCCAAATGTTTCTGGGGAAGACTTTACAGACTCTGTTCTGGGGCAGCTTTGGTCAGTGCAGTGTCTCTTTCTTTAGGAGTTAGATAAACATGCTTTTACTTTGCTTCTTCGCCCAACCATATCAGTGAAACGTTTTCAGCACTGAATTCAGTGTTGTGCGAATGAAATGATTCCCCAACGTTAACGGGAATTGCCAGCAGGTCCACACTCAGTAAATTAACCTATTTAAAGACATGCAGTCCCTGTAGTAGTCAAAGTCAGAGGTGAGTGCATTGTCATATGTACAAGTGTGCACAGGTGTAATGAAAAACGTACTTGCGGCAGCAGCACAAGCACATGGCATTGTGTAAGCAGCATTCAGAAGAGAAGCAAAAATTAAACATAAATCATCCGCAATTTTTCAAAAAAGGACACATTCAGAACAAAAAAACAAACAGCAAAATGACCAATGTGTTCATCGTGTTGCGAAACTGTGGTGATTCGGGTTGTGTCGATTGAGTTAAGTACAGAATAGATGAAGAAAAGTAGCTGTTGTTGAACCCGGTGGTGTGGAACTTCAGGTTTCTGGCGATGGGAACTGCGAGAAGATGGCACGGCCCGACTGGTCGGGTATCTTTGATTAAGAATGTTGCCTTCTTGACGCAGTGCCTCCTGTAAATACTATTAATGTTACCGATGTGGAGCACACGGCACTGAACTATAAATCGACGTTACGAGGTGTTTTAGCTGCCAGCTTTTTCCCCCCACAGTTAGTCTTCTGCTACCTGCCTCTGAGCTCTCCCCATGAGGTATAGTTAGTGTCTGCATTTTTGCTGGGTGTCGATGCTCTCTTTTCCACTTTACGAAAAGGCTGCTGGCCCCAGCTCAACCCCGTGTGTACTACTTCAGCCCACACTGAGCGAAAATGTTTGCTCAATGTTTCACAACGTGCAAAAGCTCTGCACTTGACAAGTTTGCCATGCCATGGACACTCTCTGCTCTTTCGCCTACAACACTGAATATGGAGACACTTTCCCTGTAGTATTCTCTCCATTAACCACTGCAGTCTGTGGAGAGACAGGTCAGCAGACATTGTACTCTTGGGACTGGACACTCTCCCTGTGAGATTCTGTTCAGCAAGCACAGATAGCCTGTGGGGAGAGAGAGATCAACGGACGGTGCCCACTGGATATTGTGGATACTTTTCGTATGTAATTCAGTCCATTACCCAGGCACAGACTGTGCATAAACTGTCTTTTCTGAGACAGCCAAATTTTACCTGGATCCATTAACTTGAACCATCCCCTGTGCTCTACAGCTCCGCATTCCTCAACTTGGGGGTGTAAGATTGGGAAGGAAAACATTAACGTGATATATCACTGACATTGTTCCACTTCCTTTCGGAGAGTTATCATTGCGAATCAAGTCACAATTTTGTCCCCAGACCTTCCTCCATTAAAACACTGGGATCCTTCTACTTCACCTCGACAGAGATGGGCTTACACAGAATCACGTACACCGGTGTTTGTGCTTCAGGAAGGGCTTCGACCCCTCAGTTATCCCTCGCCCCTTCACTGAAAGGCCCAAAAAACATTATGGTCAGCGGTAAGGCAGAACCCGTCCGTGACATACAACCTGGGAAAGTAAAGTAAGCAAAAGAATCTCCCTTCCTCCATTTCCAAGTGCTGGTTATTTCCAACTGTCGCTCACACAAACACAGTTCAGTGCCACGTCAGTGGGCCCTCATTGAAAGAATATATTATATCACACCAGGAGGTACTTCCTGTGGAATATGTTGAAAACTGCCACAGCTGATGACCAACATTGCCATGACATACACTTGCAGCATCCAGAGAATTAATGATAAGTTGTTGCACTTCATGTCAGTACCCCATGTTTTGCAATGACTACAGTATGACTACACTTGGTGCTTCTCAAAATGGGGAAAATTTCAATGCACATTCAGATGGTTATGACGTAACACAACTGCACAAGGAATTTTCAGAAGAATTGGAAGAACCACTCCAAAAGATGCACTTTTGGAGGGAAAGTGAGCGTTTTAAACTATTGGGCTACTGTCGCACCTGGAGTGACTGAAATAGGCTCTGCCAAAGGCGTAATTTGGCACTTCTGGGCATATTCAATCTCACTCCAACTATCTCCTGCCTTGCACAGATTGTAAAGATCTGTAACGTCCAAAGGACCAGTGTCTGAGTAAATGAGACTCACCAAGCTTTCTCCCAGCTGATGGAAACTCTGGATCAGAAGCGTTTGCTCCAGTTGCTTCCCTCAGTTCTGGGGCTGGTTCACTTGTTGCTGTTCCCGAGTCTTCATTCGCTGTTTATTCCCAGCTCTGAGTTTTTTTTCCAATCAGTCTCTCACTGCAGGACTAATTTTAACTGGACAGTGAATGAAGCAGGTTAGCGATACATAGGAGACGACGGAGTGGGTAGAGGTTAGGAACAGGAAGGGGTCAATCAGTGTATTGGGTGTTATTTATAGGCCGCCCAATAGTAACAGGGATAACGAGGAACAGATAGGGAAGCAGATCGTAGAATGGTATGATTATAACAGAGTTGTTGTGATGGGAGATTTTAATTTCCCAAATATCGATTGGCATCTCCATACAGTGAGGGGTTTAGGTGGCGTTTGTTAAGTGTGTTCAGGAAGGATTTGTGACACAATATTTCGATAGGCTTACAAGAGGAGAGGCTGTGCTTGATTTGGTATTGGGAAATTAACCTGGTCAGGTGTCAGATCTCCAGTGGGAGATCATTTTGATAATAGTGATCATAATTCTATCTTCTTTACGATATCATTGGAGAGAGAGATAGAAACAGACAGACTAGAAAGGCATTTAGTTGGAGTAAAGGGAATTATGAGGCTCTCAAGCAGGAAACTGGAAATTTAAGTTGGGAACAGATGTTCTCAGGTAAAAGTACGGAAGACAGGTGGCAAATATCCAGGGGATATTTGTGTGGAGTTATGCACAGGCATGTTCCAGTGAGACAGGGGAGTTGCGATGGTATACAGAAACCGTGGTGTATAAAGGCTGTAATAAATCTTGTCAAAAGGAAAAGTCAATTTTACAAAAGGTTCAGAAAGATAGGTAAATTTCGAGATCTGCAAGTGTACAAGGCTAAAAGGAAGGAGCTTAAGAAATAAATTAGGAGAGCCAGAAGGGGCCACCAGAGGGCTTGGCGGGCAGGATTAAGGTAAACCCCAAGGCATTCTACAAGTATGTGAAAATCAAGAGGATAAGATGCGAAAGAATAGGACCGATCAACGGCAACAGTGGAAATGTTGCCGGCAACAATGGAAAGGAAAGAAAGAGCAGAGGTACTTAATGAATGATTTACATGCGTATCCGCTATGGAAGAAAAATCTTGGTGATTGTAGTGAGGACTTGCAGCAGGCTGAAAAGCTTGAGCATGTAGATATTCAGAACGAGGAGGTGTACTTCAGGGACAGGATGAGATGTACTTCAGGCTACTGTGGGAGGGGAGGGAGGAGATTGCGGAGCCTCTGACGACGATTTTGCATCATCAATGCAGACAGAAGAGGTTCAAGAGGTTTGTAGGTTTGCGGGTGTTGTTCCCTTATTCAAGAAAGGGAGTAGAGATAGTCCAGGAAATTATAGACCGGTGAGTCTTACTTCAGTGGTTGGTAAGCTGATGGGGAAGATCATGAGAGGCAGGGTTTATAAACATTTGGAAAGGTACAATCTGATTAGGAATCGTCAGCATGGTTTAGTCAAGGGCAGTTCCTGCCTTACGAACCTGATTGATTTTTTTGAGGATGTAATTGAACACATCGATGAAGGGAGAACAATAGATGTAGTGTATATGGATTTCATCAAGGCATTTGATAAGGTACCCCATGCAAGGTTTATGGAGAAAGTAAGGAGGTATGGGATTCAAGGGTACATTGCATTGTGGATCCAGAATTGGCTGGCCCACAGAAGGCAAAGTGTGCTATTGAAGGGTCACATTCTGCATGGAGGTTGGTGAACAGTGATGTACCTCTGGGATCTGTTCTGGCACCCATACTCTTTGTGATTTTTATAAACGGCCTGGATAAGGAAGTGGAGGGATCGGTTAGTAAGTTTGCGCATGACACAAAGGTTGGACGTGTTGTGAATAGTATGGAGGGTTGTCAGAGGTTACAGCGGGACATAGATAGGATGCAAAGTTGGGCTGAGAAGTGGCAGGGAATTCAACCCAGATAATTGTGAACTGGTTCATTTTGGCAGGTCAAATATGATGGCAGAGTATAGTATTAATGGTAAGACTCTTGACAGTGTGGAGCATCAGAAGGACCTTGAGGTCCGAGTCTATAGGACGCTCAAAGCAGCTGCATGTTGACACTGTTGTCAGGAAAGCATATGGTTCATTGTCCTTTATCAATCGGGGACCTGAATTTTGAGGGCCGAGAGGTAATGTTGCAGCTATATAGGACCAGGGTCAGACCCCACTTCGAGTATTGTGCTTATTTCTGGTCACCTCACTACACGAAAGTTGTGGAAGCCATAGACCGGGTGCAGAGGATATTTACAAGGATGCTGCCTGCATTGGGGAGCACCTCTTATGAAAACAGGTTGAGAGAACTCGGCCTTTTCTCCTTCGAGCGACGGAGGATGAGGGGGGACCTGATACAGGTGTATAAGATGATGAGAGGCATTGATGGGGTAGATAATCAGAGGATTTCCCCCGGGACTGAAATGGTTGCCACAAGAGGACACAAGTTTAAAGTGCTGGGGAGTAGGGACAGAAGAGATGTCAGGGTTAGGTTGTTTACTCAGAGAGTGGTGAGTGCGTGGAATGGGCCTCCGGCAACGGTGATGGAGGTGGATACGACAGGGTCTTTTTAGAAACTTTTGGATAGGTACATGAAGCTGAGTAAAATAGAGGGCTATAGGTAAGTCTAGTAATACTAAGGTAGGGACATGCTCGCCATATCTTTAAGGACCGATGGGCCTGGATTGTGCTGAGTGTGTTCTATGTTCTCTGACAGCAAGAGATTTCTGGTCAGTGTTCCTAAAACCAAAACACAATGAAATGTAAATGTTGACTACCAATATGATGATCACAGTGAACAAATATACAATTTTCCCTCTCACTTAACAACACGCGAGATGGGATGTGAAGGATTCATCAACAGTTCAGCCAAAGACCATACGACATAGGAGCAGAATAAGGCCATTCAGCCCATTAGTCACTCTGCCAGTCACTCATGACTGATTCTTTTCTAACCCCATTGTCCTGCCTTCTCCTTGCAACCATGAAGCACCTCACCAGTCAATAACTTCTCAACCTCTGCCATAAATACAACAATGACAGCATCCACTAACCTTCATCGACAACAAATTCCACAGATTAACCGCCCCTTGGCTGAACAACCTCCCCATGCAGTTTTCAAGATATGTTCCTTTATTTTGAGTCTGGAACCTTAGATCCCAGACCATATGAATAAAATCCCTTCCCC
>JAUZTB010000075.1:20544167-20560008 GCA_034780895.1 Rhynchobatus australiae
GGAATTTGCCACACACACACGACAAGTTTAGTTAGTTTTTGGGAGTTAATGTTCGGGGTTTAACATTTTTACTTCTAGCATTCTAATATTTTTACTTTTATTTTTATTATTACAATAATTGTTATTAATAAAGTAGTTTTTAACACTTATATATGTCTCGGTGTGTGTATTTTGTTACTGGTACGTAACACTCTACCAATCCCGGCCCCGCAGACAGCGGGCCCTCTCCCAGTCCCGGTCTCGCACACAGTGAGCCCTCTCCGAGTTCTGGCTCCTCGGACCAGCTTGAACACAGATCGGTGAGGAATTTGCATCTGCAGAATCTCCTGTGGTCGGAAAGGAAACCTCCGCCCTCTCGCACACTGTAAGCATGCGCACTGTGCTCTTCGCGTCGTCAATTCGGTGGGCAGGATCTCGGAAACAAACCCGCAGATGCTGGAAATTTGCGATAAAATGGTAGCAGGATGCGGGGTCCCTTCAGCGGAGGGTCTCTTCCGCCTGACCCAGTGACTCTGCTCCTCGTCTCACACACGCTTCCCGACCGACATGCCGTGATCCTCTGGGTTAGGTCACGTTTCCAGCAGCTATATTTTATTTTGACTTCCGCCCCCCATCCCCAGTCCCTGTGACACAGGTCCTATCCCCATCCAAGCCCGACACACAGTTCACACCCGAGGTGAAAGCATGCTGATTCAATTCCAATCTCTTCGCTATTTATGAACTTTCATTTCTATTTGCTTTCCGCTAGCCTCACTCAACAAGGACACTAACACATCACAAAGTCAAAAACAGCATAAGTTGCCCATTCAGACCTTCGAACCACCAACAAGATCCCGGCTGCTCTCCCATCTCAGCCATATTTTTCTGCCCGATCCTCATTTCTTGCAGACTCCACAGATCTACCGATGTCCCCTGAGACTTCCCGGAGATTTCCAAAGATTCACCTGCCTCAGAGTGCAGACGCTTCCCCTCATCTCAGTTCGCAACAGTTCAACCGGTTTTCGAAGCCTGTGGCCCTTGGTTCTAGCTGTCGAACCGTCAATGATGTTGTGCATTTCAATGAGTTCATCTCTCAGGCTCCTAAAGACGAAATGAAAGGGTTATCACATGTGATTTTTATTTACCACAGGACGACCCCACCAGTCCAGAGATGATCAGTAGAGTCAATCCTCACTGCACTCTATAACACATACTCAAACATTTTTGCCATAATACTATGTAATTAATTGCCATCTTCTGTAACCCTGTGTTGCCCCACTTCTCACCTCCCATCCCTTGTCACTATTTCCACTCCTCCCTCTTCGATCCATCCTCCCCCGGATCCACATCGCTTCCCAGCTCTCGCCCCACCCTTCCCTTTTCCACTTTACGGGCTATCTTCCCTCTGCTCTTTTAGTGCAGATGAAGGGTGTCAACCCGAAATGTTGAATGTCCATTTCCCTCTACAGATGCTGCCTGACCGACGGAGTTCCTCTGGCCTTTTTTTCCTTGCGCTGTATAACCCTTGATGGGTAAGCATACCGATATTTTACACAATATTACAGGAGCAATCTCAACAAAGCTCAAAGTAAGAAGTGCGAGGCCATTTTCAATCTTATACCCAATACCTCTAGCAATAAATACAATGTACCCTTAACCTCCCTCACTACCCACTGAACCTCAGTCCCTTACCATTTAAACATACTCAGCATTTCTGTCCCTTCTTCAGAAGTGCGTGACCTCACATTTTCGACACTGGACTCCAACTGACCTGTTGTTCCCAGTCACTGGCCTTGACTACATCACCCTGAACACTCTTGACATGTTTGTTCCATTTCTTCAGCACATAGTCACCAGAGACAGGGGCAGGCAACTTGGCCACCAGCCCATCTTGCCTTTGAATAAAACCAAGTCTGGTCCAACTTTCCCTTCAAATCCAATAACCCTCTTCCCCAGACTTTTGACGCTCCTTGCAGCTCAACAGTCTGCCAACTGATGATTCACATTTGCAAATGTCTTGCTTCTAAGTACTTTTCTACGAAGAAATTGTCAGAACCTATGAAGCTGCGATTAAACAGAAGTAGGAATGGAAGGAAGGCATGTTCACAATTCATCCACTCACCGTAGTTGTGCCATGGGAAACACTATCAGTGGGCATCGTCCATTCTCGGCACTGAATGCAACTTCTACCATTAACAAGGTTCACAGAACACATATAAGAGATTCCAGTTCAGAAACTGATGCTGCCATGGAGGGTCGTTATCAGTTTCCCATTTAAAAACACAAGAACAGAGAGAGTCAGTGAATGAGAAAACCGAAGTGAGATCGAGAAAATGAAAGAGGGAATGTGGGAAATGGGACAGAATTAAGGGAAGAGAAGGTTTGGCAGATTTACAAAATATAATGGACCAAGGCGCAGTGAAAGGGAGTGGGAGAAAAAGAGAACCAACGGAACCCAAGAAATAAGGACAAACAATGAACAGGAAATTATATTAAAATGAGGGGGAGATGCAAAGATACAGGGTGTGCAACTCCTCGGAATTGGCAACACAAGAGAATGGAGTGGTAAAGACAACGTACAGTGGAAAATACAACGTCCGCCGTGCTTGCCTCCATCGGTCAGCGCATTGGTTGCACAAGTCATATTGCAGCTGCATAACATTTCGGTGAGGCCATATTTGAGATACTCGGTGAAGTTCTGATCAGTTACTGGACGGATTTGGCGGCTTGGTAAACGTTGCAGAAGAGGCTCATCGGAATATTGCCTGGATTGGAGAGTATCAGTGTGCATTCTGTTCGCTTGAGAGTCAGAGGCTGATGGACAATCTGCTAGCAGTGCGTACAATTACGAGGGATATCTACAGGATAGTCGGAGTCTTTATTCTCAGAATGGAAATGTAAAATACCAGATTGCATGGGTTTGAGGTCCGACGGGGAAAATAAATTCAGTGAACAATATCCACCCATCTTCAGCTGTTTCATCAATCACCTCCTACCACACCGTGGTCGGAAGTAAGCTATTCAAAAAGTTGAATTCCATTCACACCACCGTTAAAGCAGCATTATATGTCTGCAGGATGACCCAGCCAGCTTACATGAACAGCCTGAGACGCAAGTAACATTCTTCAACAATAGTGCCACGCAATGACCATCTCCAACTGAGAAATGTTTAACCTGGACATTCACTGGTACTATCACCAAATAACACACCATCAATATTATGGGCGGTCACCACTGACAATCAACATGAATGGAATAGCAACATAACAATGGAGACTGCAAGAGAAGATCAGAGATATGGTGAGCGGCTTTCGTCCTGGCACCACAAACATTGAGAAAATCTACAAGGCACAGTCAGGAGTGTGATCGAAAAGTCTCCACGTACCTGGGTGTACAGCTCTGACAACCACCCTGGACAAAGCAGCCCACTTGATCCGCGTTCAACACACAGTCCATCCGCCACTTACAGAGTGTGGATGCAGTGCGTCCTATCTATTAATTAAATGCATTGCTGCGGTTTTTCGTCCCGGATACTCAAAGAACTTCTGCCAAACACCTGAGCTCCAGCACCAATACCATAAAGACAACAGGTTCCATATCAACATTATCAGCTGCAGGTTCCCTTCCAATTCACACGTCATTTGGAACTATTTCACTATCCCTTCACCATCACTTGGTCTAACTCCTGGCACTCCCTTCCCAGCAGCTCGGTGAGAGAAGCTTTACCAGAAGTACAGCAGGTTCTGAATGCAGCAGGTCACTCCCATCTCAAGGACATGCCAGTGACGATAAAGACAGAAACTTAAATTTCTCTCAGCACCAAAGAAACAGGGGGATAATATCTGGATAATCTGATCTATGTGATCTTTCCGAACACAACTTAGCTGATTTCTTTCCACACGATCACAGTTACCACATTCCATGTTCCATTGTCTGTAAAACAAAAGACTGGATTCTCCATGGGCATAAATAAAGGCCTTTCTTGCTTTGTCTCAAGTTTCACACCGTGCAAACCTCTGCTGAATAAAATCAATTGGAAGCAAAAGGTCACAACACCACATTTCCTTCAGTTCTCGGTTCATCAGCAGTCCATCGATGCCAGTGTTCAATATTACGATGAGTATGGAGTCAGTTGGTGAAAGTCCTCCAGGTACAAAGGAAAGTTCTGTGGATACCGTCTCGTTGGAGACGACGGTCTGTACAGGCATAAAAAAAGAAGGTAAGAATATTTTGAAAAATTGGATAAAACTAAGTAATACAAAAGCCAGCAAATTGGGTAGCAAAATTATAAGGCTTGACGTAGAAGTAGCATAAGAAAAGTAGGAACACTAATAAGAAGTAATTGGATCAGTGAGCTGTGAAATTCTGAGAAAGGCCTTGTTAAGATAACATGACGGGAAAAGGAACTGCAGTTGAAATATTAAGTAGAAAATTTCAAGTATCTAAAAGTGACATCACAAAATATTCTGAAAAATGGGAAAAAAGAAGCAAAAATCTAGTAACAAAATGGCTAAAAGGGGGAACTTTTGTTGTAAGTCTGTGTAAAGAAATGGAGGGAGTAATCAAAAATTACAAACCAAAAGACAAATCTGAAAAAAAGAAACCAAAAGAGAGAGCAAGAGGCAGAGATACTAAAACTTTTTAGGATGGAAGGAAAAATGTTGAGGAAAACATATCAGACACCAGTAGTGTCTACAAAGGGGGCCCAATTACCAGGGAAACAGCTAGCTGTGACAGAAAAAGGGGGAGGAGAAGTCTACCCTGTATCGGGACTTGCGAGAGGCAGAAAGAAAACCCTCCCTATTCAGGCAAAGGTAACACGAAACAGTGCCCATTAATGAAAGGAACATTTTACAGAGAAGATGGAGTAGAATTATGTGAGGATCAACAGAACAAAGAAGCCTCTGGAGAAAGGAGAGAGGCAGAAAAGAGTAGGCTTCAAGAGGAAAAGGAGGAGATAGAAAGGCAAAAATTAGAGATACAAGAAGAAGTTGAGGAATTGCAGGAAGAGAGATCAGGGAAGGATTATGAAGATTTCCATTGGTATAGAATACACATTGAGTCAACGTGGAGAAAGAGAGGACCAGGGAAAGAGCAGGAGGAAGTAGAGAAGATAGAGAGACATAAAAAACCTCGGTCGTATGAGTGAAGGAGGAATTAGAAATAAAAGAATTAGCTGGGCAGGGAAAGTTAGACTATGGGCCGTCAGGCCAGAATTAGGCGGAAGGAGGAAAGATGATGATGCCAATATTACTCAAAGGAGGAGGATAGCCAAAGTACATTTCTTGGGGGACCCACAGCCTCGAAGTGCTGAGTAATGCGCTACCCAGCATACATGAAGGAGCAGCAAAATGGATTAGTGCCTTTGAGGACGAGACAACAGTACGATTATTGGCAAAGGGTGACTTAAAAGCACCACTGGTGAAGGTAGTGGGAACCTCAAATCTAAGAGAACTAATGAATTTGGCAGGCTTGTTGAATGTGGTGGGCAATCCAAAGATTGATGGTATCGGCTTTGACCATGTGAGACATAAGGTATGGCAGTCCTTCAGACACATACCCACCTGAAATGGACCACAAAGCTCTGAAGGGGGACCCGCAGCGAGATACTGTAAACCCAGCAGTCTATCGAGAAAACCAGTTGAAAGAGTGGAGACTGGAAACAGAGCAAGAGGTGGAAGGCAATAAGCTGATAATGTTTAGGACTGCCATTGTCGAGGCAATGCCCTCCACAGTCAAGTCCAGACTTGAGGAGGTGGTAGGACTGACGTCAATGTCCCACCTAGAATTTAGGGACCACGAAGTCCATGCAGTCGAAAAGTATCGAAAAATAAAACAGATAAAGGCTGATTGAGCAGTTAGAGGAAGTGCAGAGAGAGCTGACACAGATGCAGCTGAGGAGCTCAAGAAGAGAGAGAGAGAGAGAGAGAGAAGAAGATGTTGCCAATAACAACTGAACAGACTGCGGCCACCGAAATGAACGAAGTGCCAGCCCATGGAGGAGCATATTACACCGGCATAAAAAAGCCAGAAAGCCCCATGCCAATAATAAAAGTCTTTGGGGGAGAGTTTCTGCAAATGCCATATCAGGGCCAAAACAAATTTAGGCAACAGCCCAGATAGGACTGGTACTCCCAAGGGGAGGGGTGGGAGGAGAGGTAATGGGCAGAGAGGGCCAGTGGAAATACAGATAGAAAGGTCGACAAGAGGATTGTGTTGGTGTAACCAGCCAGAGCATTTACGGAGAGATTTTCCTTATAAACCGTGGCCTGCCTCGTTCCAAAAGCAACAAGGTGGGGGGAGCTCTGACAGGCCCTGGCCGGCGACGTTGCCGCAGGAATCAATATGTGGCGAGCAACAGTTTAATCATGAATCAGCCCCAGCAGGTCCAACTGGACCCATGAACCTGTATGGAAGGTGCTAGGGCTGACCAGAGAACCCGTCTGGGAAGGGGCAGTACCCAATGATAACCCGGGAGGCAGAATAGGAACCTATTGTTCAGATCACTTGAGAAGGGCAATTAACACCAATGATGATAGGTACTGGATCTGCGTACACTTGCGAACAACCACAATAGGCCTTCCACCTTCCCATGTCAGGAAAATTTATTAAAACCGTACGGTTCTCGGGAAAAGCACAGTTAACACGATTTACAGCTCCAGTGAGTTTAAAAATGGGAAACAATGAAATAGTTTTACCGGTTCTAGTGTTTAAAGGAACCCCGATCAATTTGATAGGCAGAGATGCATTACTATAACTGGGATTGAAATTCGAATGCACCCAGATGGGTAAAGCATTGGAAAAATAAGCACTCAACGAGTAGTTCAGGAAGCGAGAGGAGCAACTGTGCATTGGATAGGGGACATAGAAGATCAAATCTGGGAAACTTGGGGAAAATGGAAAAGCTGCTTTTACAATACTACCTGTGGCAAAGCCACGCAAACCTGAGTTGCATTCTACAGTGATTTTTGATGAGACTCAGTGCAATGAAAGAGAGAGATAATGGTACAATGAAGCAGATGCCCAGCAACATTTAAAAGGGGAGGCAATAAAATAGGGAAACAAGGAGCAACCTTCAAATAAATCAAAAGGCACCTCTGGAAAAATCGTGCTGGGTGCCAGGAGCTGCACCCCATGTAACGTTTTTAGTAAATGAGGGATATTAGTCCTAACATTTGGGGCCCATTATGCAGCAAGCGGAAACAATTATTGATTGGCAGACAGTGTCATCAAGGGTCTGGAAGTCTGGGAAAAGTGACTATATCAAAGTGGTAGTAGATGTAGACATGGGAGGAAATCCTAAGGAGATCGAAGTAACCCCTCAACGACATGTTACAAGAGGGTCGAAAAAGAGGGTCAACAGAAGGAGAAAAAGGTTGGAGACACTGCCAACCATTTTATGGTCACAACACGATACAGGTGTAAGAAGAGTAAGATCAGCAGGCCCCGTCGAAATGCAATTAAAACAGGGAGGGATTCCACCTAAAAGACCACGATATCGTTTGAATCCAGAAGCAGAAGAGCGAACAGTACTAACAATAGAGGGGCTGCTTGTGGTAGGAGTGCTTGAGAAGACTAGAAGCCCCTGTAATACTCCGTTGATACCTGTCTTGAAAGCAGATAAGTCCAAATGGAGACTGTCACATGCTCTGCGAGTGGTCAATGAGGTAGTGGAAGATTGGCCAGCTGAACTCCCAAACCCGCATATACTATTGACTAATATGCCAACAGTGGCAGCTTTTCTTCCGGTAATTTATTTGTGTTCGGCTTTATTCAGCATTTCTCTGGCAAAGCAATGTCAGTATTTGTTTGTTTTCACTAACAGAGGTAACCAGTATACTTATACCAGGATGCAGCAGGGATTTAAACATTTACGGCATGTTTTTCATCAGGTATTGAAGGCAGATCTGGAGGGTATAACATTGGAAAGTACACTAATAGAGTACATTGATGATTTGTTTGTTTGCTCTGAAAGTGAGGAACAGTGCGAGCGGGACACCTTGGCTGTATTGGAAAGATTGGCATTTGGAGGTCATAAAGTATCTCGAAAGAAGTTGCAATTTTGTAGGCCGCAAGTAGAATATTTGGGTAGATTATAATCTAAGGGAGCAAAGTCGATCACAATGGATAAAATTGCAGCAATAACAAAGGCTCCAATACCTCAGACGGTAGGACAGATGATGTCATTTTTTGGGAATGGCAAGATACAGTTCAGACTGGATTGGAGAATATGCCGAAATTGTGGCACCATTGAGGAAAATTATGAAGGACGCTGGACATACAGACCTGAAGGGTGCTTTGCTGTAGAATGAGGAAGCAGAAGTAGCCTTCAACACTCTGAAACAGGGATTGCAGTCAGCCCCAGCACTCGCCTTGCCTGATTATGAGAAGGTCTTTCACTATGTCATTTGTTTAGAGCAGTGTAGGAACAGAGAGTTTTCAAGAAAAGCAATGGAGATCCTATGCAGCATTGTCAGCAAATTCTAGATTAGATAACAACAATGATGAAACCTAGAGCATTGGCTATTGTAAAGTGCCAGGTGCATAAGAATAGAAAGGACGTGGTAACAAAGGGAAATCATCTGCGGGTCAAGCATCCAGGAAAGCCTCTGGAGGTCGTTTGACTGTTATGGCACCTCGGGTAAGTCTGAACCCAGAGCCCGCAATGGAGGATATAATTGACATACAAGCTAAGGCAATTATTGCAGAACAAACAATGTGGAGACAACAAAGAGCCAAGCGGAACCAGGTGGGCCTACGGAGCACGGAGATACATGTTGGTGATAATTGATAGATTTAGTAGATGGGTACAGGCAGTGCCTTCTGAAGACTTAGAAGCAGGAACTGTAGTGAAATGTTTGACAAACGAAGTAATTCCAAGATTTGAGATTCCTTCAGAGATTAGTTCCGACAATGGATCATTCTTTATCCAAAATGTGGTCAAATTGGTATTACAATCTCTAAGGACAAAACGGAGATCTGGATGTGTATATCATCCCCAGTCACAGGGTGTAGTGGAGAGAACTATTGGGACCAGTAAAAACACGGAACTGATAAATTACATTTATTAAAATCAACAGCGATTTATCAATTACACTGAGGATGCCCTTTCCGAATTGGAAAGCAATTGGATGCAACCATCAAAATGGCATGGCAAAACAGACAGGCATTAGACTGGTGATTGGCAGAAAAAGTGAGGTGTCTGTGTACTGTTTGGGGAATAGTGTTGCACCTTTATCCCAAATAATATCAGCCCAGAAGAATCTTTGACGAAGGCGATGGATAAACTTAAAAAAATATTGAGGAAAGAGGTCAGACAGAATGCGGGGTTTGGACATCAGTTTTTTTTTGATTGGCTGGAGAGTAATTTGGGTAGTTGGAGGGCCTGGATAACTGAAATTGCAAAGGTTGTGTGCATTGGGCTGCTTACTTTTGCAATTGTGTTGTGTTGCTTACTTCCTTTTTTGTCTAAGTCGCTTATGGTTCGGGCCACAGCAAAACAGCTTCCGATGCTTCTGGCACTGACTGAGACGAACCCCCAGAGAAGGAAAATGCAACAATCTACTCTATGATCTGAGTCGACGCTACGTGCTGAATGATTGTGATAGCATTGCAGAAAACAACTGTGCTTGTGGTGAAAACAGTCTGTCAGGGGCTCGGGGTCTTTTTCCCCGTCTCCGTTATGGAGGGACAGATTTTTGACCTTCTGGCCCAGGGGATAGAGAGTGAACTCAGTGGGCCATGCATGAAAAGTGTATAATACCCGGTTTAGGGATGATTGGCGTTCACCTCTGGGTGCCGTGCCCTTTGAATTCTCTCTCCATGTGAGACCGATAGATCTCAAAGTGGGGGGGGGGGAGGGATACGGAATACAGAAAATATGGAAAAGAAAGACTCATATTCCGTATTCTGTTACAAGGTAACTACGGATTGTGGGAGAAATGTCAAGATGATTGAGAAGGTGCTTCTGGGTAACTAATGCTTGAGCTAAGGACGAAGGAATATCTATATATGGTAACGTCTTTCGATATGGTGCGGGTTTACGTTTTGTCTGCTATGCAGGATGTGGTAATCTAATTATACCTAGCTCCTCGCAGAGCGAGGAACAAAGACTAAAAGCTGTAAGGCCACTGAGGCCAATTAGTTCTGCTATTTACTTCTGCTATTTGTGCTTAGAGGCTTGAATTCACGTATGTAACGGGGACAAAAAGGGGACCTAAAGCTATACTCGTTGGGCTTTCAGTGAAAATCTATGATTAGCTCTCTGACTGTCACAGCCTTTGTTTTCAAATAAAGGTTTAAGTTCTTGACAAATTTTCTGCGTGTCTTGGTCATTGTCGAATCTCGGAATTCCACGACAGCGTCTGCCTGGGGGAGAATGTCGGACAGATACCACTCTACATATGGAGGCACCTTCTCTGTGATATTCTCTCTGTTGACAATTGGTAGGCTGTGGCGAGGCAGACTTCCAGTCTACCATTGGGGATTGAAGACATTCTCCCTGTAGGAATCTTCCCCATAACCAGACGCAGTCTGTGTGGAGACTGGTCAGCAGACACTGCACGCTGGAGACAAGGAACACTCTTCCCATGAAATTCTGGTCAGGAAGCACAGACACATTGTGGGGAGTTATAGATCAATGGACATTGCACACTGCATATTGAGGACACTTCGGCTGGCATTCTGTCCATTTACACGAGCAGTCTGTACTTCGACGGTCTGTGTCTGAGCCAGCTGAGAATTTTACCTGGGATCCATTGACTTGCACCCATCCCCCGTTCTTCGCTGCTCAAGGTTCCACAACTTGTGGTTCCAGGAAATTTAACATGCAATGAGAACTAACGTTTTCCATTTTTCTTTGATGCATTACTAATGTGAATCCACACGAAGTGTATTCCCCTGGTCTTCTTCCACTAAAACACTGGGGTCCATCTTATCGGCCTGTACACAGTGCGGCTTGCATCGAATCACTTGGACCAGAGTTTGTACCGCAGGGTTCTTGGCTGTTTCCAAGTCAGTTAGCCTTCACTGCAAGGCCGTCGTGTTCACGAGCAAGTGTACAACCTGTCTATGACCGACAACCTGGGAAAGTAAATTGACCCAAAGACTCCACCTGCTGCCACCTTTAAGTGTTGGTGATTTCCAAACATCACTCACAGAAATACAGCCCAGTGGCAAGTCAGTGGGCCCTTGTTGAAAGGATGCATGATGCTGCACCATGAGGTACTTTCTGTGCAATATACTGCAAAGACCCACTGCTAATGGCCAAAACCGTAATAGAGTTTACTTGCAGCTTGCAGTGTCAATGAAGAGTGGTTGCAGCTCATGGTAATTACTACAGTATGACTACTCTTGGGGCATTTTAAAATGGGGTATTTTCAAAGCACCTTGATATGGTTGTGATGTAACATGGAAATATCAGACCAAATAACTCAAAACTGCTGAAAAACTCAAGGCGTTGAAATGAGGAAACGTCTTTGGAGGGATTGCGAGTGTTTTTAGGAGTGGGCGGCTGACAGCACATTACCACAGCTGGAGCGATTGTAACTGGGTCTGCCAAAGGCATAATTGGACACTTCTGAGCACACTCAGTCTCACCCCAACCACGTTTGCTTTCATTTCTACATATATGTAACATATAAAGGACCATATGTCTGAGGAAATGGGATTAACCACACTTGTTCCCAGCTGACATAATGGAAACCAAGAGTCAAAAGGCTTCTCTCCAGTTGGGGCTCTCAGTGCTGGGGCTGGCTCTCAATCCTTGGTGTACCCCAGACTTCAGCTGCTGTTTACTTACAACTGTGTTTTCTCCCGATAAATCGCTCACCGCAGATCTAATTTTAGCGGGACAGATTAACAATACAAAGGAAAACGAAGCATTTCTGGTCAGTGTTCCAAAACCAAAACTCACTGAAATGTTAATGTTGAATACAAATATAATAATCTTAGTGAACAAATGCGCAATTGTCTCTTTCACTTAACTACATAAAGAGTCATCATTCAGTTCACAAGAAGACCATGAGCAGAATTAGACAATTTGACCCATTGAATTTCGAAGCAGATTAAATCATGGCTGAGAATTATTTCAACCCCATTCTCCCACCTACTCCCTGTCACCACTAAGCTCCTTACCAATCAAGAGCCTATCAATCTCTGCCATAAATATATACAATGACGGCCTCCACCACACGCTGTGACAACGAATTCCACACATCAACAACACTTTGGCTGAAGAAATTCTTCCTTATCTCATTTTTTTTAAAAAGGAAGTGAATTTACTTGGAACCACGACGTGGTGGCCATGACAGCGACTTGGTTGTCACAAGGTTAGGAATAGCTGCTGGATTTACGGGGGATTAGATGTTTCAAATGGGACAGTGACAGAGTTAAAATAAGTAGGGAGTGGCTTTGCTGATCAACGAAAGTGCCACAGCTGCAGGTCGGAGAACGTCCTGGAGCGATCGTCTGCTGAGTCAGTGTGGGTGGAAGTCAGAAAGAGGAATGGAGCGATCACTTTATGGGGAGTATTACACAGAAACCACAATAGCAGCAGAGACACCGAGGAGTAGATCGGCAGGCAGACTTTGGAAAAGTGCAAAAATAACAGGGTTGTTGTCATGGGTGATTTCAACTTCCCCGTTAATGATCGTCACCTCCTGAGCGTAAAGGGACGAGCTGGGCCAGAGTTTTTAGATGTATCCAGGAAGGATTCCTGACAGAGTATGCGGACAGACAGACTGGAGGAGGGGTCATACTGGACCTGGTGCGAAACAATGAGTCTGATCAAGGTTTCATATCTCCCTGTGAGAGAGCATTTTGAAGACAGTGATCATAACTCCTTGGCCTCTACCATCGCCTTGGAGACGGATAGTAGTAGACGATATGGAAAAGTTTTTAATTGGGGGGAGGGGGAATTACGATGCTATTAGGCAGGAACTTGGGAGCGTTATTTCGGAACAGATGTTTATGGGGAAGTTCACAACGGAAATGTGGAAGTTTAGAAGTTACTTGCATGAGGTTCTGGATAGGTTTGTCCCATTGAGACAGGATAAGGATGGTAGAGTGAAGGATCTGTGGTTGACAAGAGACGGAGAACATCTTGCCACCAGGAAGAAAAAATCTTACCCAAAGTTTAGAAAGCAAGGATCAGACAAGGCCCTGGAGTGTTCTTAAGCAGTCAGGAGGGAGCTTAAGTATCGACGGGAACGCTGGAAGGAGGCATTAGCATATACGAAAACTTCAAGGCGTTCCACAGATATGTGAGGAACAGGAGGATGACGAGAGTGAGGGTACGTGCCTTGAGTCAGAAGAGGTGAGGGAAGACCTTAATGAATACTCTGCTTCAGTATTCACCCGTGAGAGAGACATTGAGGTTTGTGATGTCCTCCCACATCTTCTCCACGTCCACTCTATTCAGGCTTTTCGGTATTCGGTAGGTTTAAATAAGATCCACCCCTCGCCATCCTTCTGAACTCCATTGAGTTCAAGCCCACAGCAATCAATTGCTCCTCACATGTTAAGCCTTTCATTCCTGGGATTATTCTTGTGAACCTTGTAAGCAACAATTATAATGAGCACATTTCCGAGAATAACATACAATTTGGAGGCAGAATAATTGAATGGTAAAAGCCGTGGTTTCTTTACTGCCCCACTACCTGTCATGAAATGAGTACTTCTGTACGTCCATTTTCCAGGAGTCAAACCATTACAAGGTAAATGTCATTAAAAACAACTAAAAATCCAAGAAACGTTCAGCAGGTAAAGACCATCTGAGGAGAGCAGAACAAAGTTAATGTTTCAGCTCCAAGACCCTTTGTCAGAATGGCTTCAATTTCTGATTTTATTTCACATATCCAGCATCGAGTTGTTATTTGACTTCCACCGACAGGATTCATTGGGGGGGGGGTGTTCAAACACAGTAAGAATGCTGAACCCCCTGTACATAACGAATGTTGCAAAGACCAAACAACTCATTTATGAGTCATAGTATACAGCACGGAAACAGACCCTTCATCCCAACAGATCCATGCCGACCACAGGTTTTAATGAGGTTGTATTTCCAAACACGGTTAGAAAACTGAACCCCAGGTACATAACTAATGTTGAAAACACCAAACAGCTCATTTATTCGTCATAAATTAATAAAGCATGGAACCAGGCCCTCCAGACCAATGGATCCATACTGTATTATTCTGTGATTCAACCCATCCAAATGCTTCTTAAATCTAATTGCACCCGCCTCGACCACTTCTTCTGGCAGCTCATTCCAGGTACCCACTGCCCTCTGTGTAAAGAAGTTACCTCTCAGCTCTCCTTGAAATCTCTCTCCTCTTACGTTTTATCGGTGCCCTGTAGTTGTGAACTCCCCAATCCTGGGGAAAAGACTCTGGCCATTCATCGTACAAGTCCTACCCCGGTTTGACTATCCAAAATGCATCACCTCACACTAATCCAAGTTGAAATCCATTCGCCGTCTTTCAGCTCATCTCCCTTACTGGCCAAGATCTCTTTGACATTCATTGTAATCTGCTTCACTATCAATAACCCCCAATTTAGTATCATCAATAAACTTGTTTATCGTGCCGTGTACATTAACATCCGAATCATTTTCATCAATAAAGAACAAGAGGTCCCAACACTAACCCCAGACACCCCACTCATCACAAGCTTCCAGTCGCAGAGTCCACCTTACACTATCACCCTCTGCTTCCCATCATCGAGACAATTCCGAATCCACTCCACGAGCTCCACCTGAACCCCATACGACCCAACCTTCCAGATCAACTTGCCATGGGGGCCCTCGTCAAAGGCCTTACTAAAGTCCATACAGACAACATCCATTGCCCTATCTTCATCTATCCCCTTAGTTACCTCTTCAGAAAACTCCAAAAGATTCGTCAGACATGACCCCTCACGCACAAAACCATGCTGACTGTTCCTGATCAGGCCCTGACTATCATCCTGATGGTATATTTTGACCGTCAAAATTCCCTCCAGTAATTTCCCTATAACTGAAGAAAGGCTCACTGGCCTGTATTTCCCTCTCCTTTTCTTACTATCTTTCGATAACAATGGGAAAAAAAACATAAGCCACCCTCCAGATTTCTGGAACTTCTCCAGTTGCAAACGACGAAGCAAATATGTCCACAAGGGCCTCCACGATTTCTTACTTGGGTCCCATGAAGTCAAGAGGTGCAATTGGTCAGGCTCTGTGGATTTACCCACCTTAATTCTCTTCGAGGCCTCTCATAATGAAGGGCAAGATAGGAATACACACTCTCCTCATACCACAGAGCGAGCTTCCCAAGAAACTCTTAACTCCAAACATCCGAGTCCAAAACAGTGTTCGCTCAACACTTCATAAACCCGGGCAGCCTGATCCCCGGGGCCCATCCTCTTTGAGTCAGAAATTGCCTGATAACCCGGGTTACATTCTCCCTGAGACATAAACCCTGACATGCTAAGTCACCCACCCCAAGAACATCACACATCGGCCCCGTGTTTCACACATGGCGGTGCTGTCAGTGATTTCTGCACAATCAATGTCCAGCCGCCTGATCATTGCAAAGGAGGAGCATCCTGCCCCAGCTGCAGAATTACAGGCCTGGACTGAAGCCCGGACACTGCCAGTTCCACATTCTCGGAGGCACCACCCCAGAATTATAACTCTCAGACAGACTCCCCAGGCTCTTTGCTGCCAGCAATTTTCTCCGGGGTTCCTTCCATTTACAGTTCACATACTAAGTCAGAACTGGACCAAATGATCTTCGACCTCGGTCAGGGTTCAGGCAGGAAAACCGGGCTGTGGGTCATCAGAGCGCACGGATACACTTCAGCTTGTCTCCATCAGCTCAACTGA
>JAUZTB010000075.1:20564393-20576367 GCA_034780895.1 Rhynchobatus australiae
CACGGATACACTTCAGCTTGTCTCCATCATCTCAACTGAGTGATCATTTGATTATTGCTGAGTGGGATGGTGCCAAGCGCAAGTAGCTGACATGTTTCCTGCAATGTAGCAGGAACAAAATGCATTTCATATAAAATTACAAACAGAAACCGCTGGAACCTCGGCACGTCCAGCTGAATCCGTGGAAAGAGAAATGGTGTATGAATCAGTATCAGAACTGGGACAGCCCGAGGTGCTGTCGGACCTGCTGAGCCTTTCCAGTATTTTCTCTCTTTACTTGAAATTTCCTGAAACACCATTTTTTTTTCCTTTGATGAACTAATATTAACTGATTGGAAAATGTTTGGGGCATCCTGAAAATGGGAACAGATTTCCTTGAATGTCATCCCCACCCCCACCCGTTCGTTAGTTCTCAGTTCATTCCAACACAGGCATAAGGCATTTCACACAGTAAAGGCTCAAAGCATCCTATCCTCCCACTATCATTCTGTTGCACCGACTCTTGAGGCCACTTTCTCTCCACTGTGAGGCAGTGACCAGAGAGCGATAAAATGTGCAACATCCCTTGCAGCTCTTGCGGGCTGTTACCCGGTAATGTGGGAAGGGGCTCACCAAAAATAACCGAAAAAGGGGAAATAACAAACTTGTTGCGAGTTTCTTTAGGATAAAGGTTAACACATAACATTCAGCCATTTTTAACGGGTGAAACTAAAATTCCAATAATTAATTTACCCTGCGTGATGCACTCAATAAATCCTCTGGTAGTTCCAGCTAACAAAAATCCTACATGAAAGGACTCAGTGAGTCAATGAGCAGAGGGGTAAAAGGGTGAAAGTCAATATTTCAGGTCAAACCTTATATCTGGACAAAGGGAAGAAGAAAGATCGCCGATATATAGCAGTGGGCTGGTGGTACAGAGGCTGGAGGATGATAGGTGGAATCTGATATGCAGGGAATGGAAAGGTGGGGCCACGTAGGTGAAGGAGGCGGTGGGAAAGGGGAGCAAAGGTAGAAGAAAACTAGGTGAACAGTTGAATGGGGTGGGAAGGGAACAGCGGGGTGTGGGATACCTGAAACTGGAAAAATGCAATATTTCCCTTTTCATTCCTCCACCAGATTCCATCTGCCCATCATCCCCTCCGCACCTCTCACCTACGAGCTTCTGTCCCACACCCTCATACCGCCATATACTGGAAAACCTTCCTCTTCTGTCTTAATCCCGATGCAGAGCAACGGCCCAAATCATTAAGTTACTCAGATCACATCCACGGATGCTCCTTGACCTGCTGGGTTTGCCAGGTGTTCTGTATTTTATTGTTCCAGATTCCCGCACCTGCAGTCTCTTTCATCTTTGACCCATTTAACTCTTCCCTTCCGGCATCTGGGGGCTTGAACCACAAACCCACCAGTATTGGCAGCATAGTCGTTGACAGGTACGAAGGAGAAACTACGGGAGCCCTCAGTAATATTTAAACGTAAGTAATATATAGGCACAGGCATCTGTGAGTAACATTCACACAAGTTTCACATAATTACAATCTCAAACAAGAATCAAACCACCAACACTTTCCATTCAATGCCACTGCTATCACAACGCTGCCCACCATTACCATCCAGGAGTCAGCACCGAGGGGAAACTGAACCAGGCATATTGTTGTTGTGATTACAAGAATGTCAAACGCTTGTCATCCTGCAATGCAGAACTCACCTCCTTACCCAACAAAACTTTCCATATTGCACAAGGAAGCGTCAGGAAGCCAGCGGAAGACACTCCATGTGCTTTGAGTGCAGCTCCCAACTGCTAAGTTCAACACAAATCCAGGACAAGGCAGGCCTCTTGACTGGCAGCCCATCACTGGCAGAAACGTGTCATGTTTTGTATCAGCTATCAGTAACTAGTTTAGTACCACAGGGATCAGTGCTGCACCTTAGAATTGATGTTCAAGATTTGGATGAAGGGACTATTTGTGAGGAGGACAAGGACAGCCCGAAGGATTATAGATGGGATAAGGGAAAGGCAAGGAATTGACAGTTGGGGTTTTCTGTGGGAAAATGTGAGGTTATCCACTTTGGAATGCTAAATCTATACTTGCTGTCAGGGTAAAATGTTGCAGTACAAAGACATCCAGGATTCTTGTGACTGAAAGACAAAGCCAGCATGTGGATACAGCAAGTAATTTGGAAGGTTAATTTAACGTTGGCCACTACTTCAATGATGTGAAAAATAAAAGTTAAAACGTTGTGATGCACCTTACAAGGATGACAATGCGAACAGTTACATGGGATGCCGTCATCTGCACATTTAGGTTCAGGTCGCGCACTATCCAGACCTGCAATATATTACCATTCCTTCTGCATTTTGGGTCGAAGTTATAAACTACCTCCTTGAACAGCATCGTTTCCACATATTCTGGTTAGAATTGGAAGCTCACGAAACCAGCTCTAGGACAACCAATGTCAGCCTTCCAGCAACATACACAAACGAATATTAGAACATAGCTACTATATTAAAAGCTCCCGAAACAGCAAGACTAGAACAAATGATGAAAATTAATTCTGTAGAAACATAATGATGCTCCACCTGGGTGACGGTTCAGGCTGGGAAACTGGGCTGTGGGAAACGGAGCTATTTGATCATTTTCTTATGGCTGAGTGGGATCCTGCCAAGCGCAATTGGGTGACATGCTTCATGCAATTTAGCAGGAACAAAATGCATTTCACATAAAATTACAAACAGCAACTTCCGAGAACTAGGTACATCGTGCTGCATCTGTGGAAAGAGAAATGGTAGAAGAACCAGTATCAGAACTGGGACGGTCCAAGGTTCTGACTGAACTGCTGAGCCTTTCCAGCATTTTCTCTTTTTACTTGAAATTTCCTTGTTTTGATGCAGTAATATTAGCTGATTCGAAAATGCTTGGGACATCCTGAAATTATCAACAGATTTCCGTGAATGCCATTCCCACCACCACCCCACCCGTTCCTTAGTTGTCACTTTATTCCAGCACAGACTAAGGCCTTTCACACAGCAAGTGCTTAAAGCATCCTTTCCTCCCACTATCATTATGTTGCAGCTGCTCCTGAGCTACTGTATCACAACTGTGAGGCAGTGACCAGAGAGCAATAAAAATTTTTAACGCCCCTTGCAGCTCGTGCAGGCTGTTACCCTGGCAATGTGGGAAGTGTTTCACCGAAAATAACCGAAAATTGGGGAAATAACAAAATCTGCATCATTTGCTGCGAGGTTCTTTATGATAAAGCTTCACACATAATATTCAGCCATTTTTAACGGGTGAAACTAAAATTCCAGTGATTACTTTTACCCTGCTTCGCGATGCATGCAATAAATCCTTTGGTAGCTCCAGCTAACAAAAAAAATACTTGAATGAAGTCGGTGATTCAAGAAGCAGAGGGGTAAATGGGTGAAAGTCAATATTTCAGGTCAAACCCGATATCAGGACAAAGGGAAGAAGAAAGATCGCCGATATTTAGCAGTTGGGTGGTGGGGAAGAGGCTGGAAGATGATCGGTGGAACCGGTTGGACAGGGTGGAAAAGTGGGACCAGGTAGGTGAAGGAGGGGGTGGAAAAGGTGATCAAAGTTAGAAGAAATCTAAGTGAACAGCTGACTGAGAGTGGGAAGGGAACAGCGGTGTGTGGGATACCTGAAAATGGGAAAATGCTAGATTTCCCTTTTCATTCCCACACCGGATTCCATCTGCCCATCATGCTCTCCTCATCTGGTTCCACCTATCACTTACTAGCCTCTGTCCCACACCTTAATACCGCTATATACTGGCAAACCTTCCTCTTTTCTCTCAATCCTGATGCAGAGCCATGACTCAAATCATCAAGTTGCACACGTTTGTCTCCACAGATGCTCCTTGACCTGCTGGTTTTGCCAGGTGTTCTCGATAATATTGTTCCTGATTCCAGCATTTGCAGTTTCTTTCATCCTTGACCCATTTAACTCGTCGCCTACGGCATCTGGGGGCTAGAACAATAAACCCACCAGTGGTGGCAGTACAGTGGTAGACAGGTACGGGGAAGAAACTACGGGAGCCTTCAGTAATATTCATACCAAGGTAACATTCAGACACAGGCATCTGTGAGTAACATTCACACAAGTTTCAGATAATGACCATCTCCAACAAGAATCAAACCACCAGCACTTGCCATTCAATGGCACTGCCATCACAAAGCTGCCCACCATCAACATTCAGGGGTGAGCATCGAGGAAAACTGAACCAGGTATATTGTTGCTGTGATTACAAGATTGGGTCAAAGGTTGTGCACCTTGCACTGAAGAACTCACCTTCTAACCCACCAAAACTTTCCATCATGCACAATGCTACATCGGGAACCTAATAGAAGATATTCCAATTGCCTTGAGTGCAGCTTCCTCAACTGCTAAGTTCAACACAAATCCAGGGCAAGGCAGCCCATCTCTGGCAGAAATGGGTCATGTTTTGGATCAGCTATCAGCAACTAGTTAAGTGCCACTGGGATGAGTGCTGCCTCTGGGAATTTCTGTTCATGGTTTGGATGAAGGGACTGAATGTACTGTAGCTAGATTTGCTGACAACACAAAGATGCAGTGGCATGCAAAAGTTTGGGCACTCCTGGTCAAAATTTCTATTAATGTGAATAGTTAAGCGAGCAGAAGGTGTACTGATCTCCTGAAGTCATATTTTACTCGTTTATCGATTCACAGTGACAGAGATTTTGACAAGGGGTGCCCAAATTTTTGCCTCCCACTGTAGCTAACTTTCAATTTTTGAGGAGGACGAAAACACCCCGAGGGATTATAGATGGGATTAGTGAAATGACAAGGAATTGACTGTTGGAGTTTTTGTCTGTGGGAAAAATTGTGGTTATCCACTTGCAGTAAGGGTACAGTGTTGTGGTACAAAGACATCCAGGATTCTTGTGACCGAAAGACAAAGCTAACATGTTCATACAGCAAGTAATTTGGAAGGTTAATATAACCTTGGCCACGATTTCAATGATGTGAAGTATAAAAGTCAAAAAAAAATTCATACACGTTGCAGGGATGACAATGGCAACAGTTACATGGGATGCCGTCATCAGCACATTTCAGTTCAGGTCGCGCAATATCCGGACCTGCTGCATTTTGGGTTAAAGTTATAAACTCCCTCCTTGAACGGCATCGTTTCCACATGTTCTGGTTCGAATTGGCAGCTCACAAAACCAGTTCAAGGACAACCAATGTCAGCCTTACAGCAATATAAACAAATGAATATTAGAACATAACTACGATATAAAAATATCCTGAAAGAGCAAGACCAGAACAAATGACATTAAAAAAAACATATGCAGAAAGATCAGACAGCCTGACTTGCTTTGGAACTCCTGGACTGAGACGAAATTGAAGTGGACAATTTATTTTTTTAGGTGACCAGAAAAATCGATAAGGCCGATTGCTTGGAGTAACGGGCACAAATTCCAAGAATTATAGTTTCTACTTCACCAGAAAGCTGGACTGGAGTGGAGATCAAGAAAAAAATGCTCATTCCCGCACCCAAAACGAGAGGGTATGACAGCTTTGGATTTCAATGCACTTCTTGAACAGGCAAATGTGCTCATCGCGTCATCAGTTCTGGTTCTGGGGGGAGGTGTGGTGGGTGCGGGTCCAGCGAAAAAAAAAACAGATGCTGGAAATCTACGGTAAAATGGGAGCGGGAGGCGGGGTCACGTGAACGGATGAAGTTCTCCCACCCGACAGTGTAACTTTACTCCTCGCCCAACACAGGCTGCCCGGTCGACCTGCCGTGTCCTCTGGGTCAGTTGCCATTTACAGCAGCTATATTTTATTTTGCCATCCGTATCTGCCCTATCATCGTAAATCCAGCCGCAGTCCCAGAGACACGTCCGTATCTGCCCTATCATCGTCAATCCAGCCACAGTCCCAGAGACACGTCCGTATCTGCCTTATCATCGTCAATCCACCCGCAGTCCCAGAGACACGTCCGTATCTGCCCTATCATCGTCAATCCACCCTCATCTCCATCCCAGCCCCACACACAGTTCACACCCAAACTGGAAACATGCTGATTTAATTGCAATCACTTCGATATTTATGAACCCTAATTTCTTTGTGCATTACTCTGGCCACACTGAACAAGAACACTAAAACATCAGAGTCAGAAACAGCAGGAGTTGGCCATTCAGCCCGTCGAACCACCAACAAGTTCCCAGATGCTCTTCCATCTCAGCCATATGTTTCCGATCCTCATGTCATTCAGTCTCCCCAGATCTGCCGATCTCGGTTATATGATATCCGAGACTTTACAGCCCTCTTTCGTTGGAGACTTCTAAAGATTCACTAGTCTTGGAGTACAGACATTTCCCCTCATCTCAGTTCCCAACCGTTCACTCATTGTTACGAGCCTATGACCCCTGGTTAAACCTGTCGAACCCTTTAATGTTGTTGTGCATTTCAATGAGTTCACCTCTCGGTCTTCTAAACACGAAATGTAACTGGTGTCGCATGTGCCTTTTCTTCACAGGACGACTCCACCATTCCAGCGATCAATATGGCGAATCTTCACTGCACTCTCCATAACAAATACTCAAACGTTTTTGTGGTATTACAATGAAATTAATTTCCATCTTCTGCAGTCCTGCGTTAGCCCCACCTCTCCAGCCCCTGTCACCATTTACACCCTTCTCTCCCCCTTCTGCATATCACTTCTCCTCACCTGGAACAACCTGTTTCCCAGCTCTTGCCCCACCCTTCCCTTTTCCTCTTCAGACTGACGATCTCCCCTTTGCCCTTTCAGTCCAGATGAAGTGTGTCGACCGAAATATACACTGTCCATTTCCCTCCGTAGATGCTCTCTGACCCACTGAGATCCTCCAGCGGGTTGTTCCTTGCACGATACAACCCATGCAAAGGCATCAGACCGAGATTTCACACAATATTCCAGGTGCAGTTTAACGAAGCTTTAAATAATAGGTGCGATGTTATTTTCAATCTGATACCCAGTAACTCTTGCAGTAAATACAACGTACATGTGACCTCCCTCATTACCCACTGCACCTCAACCCCGCACGATTTCAACACACTCAGCATTTCTGTCCCTTCCACAGAAGTGGGTGACCTCATATTTTCCACAATAGACTCCAGCTGACGTGTTGTTCCCATTCGCTCACCTTGCCTACATCACCCTGAGCCCTCCTGACATGATCATCAGCGCTCCAACCTCATCGAGTTTTCTCAGGTCCGGTCGGGTTTATTGCCAGGTGCACAGGTACAGGGAGGGGCAGGTCCAATGAAAAACCTGATGCAGCACCACAGGCGGGGAGATTCCGACAACGCACAGAACATAAATTGCACAATTCTGTGTCACTAACAATATATAAATGCACATTCATTTTTTTGTCAGTAACAGACGTGGACACGTTGCATTTGGTCCCTCAGTGAAACTGCTAACACCGACTGGGAACAACTGGAGCCCCAGCAATGGTCCCGACAACACCCCCCGTTACAACGGCGCAGCTCGCAAAAATCAGCTCGTTATTCCTGCTCTGTAAACAGACAGACACCAAAGACAGGGGAAGGACGCTCAGCCCCTCCAACCGTCCCTGCCATTCAGTGACATCCCGGCCAGTCAAACTCTACCCCCAACACAACTCCCCCCTCTTCCCCCAGACCGTCGGCCCCACCTACAGGTCAACAGTTTGCCCCCAGTGTATTGACTGCATCTGCTCCCTACTACCGTGGGGACAGAGAATCTCACAGGTGAGCACCTCAGACAGAATAAGCCCCTCCTGCCCTCTCCCCACTGTCAATTGTCAGCCCTCAGTCCTCACCCGGTGCCCCTGCTCCTTGGTCCTCCACTGGGTCACACCTCCTCTCAGCCCCCGTCCTGTCCGCGCTCCTCACCACCGTCTCCCTTCCAACGGGATCCCCCTCCCCTCGATCTCCGGCGGGCCGGCATGGAGACGGTGGACCGAGATGACTCCTCCTTCCTCACACCGATAAATCAGTCAACTCACCGTTCCGGCCGCAGGAAGCCGCTTCACTCCTTCACTCGTCCGTAGGGAAACCGGGTCACAAACGCTCCCAACTCCCCCGGAGGGAAATGGGAATAAATGAAAAAAAGCGGCACTTTTGCTTCTATGTTTCTTCGTGTTTGACCGGGACTTTGGGGAGGGAGAGAAGGGAGGGGGGGCTCTGCGGTGGTAACACCCCATTGGCGTGTTCCCCTCCGCTATTCGTTAAAACCAGTGATTGACGTCCACTCGCACCAATGGGAGCAATGTGTCCCGTGCGTCATCTGTTGACAGTTGCTCATGTGGCTGTTCATGGGCGCGCGCTCGGCCGTTAAAGTCTCCGCGCGAGCCGGGCGGCGCTTGTGTGACGTCATGTCCGCGAGATCGTCGATAGCGGGTTCAGAGGAGCGGTCGGGGGTCTGACCGTTGACCGAAGGTGGGTGTGCTCCGTGACTGACCGAGGGTCTGACTGGTGACTGACGGGGTAGGGTTTCACCGGTGATCGACAGGGGAGTCTGACTGGTGACTGATGTGGAGGTACTGACCAGTGACTTACGGGGGATCTGACTGGTGACTGAAGTGGGACTCACCGGTGACTCACCGGTGTTCCAATGGGTGACGACGGGGCGTCTGAATCTGCACGGATGCTGCTTAACCTGACGATTTTTCCCAGCAGTTTGATCTTGTGATTCAGACCCTGCATGTTACAGAGGGACAGCAGGACATTCACTCCCAGATCATTCAGCTCTTCCTGCACGCCATCCGATTCGATTCCTAGCCCACGTCCGCCACCCACATCCACCCTTCACACCCCGCTGTCCCATTGCTACCTGTGGCCCCACAGCTCAGGGGTTGGAGCCCTGCTCTTATAAATCAGCTCAAATACCAGTGGGGCTGCTCCCTGAGAGTTTCCCAGAACAAACCTGGATCACACTCCCCAACCGAGGGAACTGTTGGTTCTTCCAGCTGTTAAAGTGACTTGCAGGTCCGTGTACATCGATTCTGTAAAGGTCCGGGGCAGTTACAGAAGTCAAACAGCAAAGCCGATGGACCCCACACTCCATGTCTCAGGGACTCAGCGATACAAATCCCTGGTCTCCCTGACCAGGAAGCACAGGGAACCGTGTACAGCCCCACACCAGGAGAGGGAGAATACAGCCTCAGTGACAGCAGTGTGGGTTCGTGTGAAAAATAATCAGTTCACAGTTCAGCAGACAATGAGTGGCAGTTTAAATAATCCGCTCCATTTAGCACCATCATTCTGCATCGGGGCCGCCACTGATTACAAAATCACACTCCATGGTAGTGTGCGAGATTACTGCAGACCCAGGTACTACTATTGAGGTATTTGACAAAATAACATCATATCTACAGGCTACAGCAGAGATTGGAGTAAAAATATCCGCCGCACCTTCGTCAACGTGCCCAAAACGTTCTCGACAAGGGGATCCCCAACCCGGGACACTGAATGTCATTATTAGTGTCCCAGACTGAACCCCACCCCGGACACTGAATGCCATGACTGGTGTCCCAGACTAATCCCCATCCCCGCGACACTGAATGCCATTACTGCTGTCTCAGACCGAGCCCCAGCACGGGACACAATTCCATCACTGGTGTCCCAGACTGAGCCCCACCCCAGGACATTGAACGTTATTACTGGGGTCCCAGAGTAAGCTTCACTCCGGGACATTGAACGCCATTTCTCGTGTCCCACATTGAGCCCCAGGCAGGACATTCAACGCCATTACTGGTGTCCCAGACTTGAGTCCCACACCAGGATGCTGAACACTATCACTGGAGTCCCAGACTGAAACACATCCTGGGACACTGAATGCCGTTATCAGTGACCTCGGCTGAACCCCACCCCGGAGTGTTGCTCTCTGTTCCATTCCCCGGAGAACCACTGGGGGGCCCAGCCCCGGGTATCGGACAAACCATCGCGGTGCGGAGAGACGTCTGGTCACCTAAAATAGATTGTCCCGTGAGAAGAGGCAGAAACATTTCCACTCCGAGGGCGGAGATGTTCATACATTGGCACATTCACCGTGTTCAGAGACATCCCTGAACCACCGCGCACCGCTCAGCATCCGCACGTCGTGCAATTCCTGCTTCCCGATCCGACTGAACGGATTCCCCTCCACCCTCAGATTGCAGCCGAAATAACCAGAGCAGAGTCAATGACAGGGCATTGGGGTTAATGTTTCAAAACACTGACATACAAATATCACCAGGAACACCAGAACACCTGCTTTTTTAATTAATTGAATATTAACAAAATTAGCCGATCCGCTCCAGACTCGGGAGGGTCTGGATGAGGATATGGAAAGCAGGGACAGATCGTTCTGTGAGGGAGAAGTTTGTACTGAGATCCTCGGCACCAGAATCTGTGAGACCAACATCCCTCATCCTGGAGATGAGACAGAGTGAGGGTGAGGGACACAGAGAGGCAGGAGACGGTGCAAATCCACAGGATTTAATCAGTAACACAATTACTGACAACGTTAATGTTCAGGGTCAGACACGCAGTGACTGTAAACACAATCTCTCATAGTCTGGGACTGACCACAGTCTCTGTATTTTTCACTCTGGTTCCCTCCGAGCCCCAGCCACCAGTTTCGCTCCTGAATCTCCCAGGCCATTGCGCCCCAGTCTAAACAGAGAGTGAGAAACAAACTGATTGAAACTCCGTGTCTGATCTAACAGGATATAACTTGGATATTACAGATACACTTCAGCAAATTAATAATTCATACAAAATCATTCCCCTTACCGCCCAGCTCCCGGATATTCACCGAATATCAGGAATTTATTTAATGAAGTGCTGTCGACTGTGAACTCTCCTCATCCCGTTCTGTTCCCTGTCAATTGGTAAATGATACGCCTGCAAGAGAGCAGCGAGAGAGAGAGAGAGAGAGAGAGAGAGAGAGAGAGAGAGAGAGGTCACCCAATGATCCTAGTGATGGGTGGGACACGGGAACGTCACCCACACACCAGGCGGAGTTGACTAAATCCATGTGTGGTGTGGAGGTGCAGAAATATTAAAGTGGGAGGTATGATGGATTTAAGAGAGAGAGAAAGAGAGAGAGAGAGAGGGAGACCCAGAGTCTCGGGGCGGAGAGGGGGTGGGTAAGAAACACAGAGTCGTGTGGCGGGGAGGGGTTCGTCAGAGACCCAGAGTCGCGGGGCTGGGACCGAGGGTGGTTCTTGACCCTGATTCACGGGGTGGGTGTGTGGCTTGCGTACGAGATATTGAGTCACAGAAGCAAAACCAAAAAGGGACAATTTCATAATTTTAAGCTTCAGACAAATGAAGATTTACCCCAACTCAGACATTTCTGCTCTTCGGGTTCAGCCGCTGGCGCCCTTCACACTGAATGTGGCAGCGCCCCAGATCGAGCTGTTTTATTGTATCACAGAGCCCAATGACATGAGACAGGATGACGCAGTCAATCGGGGTCAGTCACAATCCACTGAATGAAAGTGTATCCACAGATCCCAGTGCGGCCTCAGCCAATCCACGGTTCTGACACTCAAACAGGTAGCGCAGTGTGTTCAGGAGCCTCCTTTTGCCAGCTTCACACCCTGTGATTCCACTCGGACGTTTCACATCCTCCTTCACCCAATAACTCGGAAGATTGTTTGATGGGGAAATGGACTCAGTCTATCCTCCAGCACTCGAGATGACCCTGGGGAGGAGACACTCACAAAAAAACGGAGAAATACCTCAAATTGCCCATCTTTCTCTCCGTCTCTCTCTCAGATACACACACGCGCGCGCGCGGCCCTTCTTTCGCTATCTGACAAACACAGCCTTATCTATCTCACAAACACACAGCTCTTTCTCTTTCACTCCCTCCCTCTCTCTCTCTCTCTCTCTCTCTCTCTCTCTCTCTCTCTCTCTCTCTCACACTCGCACACTCTCTCTCTCTCTCTCTCTCACACTCTCTCTCTCAC